>JAPFFA010000005.1:3768793-3779526 GCA_026153275.1 Sciades herzbergii | reverse complement strand
CTGCAACACAACCTGTGTGTGTGTGGGGCTCCCTCAGCTCCGGGTGTGTGGGTGTGTGGGGCTCCGGGTGTGTGGGTGTGTGTGGCTCCCTCAGCTCCGGGTGTGTGTGTGGGGCTCCGGGTGTGTGTGTGTCAGTGAGGAGGAGAAAGCTCTCCCAGTGCCTTTAGATGAACACCCAGCTGCTGCGCCTCTTTACAGGAATCCGCCAGAAGGCTGAGTGGGATGGGCCTGCTGTTCTCCTGTCTCTCCTGTGTGGAGATCAAACCGGGGGAGAAATACAGCTCCTTCATCTCATGTTTTTAGGATTAAAGCCTTTGATATTATGCAAATTATTTATCTATTTTGTTTGTGAACTTGCACGTCAGAAAACTTTTATTTAAATTCTACAGTTTCGGACTGCTGCATGATGCAGCAAATTAAAAAAAAAAAAAAAATCCAAAGTGTTGACTGACTGACTGTCGAGCACATTTTTAATTTAATATGAACTCTTTTTACTGTGGGAAGTTGGTAAAGAGTTAGTCTAGAGACTTATTTACATTTAAGTTCCACCAGTGCTCTCCAGTCACTCAGGGATGAGCTTATATTTTAGTAAAATGTGGAAGAGAAGGAGGGAGACGCAGACAGGTCTGTGTGTATTAGTCAGGGGAGACGGGCAGGTGGGCAAGCAGGGACAGAGTGAGGGGTCAGAGATGGGACAGAGGGAGAGAGATGGGCGGGCAGTGACGGAGGGAGGGGGTGAGGGAGACAGATGGGCAGGGACAGGGGGATGGAGGTGGGGGGAGAGAGACAGAGGTAGGCACACAGATGGGTACAGAGGGAGAAGGGGGAGAGAGAGAGATGCACAGATTGGCAGGGACAGACAGATGGGCAGACAGCGAGACAGACAGACATGCACGCTCACGGACAGTTGGGCAGAGGTAGACTGATGGGGGAGGCAGAGACACAGACAGATGAGGGAGAGCGTGACGGAGACAGGGTACATGTGCGCCTCCTTTCCTCCATGGCTGTTATGAAGGGCTGCAGAAACACCTGCCCTTTGTGGGTAAGATTGAGGATCCCTGCATTAAAGGGTTGAACTTTTTAAGTGTTTAGAGGGTGTGGTGATATTATTATTGTAAAGCTATATGCTTGTCTGAGGCGTTGATATCTATTATATATTAGAGACCTCAAAGCAACCGATTTGGTGTTAAAATCAAGCATTTTACAGAACGGTTCTCGTTCCAGTGGTACCTGGTGAGTGCTGTTGTATGTTAGTAAGTTAAGCAGTCACCTCTGAGTTGATGTTGGAAGAAGGAAAAATGGACACGCGTAAGGTTCTGAGGCGACTTTTACAAGGGCCAGATTGTGATGGTGAACCAAACGACCGGGTCCGAATGTCTCTGAAACAGCAGATCTTGTGGGGTTTGTAGGTCCTAATCTGTTTGTCGCTGTATCTTCTTTCTGCCAGCAAGAGATCATGAGCGAGACTGCCAAGGACAAGGGTGCCGTCTCTACTAAAGAGAAGGGCGGAGCCGAGAAGAGAGGCAGAGGGAGACCCCGAAAGAACCCACAGGTACGAGGAAGCACATGGAGAGTTCCTGTGTGCTGAGAGTTCAATCACCTGATTGTGAGTGTTTAAAACAAAACGAGCCGAAAGGAATGTGAATGGGATGGGTGTGTCGTATGAATGATATGCAAATTAAAGGAGCAGGTGCAGGAGTGCTTATTTGCATACACCTGTGCCAAAATGCGATTTCAGGAACGTCATTTCTGGTGTTTTTATACAACCTGCATCAAGCGTTAAGTAAGACTTATTTTCATCTCTGTACACTACACTATAGTCCTGAGTTTATCTTCAATTAAAAACGATCTTGGCTTCCCTTTACAGCGCCCTAGCGTTTTGGTCACATGATCAGATCTTCACTGTGTAACTAAACACGATGTCCCTGAAATCACAATTATCTCCTCAGTGCATCTTGGGTGGGGTTTTTTTTTTTTTATAAATGAAGATTATATGACTCTCTCTGACATTTGCTTTTGGGGGCGGGGCGATACAACGATAGTTATTTCTGAGAGATTATGGTGTCTATATATTCTTTAAAAGAAATGATCCCTGACTGTCCTGTACATCACAATGTATCAGAGAAATGCATTGCCACTTTATTAGGAGCACCCCTTGGGTAAAATTGTGGTCTCAAAGTGTGACTTTTTTTCACTGTGGCAGGGGTGTTGGTTTGAGTATTTCAGAAACTGCTGATCTCCTGGGGGTTTTCTCACACACGCATGCACGCACCGGTCTCTAGAGTTTACACAGAACGGTGTGAAAAACATCAAGTGAGCGAGCGACAGTTCTGTGGGTGTAAACAAACAAACGTCTTGTTGATAAGAGAGGTCTGAGGAAGATTGAAAGGGGCAGATTGGGTCGAGCTTTTTTGCCAGGAAGGATATAGTAACTCGTATAGTCACTCTTTACAACCATGGTGAGCAGAAAAGCATCTCAACATGCAACAGAACACATTGGGTTCCAGTCCTGCAGCAAAGAACGGGCATCTTGGAACCAAGAGCAAGTTCCTATTAAAGTGGCCGGTGAGTGTATCACCTTTTCTATCATGTCGTCTTCTCTGTTGGATGGATGGATACATGCACTTACCTCGACTGCATCTTGGAACATGAACCAAGAACCATGAGTGACCCACCTCCTCCAGCTTGGTGGTGGTTGGTTGGTTCTTCATGATTCTGAACAGTGATTGGCTTATTGAGGAGTCCGTCTCGGATTAGACCATTAATGCTGACTAGTATAACCGGAACCTATCAAACCCAGGTTGTGTTGATGATTTGAGGAGCTTCATTTGGTTTTCAGCTTGGGGGGGAAAAAAAAAAAAAAGCGGGCCCGCTTATGACGAACCACGTGCAGACATCGAACCCAGTCGGAATAAATGACTGCAGTGAAAAACGGCTACATGAATTCAAGAAGTAAAACCGTCGCGACACGTACGGCAGTCAAAAGTATGTGGACGTGTCATCACACTTCAATGGTTTTGGGAGCACGCGGTTTCCTCTGGGATGAACTGGAACTCTTGCTCGCCTAAACAGCAGTGCCTGACCTCACTAGTGCTCTTGTAGCTCAGTGACCTCTAATCCTGATGGCCGCGCCCCATAATCGAATGGAAAACCTGTTCGGAAGAGTGGAGGTTCATCAAGGACATGAACATGATGGTGAGGTGTCCACATACTTTTGGCTGTACGTATTGTAAGTAAAAGCGGTAGGATCCCCCCCCCCTTCCTTCAGTTGGTGCCTAAATTTTGTACGTTTGCTTTGCCTCCAAGGTCATGTCCATGCATAAATATATTTAAAAAAAAAATGCATGCACACAAGATGCTTGAAGAATTTTATTTTTTTGGGGAGGGGAGATTCCTGTCCTTGCAATTCTTGTGATGTATCGGTACTTTTGTGAGCGCTGATTTGTTTAATCAAATTTCTTTATTTTTTTTTTTCTCCCCCATACACAAAGCCACGCCCACTGCTTTATCTACATTTAGCGTGCTTTAAAGTGGCAGGCGGAAGTGACCATGGAGCCACTATGAGAGTGCGGCAGAGTAAATCGTATTAAAACGGCGCTTTCCATTTGATAAAAGATCCATCACGATCTACAGCTTTACTTCCAATCTCTGTTCCTCTCTGCCGGTTTGTTATTGCTTAAAAAGAACACGATTTTTCATTATTATTAACAACACGTCTCTGTTTCGATGATCTCGTCAAATCGCTGCTGTGACCAATGAGTGGGCACGCTCTACTGCATGACCTCGTGTACGAACCTGAAGCTTGGCGAGTCTTCAAGAATAAAAGAGGAGAAACGACAACGATGTCAATCTGTCCGAGAAGGCTAAAATGATACGCGCATCATCTTGTCGTGCAAAGGCACTTGTTTACCCCAAACGTGTTCAAAGCTACGGTTTAATGTTGCCCTGAATGAATATCAAGTATAAAAGGAACTCCTCCTCCCGAGTACGTTTCTCAAAAGACCACGCTGTTCCCGTTCGGGGGTCACCTCCATGTCCTCCTTCGCTACGTCCATAAATCTCATCTTGGTGACTCCATCTCCAGCATTCTTGACCCTGGATCTCTCCGTCTCCAAGCGCCGTCACTCCTTCTGATGAGAACCTCAACATCTTCAGCTTCCAGTTCAGCCTCCTGTCTTTTTGCCATCACTGCTTTTACTACGTTTATCAAGATGAAGGAGCCTCGCTATGACCGGACTAATCGTTTAACCCCTTAATGACGCCGGTGTGTATGCACCGTAATGACATTTGACGACTTTTTTTTTTTTTTTCTTGTAAATATGTTCGAAGGGCAAACAGCATGTACATGTACAAGGGCGGCTGTAGCAACTGCTTTAAGGGGGTAAAGAATTAAGCAGCCGTTAACTTCACCGTCACAGGATTAAAGTGATAAACACTCACTGCAAATTTTTGGAGTGCGACTCAGCTGTCAGTCATAAACGACTAGACGAGTTACAGCGCTCTGTTACAGGTTGTTTGGGTTCCTTTCCCCCCCCCCCCCCCAGAGGCTGAGAATTTCTACTAAATGAATAAACGTGAATCTAATTTCAGAATACTCAGTTGTGCGTTTCTCATTCTGGTACTATGGCACGGTTTTTGTTACTACTGTATCACTCGCACACAACTGCTTATCTGCTGAATCACTTAAGTATACAAACCGTTCAGGATCTCTTGTATAACCGTTATGAGCGTGCGAGTCGTCACCGTGCTCGTGTAACTAGCTTTTCCTGTTTCGACGTGTATCTGTTGGAGTTGTGAGCGTGTTCGTGTGTGCAAGTAGCAGCCTGAGTTCAGTTTATTAGGAATGCCTATGAGGCCCACCTGCTGTTTGATGCGGTGTGCTAGTGTGATTTTTTTTTTTTTTTTTTCAGAAACTTGTCGTCGAATCCTTTTTGTAGCTTTAGAGCAGTCGGTAACATTATTAGGATAATGTATTTAGAAATCTGTGTCGCTAATAACGGATCTGATTTCCATCATGCTCAAGCTAGCAAACCTTTTTCTGTCAGGTTTAGCAGAAGCTCACAAACTAGGAAACGTTACCGATGGGTAATGTTCTTCCCAGTTCCAGTGAAGATCTCCTCCTCGAACGCTGGAAAAACTTATAAACGTTAAAGTACTGGGAAATTGAGCAGTAAGTGTGGATGAAGATATCGTGAGGGGATTTGAACACATTTCTGATGCACAATAGACGTATTCTGAAATATCGGTTTGCCAACCAGCTGCTAGCAAAACAGTAACGTAGGAACTTTTTGTGATCCTTTTCTACAGCATCGAAGAAACTTGTATTGTGAAGGAATTCATCATGATCATCGTATCGCCCAGCACTATTGGACTGTATATGGCCAAAAAATTTAAAAAAAAATCGTATTGTGATATTGGTTTTGTCACAAAATGCCAGCAAAAGCGTTTGCATGTTTGTTTTAAAAATGAATTAAAAAAAAAAAAATACAATTCAGAGAAGCTTTATGCTGGGTTTAAATGTATTTAAAAAGAAAAAATTAACACACTTCATGCTTTAAAAAAAAAAAAAAAAGTTAACAGTACAAAAATGATCAAACCTGCTTTCGGTGTGTGGTTTTTTTTTTTTTTTTTTTTGCAATTTTATTTATTTTCAAAATGACCATGATGCACAGTGTATCGTGAGATTTTAGCACAATGTTCTTGTATATCGCCCAGTCTTTTATTTTCCTGTATTAGTGGACAGTCTTGGTCATCCTTTGAGTGACCGCCCATGTTTTTGTTGACGGTATTTCCCCAAAACGCCTCTTCCTCCCATCTCGGCCCCGCTGACCTTGCCCGAATCAGGTCTCCGCTTTCCTCCGACGTGCCTGATGCACTTGGAGGAATTTGGCAGCCGAGCGCTCTGTGCCACCTGTTGGTCTTAAAGTAGCAGCCGGTGTCAGTTGCGCTGACCTTGAACACTGCTTTCTTTGTGTTGTAACAAAGTCTTCCTGTTAAAAGATTACATACAGCAAAACACGCACAATCAATTCTTCAGACCTGGACGGAAAGACGCGTTTGTGTTCTTATCGCTGCGTGTTCAAGTAGACGGTTCCTGCGCTCGACCGAGCGCGTCCACAAACGCCAAAGCGAGGGCCTTCTACAGTTTAACTCGCTTTCATACTTTAGCCGCTTCATATTTTTTTAAAACGCATTATATACAATACAATCATTGGCACTCCTTATAAAAATGTATTCCGAGAAACAAATCCCTCATTAGAAATGATTTTCAATAAAATATTATTGGCACCCTGGAAATGATCGTGAACGTGGTGTACCTGAAGAATGTTTCCCATTTAAATTCAGCATGTTGGAGTGTGGAGGAACCTTCATGCTGTAATCCATGATTTCCTGACTAACTGGGGAACAAATATGAGGTGACACAGAGGCTGAATTCCCTCAACATCAATATGGGAAAGAGACAAGAACATGCAAACCACATGTGAAGTGTGTTGACCTTCATAAGTTACATGAAGGGGGCGGGGGGAGCTGACAATGTCCTGTTAGGATAATAATGGGGGGGAGTGGACGCCAACTGAAACTGTTCTACACTCGCCTGGAAAAGGAGCCAAGTTTATTTTGCCCCCACGTACAGTGAGGAGGAGGGTAAGAGAGGCAGGAAAAAAAACCTCCTAAGGATCACTGGTGAATTACAAGAAGAAAAAAAAACTCTTGAGGTTTCCAGGTCTCCAAAACCACAATCAGACTCCACCTCCATACCAACAGGCTCTTTAGGAAGATTCCAGAAAAACCACAAACGTAAGCACCTGAAGTTTGTGAAACGCTCCTACAACTTTGGAACCGTGTTCTCTGGTCTGACGGAACAAAAAAAAAAATGGAGCCGATCCCAACTGTAAAATACGATGGAGGTTTTGTGATCGTCTTGGAGTCGGTTTTTTTCCAAAGCGCCTGGAAACCTTATTAGGGCCTATGGACTCCATGAAACACCAGGGCTTTTTTTTAAAATCAGACCCTGAAACCGGGTCGTCATTGGATCTTCCAACAGGACAATGAGCCGATGTCCAAATCTACACACGCATGGTTCAAGCTTCTGCCCTGGCCATCTCGGTCCCCTGACCTGAACCGCAGTGAGAACCTGAGGAGCGAGCACAAGAGATGATCGAGGACCCTGGAGAGATTTGTGTAAAGAGAAACAGGCTCTGTATCTCCAACCTTATAAAATGTTAGCACGGAGTCTCTGAGGGTGTACAAAATATATCAAATGCATGTGATTTTAGTGCAATGCACGTTTCAAATCTTCCTCAGAAAGCTGAGGGTTTAATTTTGAGAAGTTGAAGAAAGGAAACTGATTTCGAAGAACTGAGAGCTGCTCGATGCGTGAAGTGTGAAACGGCGTCCTCGTGCCACGCACAGTCTTCCTGTTTACTCTGCAACGCTTCTCTATGGTAACTCTGGCTCACCCCAAAACACACCAAGAAGCCTAAAAGCACGACCTCTCAGGACTGAGGATGTTTCAGTGCGACAACATCCACTTCTAGGTGATAACACAGTGACGCACTTTAATGTTTTTATTATCGGACTGGGTTAACCGCATGTTTTCTCGGTGTTCATGACGACGCTTTGATCACAAACAGAAGCTCAAACCGCAGAGCTTGTTTGATATGATTTAAAGCCTCGATATTACAAGAGTTGGGTGTGGGGTTAAAGTTGAGGGTGGGGCCAAATGATTCTTGACGACATGTCTACAAATCGTGATGTATCATGGTATGGAACTTTCGCAGAAGTGAAAACAAAAGCAAAAAGTTGTGGGGTGTGGGTTTTTTTTTTTTTTTTTTATTTTCAAGTTATTTAAATTTCATAAACGCTGAAAAGGAGAAAGGTGCAGTGTATTGTTAGCTAACGAAATTAAATTGCAAGAGTTGTACTTTTTTGTTTTATGGTGTTCAAATAAGTTTCCTGAGATTAATGTAATGAATTTCTCATGTTTGGGCATTATTTGGAAACTCTGGTAATATTAGCTTTACTCTTCTTTTTTCTTTTCCCCATTTTCTTTCCTCCAGCAGCAGCAGCAGGAGCCCAGCAGTTCCCCAACGCCGAAGAGGCCCCGAGGACGACCAAAGGGAAGCAAAAACAAGCCAAGCTCAGCACCTAAAGGCAAAGTGAGTGTGTGTTAGCATTGTTACAGGGGAGGGAAGACAAGATGGACACACTATCACAAATGTCCAAAAGTCTAGTTTGTCATTTAATGATCGCGGTAAAATTGACTGGTTATGTCATTTAGCTACTCGCAGCTTCCGAAGTTTCGTCATGCATGTTGTTTAGGTAACGTTTGAGTTGGCGAACAGAGTTGACATTTCTGTTGTTGACTCAAATTTATCGTCTTTCAGTTTGAATTTGATTCGTTTGAGTTCCATTTCCAGGGTAGCTATAACTTTTTTTGCACAGTTTCGATTTGTTCCTGATGCTCAGCGATCTAGCGCCACCTAGTGGCTTGTTTTTTGTTTTGAGTTTGCGTTGTCAGTGTAGCAAACAGGGCCAGTCCACACGAGTACGCGGCCTCACCCAGTACGCTGTCGTTTTCAGAAATGTCTGCGTCCAGACGGATTCACTGGAGAAGCGACCCCAAAATGCTGTAGTACATATGCCAGGCCTGTATGTGGCACTGTGACGCCGCCACACCAATACACTAAAACCGGAAGAGAAGCCATGGAGCATGCGTATAAAGGTCACGCGCTGTTTACCAACAAGCTCATAACACGAGAAGAGGATGTTCTTTTGTTGCTCCTCACAGTAATATAAAAGCAGGAGGTTTTGTTGTAGCAGCCGTAGTAGATGGAGTTGTTTCTGCAGTACGAGCACAAGCCTGTAGTCCGCCATTGTTATGACGCGTCTAGTGGCAGCGGCTGAGGTTAGAGAGGCGGGGCTTATACGTCATCGTTTCTGAAAAAATCCGCATTCGCCGTCCAGACGACTCCGGGCTATCCGGCGTTTTAGGATTTTCCCACTCTGGGACCAGTTTCACACCTCGAAAAAGCCGGATCCGTCTGGACGCGAGGCCGAAATGATAAAGTATTTATGCAGATTCGACAAAAAATGTACTCGTGTGGATGGGCCCTTCCTTAAGTTGCTTCGCTAAACTTGTCTTTAACGTTTTGCGACTTACTGACGACTGAAATGTGAGTTTTTGAATTTTGCTTTGTGAAATTTTCATTTCATTCTTTTGGTAAATTTGCTGCAAAGGATCCTCCAGCGGATTTATTCTCAAACTTACTTTCAGTAAACGTAGCCGTAGGTTTCAAAACTCAAACTCCTTTCATTTTCGGAGACCAAATGGCGTTCGAGAAAAATGAAATTTCTTTGAAATGCCAGATGGACTTCCTGTGGTGGGGACGTATGCGATGTCGAGTAGCAGTCGCTTAGAGCAACTCTGCTGTTTTTAAATTCTGTTTTACATCAGCGTTGTGGTCGAGTCACTAAACCTCGAGTCCATGTCCTTTAAAAAAAAAAAAAAGCCACAACTATCGATCTGAGAGTCCAAGACTGCACCATGTGATGGTGGCTGTTTCAGCGCCATTAACATTAGTTTGTTCCTGAACAGGGAGGATCAGGGAGTGTCAGGTGGTTGGGAAACGGATGGAAGTGCAGAAGGTGTGGCTTTTTTTTAAATACAAGTGGAGACAATCCAGAACGGCAGGCAAAATGGTGAAGCAGGCAATAGGTCGAGTGAAACTCAAACAGGCTATGAAAGACCGGAAATAAGGCTTGGTAATGTCAGCGACGCGACTCAATACTTCGCAAAGTGTGTGTTCAGGTTTTTTTATTTATATCGGCACGCTGATTTGCGCCTTAATCCTGTGCAGGTGTGAGTAGTTTACAGCACGAGTCTATCTAATGCATGCGCTAAGGCGCACAAGTGTGAGACTCTTGCACGAAAGTTAGTATAAAAATGAATGTGGATATAAATATCGTATGCCAAATTATGGCACGTTACCAAAAAAAAAAAAACCCAGTCCTTGTCTCCAGTTTGAGCCCGAGTCGTCAGTGTTCAAGTTGAGTCACGAGTCCTTAAAATTAGGGCACGAGTCAGACTCGAGTACTACAAGCCTGGTTTACATCGTATTTTACCAAATTTATCAGTTTTTAAAGACGTATGCCTCATTGTGTAGCGTATGAGTGCCACGATGATGCTAAAGAGGGCTGCATTTCCACAGAGAAAATGCAAAGCGCGCTTGATCGGCTGGAACCGACAAACTAGATCAGACATGACGTCATCACATGCGCCAAAGAGAATTTTGTTTTTCTCAGACGCTGTTCTGGTCTCTGAAAAAGAAGTTTGAGTTTTGAAATCTGTGACGACTTTTACCATAAGCAAGTCTGAGAATAAATCCGCTGGAGGATTCCTTTAATGCGAGCGGTTTTAAGAGGCACTCGGATAATGTTTCGGTTCGTTTCCACCGCCATCTAGTGGCTTGAGTTTACGTTGATGTAGCAAACTTGAGTTGTTTCGCTAAATTTTTCTTTAATGTTTGGCAGTTATTGATGACTGACCTGAAATTTGGGGGGCGTTGTGTGGAGTTTTGAATGTGAATTTTTTTTTGTTCTTTGGTAAATTTCACATTGGGTTTTTAATAGCAACCGGCACATTAAAGAAATTCCGGTTTTTAACACTTTTAGCCCCTTTTCTGGAGTGTCTAGGATGAAATTAACGATCGATCGACACCAAAATTGACGAT
>JAPFFA010000005.1:3680966-3693670 GCA_026153275.1 Sciades herzbergii | reverse complement strand
TTTAAATGACGATTACTGCCGACTTTTTTCAAACTTTCCTGATTGCTATCAAAACAAACAAAACTTCCGGCTTGATTTCATCAGCATTCGAAAGAGGGCGCGCGCGTCTTTTGACAATGTTGGCAGATGTCGGTCACTTTGATTTCTGCTCTGTTTTACTTCCATCCTACGATGTCTCGCACAGGTCTCAACGAATCTCGTTTACGGCCATCGCTTTGACATATAGAATAGAATTTTGATAATTAAAAATTTGCCTTCGGTTCTCTTTTACTGACATAAACAGTGCTCGTTTCATATTATCGTACCTTTAGTGGTACAATGATTGTACCGCTAAAGCTCGTGATCTGTGATTGGACATTGGGAAACAATGGTGATTAATGGTTGGTCATTGGGAAACAATTGTAATCTGTGATTGGATGTTGGGAAACAATAGTGATCCATCATAGTACATTAGGAACCAGTGGTGATCTGTGATTGGTCATTAGGAACCATAATGATCAGTGACTGGTGGATGGGAACACGCTGATCAATGGTTGGTTGTTGGCACCAGTGGTGATTAGTGATCAGTAGTAGTGAAGCAATTGTTAGATTTAAGTCAAATCAATTTTATTTGTAGAGCATTTTAACAGTAAACTCGACAGAAAGCTATAAATTCTGGATATAAATGTTAAACATATGAATTTATACAGTAAGTTTATCCTTAATGAGCAAGCCTGAGGTGACGGTGGTGAGGAAAGACTCCCTGAGACGACATGAGGAAGAAACCTTGAGAGGAACCAGACTCAAAAGGGAACCCATCCTCATCTGGGTGATAGCAGATAGCATGATTATAAATAACTCACTTCCTTAAGTGTGTCCTGTAAGGTCAAAAAGTGCAGTTGTGTAACCAGGAAGTTCATTTCAGCCTCGGCATCACATTAATGAAGTGCATCAGTGATTATACCAGTGGATAACTCTCACAAGGATAGTAAGACAAATGTGTGTGTGAGGTAACTGAAATGAATCAGCCAACAGAGGAAGTCCATTTCTCAGACTTTATCCTTATAGGACAGGCCACTGCATGCGCACACACACACACACACACACACACACACTGTCCTCTGCCGGATACGTACCTGTACTTCTTTGTGACAAAGACAGACACAGAGTGAAATGGCTCACCCGCAAAGCGAACTTACCCAGAATCCCCTGGAGAAGATCTGGGTGCCGTGGATGAACAGTAAACTGAGCCGAAGACGAGGATGTAAGTGACATCAGAGCGACGTCTCTCTCATTCTCTTTAATTCTCTCACATTTTCCTTTCCTCTCTGGCAGTTTTTCGATATCGCAGCTGTTTGCGAACTTAAAAGGCAAGTCCCTTGTGTGTATGTGTGTGTGTGTGTGTGTGTGTTTTATCATTAATAGATCATTCATATATAAAATGGTGCAACTGTGAGTTCAGACATTGTTGCTAATCAGAGAATACACACAGTTTCACGATGTGCTTCTCACAGTGACCTCAGGGCCGTCGACCTCAGAGTGATACAAGTTCATGGTCACATTATGCACGCAAAGCTACATAAAGAATAAAACACTCCACGTTGTGCTGTTAAAGTGTGACGGTGTGGTGTGATGAAGAGGAGTTACTCTTCGTCAAACCAATGGTGACCTTTTTTCTTATTTAAAGAACGTGCCATACTTTTTATCCATTTATAGTTACTTTCAATGTTGCGGAACATCCATGAAGCAAGTTAGTTCCTGTTTGTTCTCGTTTTCACTCTGTTAAAAGTTAATAAGACGAGAAAATGCGCGTTACCAAGAAATCACAAAGCGTCAAGTCAAGTCATTTATTTGTATGGCACATTTAAAACAACAGAAGTTGACCCAAAGTGCTTTCCATAATAAGGCAGATGAAAAATTACCTTCGAGGTATACATGGATAAAGGAAAAAGGAAAACAAATTAAGTAGATAAAATAACATAAATAAGATGATAAAAAAATAAAATCAAAGTAGTACAATCATGATTATTTAAAAAAAATTAAAAAATTAAGAGTGGACTTGACAAAAACCATGGGGCCAACCTCAAACTGAACTAAAAGCAAGAGAAAAAAGATAGGTCTTTAAATTTGATTTGAAATTGTCAATGGTGATACAGGACTTAATATGGGATGGGAGTTTATTCCAGAGTTATTCCATGAATAACAGTTTCCAGGTCCTTATGAGATAAAACTCTTGGTTAAAAATGTCAGAAAACTTAAGGCTACAGCCGACACTGGAGACTCCTTCCATCGTTAACGAAACGCTTCCTAACAAAAATGTCATCATATCATTGATTAAACACATATTTTTCTTTGTTGATTTTAAAAATCCATTTATTATTAGCCTTAGATTATGGAAACTTTGTAGGGCTTTAAGGGCTTCAGTCCATTCTCAAAAAATTTTCTCTGTTGACTTGGACTTGTCTGAGTCCTGGACGTTGGTCTCGCTAAATATGGTTTTGGTCTTTACTGAGAGTTTATAGGAACGATCTAAAGTGGGCCACATTGCACAATAAATGTTGCAAGCTTTATACACTATATCAGAATCAGAAAAAGCTTTCTTGCCAAGTAATTGTTGCAACTACAAGGAATTTGGCTTGGAGTTAAGGTGCTCAATAAATAAATGCTAAATAAAGACAATCTATTCTAATAAAGGAGCTACATAAAAAAACGGTCTATTCTAAGATATTAAAAAAGAAACTGTTGCTGTGGCGTAAGGTTTTGATCTTGATTGTCCTGTAGCAGAGCTGGAATGATGGTATTGAACGCAGAGCTGAAGTCCACACACAGGATCCTGGCGTAGGTTCCTGGGGAATCCAGGTCCTGGAGGATAAAGTGGAGGGCCGTGTTGACGGCGTCATCCGCAGACCTGTTGATTCTGTAGGCGAACTGCAGGGGGTCCAGAAGGGGGTCTGTAATGGCTTTGAGGTGGGAGAGAACAAGGTGCTCAAAGGACTTCATCACCACATATAGAAGCTATATTCACTCTAGGAATACCGACCTATTTGTCAGAAAGAATCCAACACGGTGAGGAATTGACCGCGAAGAAGTAATTTTTGTTGAACTGCTCATTAAGGCTTAATTAATCCATAACTGCATTAATAATTGTAATTAAACAAATCTGGGTAGAAGTTATATGCACCCTAGGTACCGCTACCTTCATGCCAGAAAGAATCAAAATCGGTGAAGAATTGATGGAAAAGAACAGATTGTTGTGGAAACTGCTTGTTAGGGCTTAATTACTCCATATCTTCATTATTACTTGCAATTATGCAAATTCGTGTAGAAGCTATTTGCACCCCAGGTAGACCAACCTTCCTGCCAAAAAGAATAAAAACTGGTGAAGAATTGAGAGAGAAGAAGCAATTTTTGTGAAACGTGGACGACACCAGACGGACGCTGGACAACACATGACGGCATAAACTCGTCACCTGTTGGCCGGATGAGCGAATAATGCTTGTGTTATCTTTTCTTTTAACATACAAAGTGTGATAAGAAGTAAATCCTTTTTCTAGAAAACAGACTAATTATTGGCGCATTACTCAAATAAAGCCAACTAGCTGAACCAAAGTCATGACCTCAAAAAAGGATTTGATAGATTACGCATGCTCATACTTGTATTTGGATTCGACCTTGACTTGGCCTCAACCCCTTTAATCAAGACTCAGTCTTGATTCTATCTTGGCTACTCCTGGACTTGGACTTGTCTTGGACTACAGCTCTTGAACATCTGCTATACAAGTCCAGGTTTTGATAGGAAACTGTTGTCAGAGCTGCTGGAACTTATTCAACACCTTCTGAGCCATTAGATGAGATAATTCGTTCGTGCTATGGTATTGTAATGCAAATTAAGTCAGGAGTGAAATGTGGGTAGAATTTCGCACTTGTTAATTTAGGAATCCTTTGAGCAGGTAACAAAAATATCTGAGATTTTCTTTGTTCTAAAACAGATATTATTCAAGTTCTTGGCAATCCTACATTCCTTATGTTCTAATTTCATACATATGAATGATTTCCATCCATCCATTATGTTTGTGGTGGAAGCTGGAGCCAATCCCAGCTGACTTCGGGTGAGAGGTGGGGTTCACTCTGGACATATAGCCAATCTATCACAGGTCTACACAGAGACAAACAACCATCACACTCACAGTCACACCTATGGGGGATGTAGAGTAGCCAGTTGACTGAATCCACATGTCTTTGGACTGTTGAAGGAAACTGGAGAACCCTGAGGAAACCTACACAGGAGAACAAGGAGAACATGCGAACTCCAGATAGAAAGACCCCAATCGGTTGTGAGGTTCAAACCCAGAACCTTCTTGCTGTGAAGTGACAGTGCTAACCCCTACAACACTGTTTTTCTTTTTTGATTAAATCTTTTTGTCATTTTCCAGCGTCTGTGCCGCAGTTCACAAACTCGCCCACTATGATCGTGATGGTCGGTCTGCCTGCCAGAGGAAAAACCTACATCTCCAAAAAGCTGACACGTTACCTCAACTGGATTGGGGTTCCCACTAAAGGTAGATCATACAACGAATTTGTAGAGCATTTATTGAACTGTGGATTGCTGTAATTTCACCAGTAAAACACATTAAACTATAATTAAAAATGATAGACTAGAAACCAAATTCAGTACTATGACTAATAATCATTAGTTATATATTATTTTAATTTACAAAATCTGCATAATGAATTAACTATAACTCTATCTACAAGACTAATGACTTTGATCAGCAGCGTATCT
Organism: Sciades herzbergii; assembly: GCA_026153275.1. NCBI lineage: Eukaryota > Metazoa > Chordata > Actinopteri > Siluriformes > Ariidae > Sciades > Sciades herzbergii. The sequence continues at coordinate 3,688,908 of JAPFFA010000005.1, read as the reverse complement.
GTGATAGATTTTTTCTCTTTTCCTCTAACAGTGTTCAATGTTGGACAGTACCGCAGGGAAGCCGTTCAATCCTACAAGAGCTTTGAGTTTTTCCGTCCAGACAACGAAGAGGCCATGAAGATTCGCAAGTAAGAGACACATTCTTCTCACTGCTTCAAAATTCAGTCATGGTCAATTCCCATCCACCAGCCAGCTTTCTCCTATCACAAGGAAGTAAAGCGCTATCCGCCATCTTCCGCATACTTAACCTCACAGATGCCCACGATTGGGCATTGTTGCTGTGATTGATAGGGGAGAGTGTGTAAGCCCCTCCCATACAAAGAGCATGGCCAATTCTGCAACATTCTTGTACTCTCTTGGACCCCTGGCCATGGTAGCAACCCTGTTGAATATTCTGTGAATTATTCCAGGGTTAGGCTGTAATGATGTTACATTGATCCTGAGATCCCTGCTCTTGGCTGCAGGAGTGGAACCTAATGTGTTCTGCTGTTGCATGCTGAAATGCTTTTCTGTTCACCACGGTTGTAAAGAGTGATTATATGAGTTACTATATCCTTCCTGGCAAAAAAAGCTTGACCCAATCTTCCTCTTTGAATTTTCCTCTGACCCTCTCTTATCAACAAGGCAATTGTTTCCACCCACAGAACTGTTGCTCACTCACTTGATGTTTTTTGTTTTTCGAACCATTCTGTGTACACTCTAGAGACTGTTGTGTGTGAAAACCCCCAGGACATCAGCAGTTTCTGAAATACTCAAACCAGTCCATATGGCTCAAACAACACCCATGCCACAGTGAAAGAAAGAAGCCTTGAAGAAGGCTGCTTGGTCACTCAAGGTGCTGCCGAGTGATGTTGTCTTCTCCGGTGTCAACATCAGATGACCCATACGCCTGAACCGCCTGCATGCAGGATTGGAACTGCGGCTTCCGGTGTCACCTTACACCTGCTGTATTTGCCCCTTTCCCATTGCTACAGGGGTTGCATTGGAGAGTTGGCTATAGATGTGGGTGTGTCCTTCGAGCCTGTGCATTGGAGTTTTAAGGTGGAGTGCAGTGTGCGCAGTACTGGCCCTACCCTTTGCACCTGGGGTTCATCTGCCATGGCTCAGCATGCTGAGATGGGGACAGTGAGGTCCTCAGGTCATAGATTTTACATCAGACTGTTCTTGTCCTAGGCTCTGGCATAAAAACCTACCCCGGAGACACGGGGGTTAGACCCAGTTATACAGCTAGGTACTTGGTTGCACCCCTAGCAACCTTAGTGAGAAATGGGGGCACCATGTGAAGGTGTTGCCATGGATACAGTAACATAGGAGAGGCCATTTGCAATGACCTCCTGCTTGGGAAGCCAGACAGGGTGATCACTACACCTGGAAAGGAGAGGTGACGAGGCAATACGCTTACACTTTCCTTTAGTGAGCGGGACGTTGTGGCGCCAGACCTCACAAACCCCCTTATACATATATATTCAAGATATTTTCACTTGTTAAAATGTCTTTTTTTGCACTCTATGGAATATAATGTATGATGTTATGATGTATATGATGTGGTGGTGTGTGTGTTTTTGTGTTCAGAGCTTGTGCAACTGCTGCCTTACACGACGTAGCTGCCTACTTCAGTCAGGAGCAGGGCCAAGTGGCGGTGAGTGCACATACAGCAGTTCAGTTCACTTTTTTAAACCCAAATAACCAAGACAGATGTGTATGAAGTCTGCTTCTTTGCTTCTGCACTGAAGCTATGATGCTAATAATGAAAGTACAGCATCTAGCCTCCAGCTTAGTGAGCATACCTTATCCTGTGCAGTTGGCTTTAAATTACATTCTTTTTGCCTGCAGGTGTTTGATGCCACAAACACAACGCGTGAAAGGAGGGAGGTCATTCTGTCATTCGCCAAAGAGAACGGCTATAAGGTAAGGAAAAAACTGAACCTGATCAGTTCTGCTTCAAAACATGAGGCATTATGTTGGGATCGGATTACATGAATTCAGCCTGAATTTGATTTTGACATTGTTTTGGCATTATTGATAAATTTCCCATGTCAGGCGAGAATATCAGAATCGGAATCAGAATCAGAATCTATTTATTGTCATTGTACAGGGTACAATGAAATTAAAACCTAACCTTACACCTTGCACCTGTAGCACCTCCCAGAGGGCAGCAGGTCAAACAGATGGTGGCTCAGGTGAAAACTGTCCTTAACAATATTCCTTGCTCTGGTGAGGCAGCGAGAGTTGTAGATGTCATCCAAGGTGGGGAGAGGGTGGCTGACGATTTTCTGCGCTGTCTCAACCACTCTCTGCAGCCTCTTCCTGTCTGCTTCAGTGCAGCTTGTGTACCACACAGAGGTACAGACTCTCGATGCAGGGTCTGTAGAAGGTCTCCAGCAGTTTACTATCCAGGTTGTTCTTCCTGAGCACCCTCAGGAAGTGTAGTCACTGCTGGGCCTTCTTGATAACTGCCGTGGTGTTTGCAGACCAGGAGAGGTCCGCAGAGATGAGGGTGCCGAGATACCTGAAGGTGTGGACCCTCTCTACACATTCGCTGGTGATGTAGAGGGGGTGAGGTCAGCCTTGTTCTTCCTGAACTCGACAATGATTTCTTTAGTTTTTGAGGTATTCAGTAGCAGGTTATTTGCTGAGCACCACTCTGTCAACTTCAGGACCTCAATCCTGTAGTTCACCTCATCACCTCCTGAGATCAGCCCAACCACAGTGGTGTTGTCGGCAAATTTAATGATGGTGTTTCCAGGGTAGGCAGGGGTGCAGTCATGTGTGTAAAGAGAATAGAGTAGGGGGCTCAGCACACAGCCCTGGGGAGAGCCAGTGCCAAGTGTGCGGGAGGAGGAAAAGTGGAAGCCGAGTTTCACTGTCTGGGGGCGATTTGTCAGAAAGTCCTTTATCCAGGAACAGGTGAGTTAGGGATGGCCTAAGTCCAGCAGTATGTCTGGGATGATGGTGTTAAAAGCCGAGCTGTAGTTTATGAAGAGCATTCTGACATAGCTCCCCTGCTGCTCCAGGTGGCATAGGGCAGTAAGTAGAGCTGTGACTATGGCGTCTTCAGTAGATCTGTTTGCACGGTAAGCATACTGGTGTAGATCGAAGCTGGGAGGGAGACAGGCTTTGATATGATGTTGAACCAGCCTTAGGCGATAGTCCTTGAGGCTGTCTATGGTATGTTTCTTTGGAACAGGGATGATTGTGGATGATTTCAGGCAGGATGGGATGACAGCTAGTGAGAGGGAGAGGTTGAAGATAGAGGTGAAACTTCTTGAGAGCTGGTCAGCACATGCCTTGAGCATCTTCCCTGGCACTCCATCTGGAGCAGCTTTACTGGGGTTCACTGCCCTGAGCACCTGCCTCATGTCATGCTCCTCGACAATGAGTGAGGGGGAGCTAGGGGCTGGTGCAGGCAGGGGTGGAGTGGCTATGTGCTGTTGTATCTCAAAGTGTGCAAAAAAGCAGTTCAGCTCCTCTGCCAGTGAAATATCTGAGCCTCTGGGTGTCACTACGTGGCCTCTTTGGGAACGTTGAACAGGCTTTCTAGTGTGAGATAATTGAAGAACAGTGATGTGGCGTCTAGGACCTAGTTTGACAAACTCCTACGATGTGTTCCTTGATGTTACATTCCTTCTGAGCCATGATTGACAAGTTCTTGACCCACCTCCCTAATAACATGCAAGGACATGAACAATGATTGGTTGGAGTCAAACTTATCTCCTGACCAAGACATGGCAAGAATTTCAGCACTAATTTGATATGCTGAGCAGCACAAAAGACAAAAATATCATGTAGTCTGATCCTGGCATTAGATAAAGTTCATAGATAAAGTCGAATTACTGTTAACATCTCAATGTTGATTATTTTCCAATAATAGCATAAAGTGTTTTTCCCCTTACACACCAGTGATCTATCAATAATTGCAATTATTTATTAAAGAATTCATACTTTATCAGTTTATAGTTCAAGATTCAGGAGATTCAATATATGTTTGTCATAATTCCCAGCACTTTTGTACAGCCGAGAATGAAATACCATTCCTCCGAGCCTAAACAATGTACATAAATAACCACAAAAAGAGTTTGTTACAAATAAGTACTAAAAAAAATTCCCATACACATTCACTCAGACTTTTAGCAGCAATTTTAGTTGACATAGTTCTTTTTATACATAAGGTGTATAAAAGGTGGTATGTAAGAATTGCACAAGTGGAGTGTAAAGTCAAGTGCAAAGCATAAAGTCCAGAATTACAGTAGTGGAGGGTAAAGTGCATGGTGTGGTGTTTAAGAATGGCTAGAGTCGAGTATAAAGTGTCAAATCCAGAACTGCACAATTGGATTGTAAAGTCGAGTGTAAAGTGTAAAGTCCAGAATTGCTATAGTGGAGTATCAAGTGTAAAGGCCAGAATTGCACTACTGGAGTGTAAAGTGCAAAGTGTGTAACAATTGCACTAGTGGAGTGGAAAGTCAAGGGTAAAATGTAAAGTCCAGAATTGCTCTAGTGGAGTGTCAAGTGTAAAGTCCAGAATTGCACTGCTGTAGTGTAAAGTGCACAGTGTAGCGTGTAACAATTGTAAAGTCCAGAATTGCTCGAGTGGAGTGTAAAGTGTCAAGTCCAGAATTGCACTATTGGAGTGTAAAGTGCAAAGTCCAGAATTGCACTAGTGGAGTGTAAAGTCAAATGTTAAGTGTAAAGTCCAGAATTGCACTATTGGATTGTAAAGTGTAAAGTCCAGAATTGCTCGAGTGGCATGTAAAGTGTAAAGTCCAGAATTGCACTAGTGGATTGTAAAGTCCAGAATTGCTCTAATGGAGTGTAAAGTGGTGTGTGAAGTGTAAAGTCCAGACTTGCACTTGTGGATTGTAAAGTGTAAAGTCCAGAATTGCACTACTGGAGTGTAAAGTGGTGTGTAAAGTCCAGAATTGTTAGAGTGGGTGTAAAATGCAAAGTCCAGAATTGCACGAGTGGAGTGTAAAATGAAATGTAAAGTCTAAAGTCCAGAACTGCACTACTGAAGTGTAAAGTTGTGTGTAAAGTGTAAAGTCCAGAATTATTCTAGTGGAGTGTAAAGTGCAAAGTCCAGAATTGCACTAGTGGATTGTAAAGTCCAGCGTTGCACTAGTGGAGTGTAAAGTCAAATATAAAGTCTAAAGTCCCGAATTGCACTAGTAGATTGTAAAGTCCAGAATTGCTCTAGTGGAATGTAAAGTGGTGTGTGAAGTGTAAAGTCCAGACTTGCACTTTTGGATTGTAAAGTGTAAAGTCCAGAATTTCACTACTGGAGTGTAAAGTGGTGTGTAAAGTGTAAAGTCCAGAATTGTTAGAGTGGAGTGTAAAGTACAAAGTCCAGAATTGCACTAGTGGAGTGTAAAATGAAATGTAAAGTCTAAAGTCCAGAATTGCACTACTGAAGTGTAAAGTGGTGTGTAAAGTGTAAAGTCCAGAATTATTCTAGTGGATTATAAAGTACAAAGTCCAGAATTGCACTAGTGGATTGTAAAGTCCAGCGTTGCACTAGTGGAGTGTAAAGTCAAATATAAAGTCTAAAGTCCTGAATTGCACTAGTAGATTGTAAAGTCCAGAATTGCTCTAGTGGAATGTAAAGTGGTGTGTAAAGTCCACAATTGCACTAGTGGAGTGTAAAGTGCATGGTGTGGTGTGCAAAGGATTGGATTGCACTAGTGGAGAGGTCCAGTGGTGGGTGGGGCCAAGAGTGTTCAGGCCCTCCCCACCACTCCACCACAGCACTTCTCCACTAGTTACATTTAATGTGACTGAGAAACCTCAAAACATGAACTGATCCATCCTGAAGAACTCTAACTGTTACAAAGCGCTGACTCTGGAGACTCCTTCCATAATGTCTCCACAGAAACCTTATACATTTTATACATTTCTTTGTTAAACAGAAGTACTTTTTAAAAATTCTGTTCATTATTAGACAATTTTGTTCTCTTCCAGGTGAAGCTAGAAATTCTGGCTAATAATTTCATCCATAAAACCTAATTCGTCCATAAAATAATTAACTCCTCTTATATAGAGAATTCAAATTACCATCACTAAATGTTGAATTTCTCATTTAAATCTGATTCTCTTTACACACTAAAGAAAGCATTTAAATCTAATATTGTTGTTTCTCTTTTAGGTGTTTTTCGTGGAGTCTGTGTGTGATGATCCTGAGATCATTGCTGAAAATATCAAGGTAATGAAATTCAGTGGAGTGAAAAATGAAACTCTGTTCAATATTACATTTTTTCCTCAAAAACAAAGGTTTGGAGGGTTTAATGAAAAATTTTAAAGTGCTCCTGGAGTGTGAAAAAAAAAATCAACCGTATATTTTAAACCTAGAAAATATGAATAATATTTGAAATTTAAAATGTCTGTTTTTCACAATTACATACATATTAAAACTTGAATGGAAAAATCATAAATATATTGTGTAAATTATGATGTTTAATCTCTCCAAAAATAGATGATCCACATGCTGTAGCTATTAATGTATAAAAAATCATAAATTAGATATTCAAAAATGCTAATGCAAACTATTAAGTTACAACTATAAGAAATAGGTGTAAAGGAACCACATATTTCTTATGTCTATGTATAAGCTTGGCTAGAGGAATATCAATTAAGTATGTTTACAGCTCAGTCGAATCAGTCAGTTCAGCTGGCGTATAAGTCACATTTTATCCCATTTCCTGTATTTTATTCCAGATATCCTGTCGAAGTACATAATTATTAGTACACCTTGTTGTTGTATATCACATTTTAGTGATAATCTATAGTCAAATGCATACGATGATAGTGTAAGAATATGATTTATTTTCATTTGTGTATGTTACATTGTGTATTTTTGTTTCCCTGCAGCAAGTGAAGCTCAGCAGCCCGGATTACCTCGGCTGTGATAAAGAGGAAGCCGTGAAAGATTTTCTCAAGAGAATTGAGTGCTATAAGCTCACCTACATCCCTCTGGATGAAGACAAAGACAGGTGAGACAACACCGAAGCGGTAAATCATTTCACCAAGAGAGCTGTTTGTGTGTTTAATCAGAAAAATTGCTTCACGACTAAAACACTACTGGATTCTCTAATCTGATTGGCCATTAAAAAAATATATCTGTAAATGTATGAGTTAAGTAGTGGGATCACAAAATGTTGCTTTATATTTTACATTTGGCTGGATAAAAAGAAATTCTGTTTATTACCTCGCCTCGGACGGAGTCCACCAGGGGGCGAGGTATTGTTTTCGGTGGGGTTTGCTTGTTTGTTTGTTTGTTTTTGTTAATGATATTACGGGAAAACAGCTAGACCAATCTTCATGAAACTTTCAGGGTAGATGGCCATTGGTCTCAAATAGAACCTCCAACATTTTGAGGGTCATCCGGTCAAGGTCACCATAAAGGTCAAAATCGTTTTTGGTGCAAATGGTGTCCCGAATGTGTCCCAAATCACTCCCTGCTCACTACATAGTGGACTATATAGTCAGGTCGCCATTTTGTAGTGCTGTCCGAATGTATAGTGAGCATTATTACACCCTATATACTGCACTCAAAGTATCTCACAATGCATCACGAAAAGTCGTGCCGTGGCAAAGAAGAAGTTTTATCATTTAATCAATGAGCTCACTGTATAGTCCTCTATATAGTAATTCCCTATATAGTGAGTAGGGCGTAGTGAACGAGTGAGTGATTTAGGACACAGCGATTGTAACCAATCAGCACTTATCCTGATCAACTTTGATTACCCATTCTATTTCTTGATAAACTTCAGAAATAATCAGAACTAGAAACGAAATAAGAGAAACCTTGCTATAACGTCGTAGTATTGGAAGATAATCAGCAGATAAAAAGATAAACAAAATTCTCCTCATGGTTCGCCAAGGATACTGATTTGATATCAAGTACGTGGTGTTTATTTTAAGAAAATTTACCTTTTGATTATCACAGCTTCTG
>JAPFFA010000005.1:3395785-3411520 GCA_026153275.1 Sciades herzbergii | reverse complement strand
GCCCGTAGTCAGCTGGGATAGGCTCCAGCTTGCCTGCGACCCTGTAGAACAGGATAAAGCGGCTAGAGATGATGAGAATGAGACAAAGGAAATATATTTTTGGCGTACGTCTGAAAAAGCCTTGTTTTTCTCATTCCAGTAACAGCACGGACCCCGGAGACCTCGCATCTTCCTTTCTTTGAAAAGGGCCATGGCGCAGCAATCCGGCCCACCTGAGATCACCTGGCGCTCAGGATCTCTTGGGGTCGTTCTGAGCACAGAGGACGACTCTGAATTGGAGGACGGATGTGACACGTGCAGTAGTCGTGGAAACGGCGTCCCGGCTCAGTCCCCGAATCCACACGGAATAAAAGAACGCACCACTATCTTCATTGCGTTCAAGGGAAACCTCGACGATGACGATTTTCAGCAGAAGCTCGACAAAATCTTGAATGGGATGCCCCAGATGCTCTCGCTGGGTGAGGGCACTTTGGGTGCTTAAGAATACTCGGATTTGTTTTTGTGTGTATATTTATGTCCTTCCTACACCTTTCACACTCCGTGCTCCATTCATGCTGAAGGTCCTGAGAGGCTGGCGCCCCAGCGAGTGGAGCCGTGGAACAGCGTGCGAGTCACCTTTAATATCCCCAGAGAAGCCGCTGAACGCCTCCGCCTCCTCGCTCAAAACAACCAGCAGCAGCTCCGGGACCTGGGGATCCTATCGGTGCAAATCGAAGGTGTGGTGATTTTTTTTTTTTTGGACTGTTGAATGTTTTCTTGCTAAATCTGATCTGACTATAATCTATTATCTCCAGTGACACTCCTTCACATCATATACTTGTTAGCCTAAATTGTGAATGCACAGGTATTCATTTGCCTTTTTTTTTTCCTTCCCCCATGCATTTCCAGGTGAAGGACCCATCAATGTTGCAGGTGGGCAGAACCGAGGGCAGGAAGTCAGAGTGAACGGACCTATCGGGGCACCGGGTCAGATAAGGATGGATGTTGGGTTTCCTATGCAGCAAGGCCCTGGTAATTACATAAACCAGTGTTTCTCAAAACGCCATCTAGTGAGCCATGAATAATTTTTTTTTTTTTGACACCCCGGGTCCAGTTGCTGGGCTGCGTCCGATCCGGCGCACATCTGCCTCATTAGATACACAAGGCGTGAAGTGGTGGTCAGCTGAGCTCACTGTTCACAAAGCGTTCCTATCACTGCGGCGCCGTGCTAGTCGTTAAAATGTCCTACGCTTGCATTGTTCGGGCTGTTCGAATCAAACAAACCGTGAAACTGATAAGTTTCTTCCACGTTCCCCGTGAAGCGATAAAGGGTGAAAGAGCAAAGGATCTGATTAAAAGATGAGAAAGGTGGCTCTTGAACCTTTCACTGTGATGGAAGGGGGCCGAGTCGAAGAACGCTCGAGTTTGCAGTGATCACCTCGTGAAAGGTTTGTAAATTCCTCTGATTTTTCGTTTGGATTCGCAAATCACTTTTCTCACCATTTTCTGTTATTTCATGATGTTTTGAAGTTCAGGAGACGCTCAAGTCCTCAGATGTGTTTTTGTTTACTGTTCGATTGGCGTATTGTAAACTAACACAGCTTCGCATCGGAGATTTTTAAAAATTTTTTCCCTTTTGTTTTTCTTTGTGTTTGTGTAGTTTGATTGTTTTTTTTTTTTTGTTGAGTGTTTTGTCCACCGGTTGTGGTCTAGCTCCAGACCCAGTTTTGGGCGTCGGTTCTCTCCAGGCCTTGGTCTGCCGTTGGTGATGCCTGTGCTCCTTGCTATGGACTGCAGTGAGCTTGTTGCTCTTTTAACATCGTGGTTGTCTAGCGCTCTGTGCTTCTGTGCTTGGCGCAGTTTTCCGAGCAATGTTGCGTGGCAGCGTTGCGGCGGTTCTGCAAGTGGTATGGAACTTATTTTCTTGCGCCTTTTGGTGGGACTGTGGCAGCTACACCACTGGAATGACATCCTGACCTCCTTTTGGTGGACTCCCCCCAAATTGTAAAGCGACCTTGGGTCTGAGAAAGGCACTATCTAAATTCAATTGATTATTATTTATTATTAACACATGTAAAACGCATAACACCCAGGTGTTTAAAGGGGTTTCTGTGGCTCTTTATGAATGATGTACCTGGAAGAGAAGAGCAGAGAGGATTGATAATCGAGTGGCTGTGGTTTGTTTGCACCCAATACTAAAACTTGTAGTGTCCCAGCAACCATCACAAAGACGCATACAAAAAGCCCAGAAATTCCTACTTACCTGGGCAAAAACGATACAGGATTTATCTCCGTGTCCTGATCCCCAGATCTTTAACCCAGCCACATATTAAAAACTTGTACTCCTCCATGCCCTTCCAGGTTTTCATCTGTGTGTCTGTGTAGAACGATGTCTGCACTGCAGCACCAGGTAGTTTGAAACGTCGGGAACTCGATGGATGGATAACTTTCCAACTCTGAGGAAAAATCCTTCTTTGTTAGCGTGTAAGGATCTAATCCCATTGAGTGGTTTTTATATCCACTTTTTGGTTTTAATAACTTGTTTGTTTGCTGAACACCAAACATGACAATAAGTTCTTGTGTTAATAAACCAGACTCCACTTTTGGATCATTAATCCCTTTTGACTGAAAATGACCTGCATGCATGGGTTTGGCTTCTGGTGCATCCATAAAGTTTTAAATAAATACCTACAATTAAAAACAGTTTGTTTTTATTATATTTATGTAATTCCTGGGATCCCATCTTTAACAGGGAGTGATGTCGCATCCCATTAATACACTTTACAATAGATTATTAGATTATAATAGAATAGATGAGCCGAAATAATTGATCTTTTTTTTTTTTTTTAAATGTGCCACGACTTGTATGAATAGATGGGCCTTAAAGTAGAAAAGGTTGCGAACCCCTGACATAAAGCGTCCAAGTGGAAAGGTCTTTTAGAACAATATTGTTCTTTATGGCATGCCTTTATTAGGATGTTTTAAGAAGGCTCAGATTGTTATGGCTGTAAATATCTATAAAGTGCACCCTGATTTTAAAATAAAAAAAGGTTTTAAAGGTTAAGGCTGCACATCTTAGTGTTTTCACATAAGGTTTTTTTTTTTTTTCCTTCCCCCCCCCACATCACCAGCGGGTGTTTGGATGTAAAATTGTAAAAAGTAGATTCGAGATGGGATGTAGGCCACTTTTAAAAAGTTCTCTTTGTCTTTATTTTATTTATCTATCCATCGATGTTTGTTTTTGATCAGAGTTTTGAGTTGCATCAAGCAGTTTTTCCCTTCTCATCAATCGAATAAAAAAAATAAAAAAATCATCATGGAGAACAAAGTGCCGGTGAAAAATGAGTCTTATAAGGGAGCTTCTACGAAGAGATTTATGACTCATTCAACTGAAAACGTTTCGTTGCCAATACACCAGCATTGCAGTGTAACCAAAAATAAGTGTCTACTTTCGGTACGCGGTATGATGTCACACTTTAACTGTGACTGGGTTTGGTGGTGTAAGTGAATGTCCGTCTGGTGACCAGACCTCCCACGTAACCTGGTCAGGCTCAGCCTGAAATGGTGACATGGAGCCATGTTGTGGGTTCACCACCTGCATGTTGAAGGATCTTGGTCACATGCAGTGCTAGTCAGGGAGGAGTTATAAAGGTTGGAAAGAAATAAAGCTAAGAAAAGCTTTGGTGTGTTTTAAAAACCAGCTAACTGAGTGTGATGTGCAGTTTTAGTTTGTTTTTAAATGTGTGCTGTTAAATTTATGCTCCTGGCATACAGTAAAAATGTGGATTGAGGTCAGTACTTAAGTAACTGATACACTGCAGCCCCACCGGCTAGTGGCCTAGTGGTTAGCGTGTCCGCCTCTTGATCGGGAGATCGTGAGTTCTATTCATGGTCGGGTCATACCAAAGACCATCATAAAAATGGTACCTACTACCATCTGGCAAGGCACGCTGCAATACAGATGCGAGTGGGGAGTTAAACTCTCGTGGTTACCAGAGGACTAGCCCCCCACTGTAACCCTAGCTATGTAATAGGTGAGAGGCCGAGGGCTACGGAAACGGAGATCAGCGCCACCCGATGCGCCACATGGCGCGGGAAGGACTTTAACACTGCAGCCCCGCTATAACGCACTCCTTGAGGGATGGCCGAAAAGTTAGTAATACTGAAATGGACCCACTTGTCACACTAAAACACTCATGTTATATGCCAAATTTTAGTCACATTCTCCTGATCACGAATTTCTCCTTCCGAGTCACTACCGCAGTTCACTGACTGAGTTAAAGGATCACGAATGGAGGCGATGATTGATTTCTTCGTCTGTTAGGGAAATTACGTCGTTGTCAGTGTCCACCCATTGACTTGCTCTGTTTTCTAACATTCAGTTTATTCATGTGGTTCAAATCACCGGTGTCATTTATGTCATTCCATGGGATGGAGTGGGTTTGGGTGGGAGGTATAAAAACGCCGCCGGTACGCTTTAACTAGGTGTTGTGTTTAGCAGTGTTGGCAGTCGTTTCATCCTTTTATCGATCCTTTGATCACCGTTCTCGATAATTGTTAGTGATCGACACCTAAGCAAGGCTCACTAAGCCTTTGTTTTATAGCGTTAATACATATTGTTAACTCGATTGCTTATTGTTTGTCTTTGGTGGGAAGAGGAATGGCTCAGTGTGTCATGTAAGCAGGTGAATGACGGATGTAATTGCAGGAAGTGTGTTTATTTACAAACAGGCAGGCAAACAGTTCAAAACCGTAAGACAAAGGCAGGGTCGTGAAACAGGTAATGGTCACACGAGGCACAAACAGAATGGTAGAAGCAAAGACAAAAAGCAGAGTCCAAATACACAAAACAAAGTCAAAACCAGAAAGGAAATGCATACATACAAGGCTTGGTAATGTGAGACACTCGGTGCAGCATGTATACTTCACTAAGTCTGTGTGTTTAGAGTCCTTATAAGCGCGCGCTGTGATTGTGCTCTAATCTGGAACAGATGCATAGTAATTAGTCCTAATGATGCTGCAAGTCTCAGTGTGCCTGGATGTGATACAGTGATTGTCACTAAAGGCAGGGTACATGAAATTAGTTCGTTATATGTGAAAGTTTGTAGTAAGAGCTCATTATAGCAGGTTACAGTGTAATAACATTAAATATCTTTCAGCTGGAATGCGGATGAACAATCCTTCAATGGTGCCCTCTGGTCCTGGCATGGCTCCACAGGGCATGGTACCTGGCAGTAGTGGACAGATGCACCCAAGGGTACCAAGGCCAGCAACGCAATCAGGTGAGAGATTGAAAATTGACTTTTTCCACCTGACTGCAACTGTGGTGTTGAGAAATCTTCATCACAGTGTATTGTTCTCCTTCAGATTCAATGGATCCCATGATGCCTGGACTTGCTTTGCAGCAGCAGCAGCTCCAACACCCCCAGGCTCCCCATGGTCCACCCACCCCTATGGGCCCACAGGGTCATCACATACAGGGCATGCAAGCAAACCGGCAACTCAATCCAGCAGCCCTACAGCAACTACAGCAGCAGCAGCATCAACAGCAGGCTCAGTTAGCCCAGTTAGGTGGTGCTCGAGGCCCATTCAACCCTTCAAACCAGATGCCTGTCCCAGCTGGTTGGAACCAGTTACCTTCTGGTGTTCTCCAGCCACCGCCTGCTCAGGGGCCTATGACTCCAAGTTGGAGAAAAGCTCCTCCACAAGGTCAAATTGGACAGCGTCCTCCTTCTTTGGCATCTGTGCAAACACCAAACCATCCTCCACCACCGTATCCCTTTGGCAGCCAACAGGCTGGGCAAGTTTTTAATCCCATGCAGCAGCAGCCAGCAGGGGCAAACCAGTTTGCAGCCCCTCAGCCCAAAGGTCCCCAAGGAGTTGTGGGACCAAGGGCACCACCTCCATTGCCTCCTGTGTCTGCTTCACAGAGCAACCTCGCTGCCAAGTCCCCTGGATCCTCATCTTCACCATTTCAGCAGGGTTCACCTGGAACCCCACCTATGATTGGTCAAGGTCAGCTAGGTCCACGTCCAACAACTCCCCAGGGGTTCCCGCAGGGAGTTGGGTCCCCAGGCAGGGCTGTGTTAGGGCAGCAGGGTAATGTTCAGCCAGGCTTTATGGGAATGCCTCAGCATGGCCAGGTTCCCCAAGGAGGGATGGGAGGTATGTGTTTTGTTGTTGTATATGAACATGTATAGCATGATTTCTTCCTTTTGTGCTTTCAGCTCTGTGGTGCACATTAAAAATGTATCTTGATCACAGGTATGCCAAAACGAATGCCAATGGGGTTCTCAAATGTAAGTCAGAATTTTGTGCAAGGACAAGTTACCACAAGTGGGGCGGGAACCCCCACAGGTGGTACCCTTCAACTTCAAAGTGGCCAAAACATGTCGCATGCAGGTACAGTCTTTGCGAGACATGTTTATTCTTACATCAAATTGGTTGTTTAATTTTTTAAATGTTTCAACATAAAATTTGTTGTAGGTCCACAGCCTTCAGTTTCAACACCAAACCACATGCAGCCCAGTTCCCTACAACCTGGTGGAATTGGCCATCATGGTGGAATGGCTCCTCAGCCTCCAGCCACCTCTGGTAGTGGGATGGGACAACCTCAGTCAGGTCTACAGACTCAGATGATGGGCATGCAGTCCCAGATTCAAAATCAGTCTGTAGCCTCCTCTCAAGCTCAAATGGTGCAAGGCCAGGCAGGAGGTCAGACTGTCCTATCTCGGCCCATGAATCAAGGACAGCGAGGGATGACCCCTCCTAAACAGTTAATGCCTCCACAGGGACAAGGGATGATGCAGAACCCGGCCCAACTTGGTGGGGGACAGGGACACCAAGCATTACTGATGCAGCAGCAACCGCAGCAACAGCACCAACATCAGCAACAAGCTTCACAGCAGCAAAATACTATCATGGAACAGATGGTAGCCAACCAAATGCAAGGTAACAAGCAGGCTTTTGGGCCCAAAGGACAACCAACTGTTATGCCAGGTCCGATGATGCGAGGCCCATCACCTAATTTGCAGGGCAACATGGTGCAGTTTCAGTCACAGCAACAAATGACTCCACAACAGCAAATTGCTCAGTTGCAGCAGCAGCAATTACAACAACAGCAGTTGCAGCAGCAGCAGCAGATTCAGTTACAACACCAACAGCCACAACAACAGCAATTGCAGCAGCAACAGCTACAACAGCATCAGCAGCAAATGGCACAGTCCCAGCAGATCCCAGTTAATGGTAATCCCAACCAACCATTAGGGATACATGGCCCTCAGCTGCGACTTCCAGGACATTTGGTCCAGCAGCAGCTTCAGCAAAAACAGCAACAGCAGCAACATATGATGCAACAGCTGCAACAACAGCAACTACAGCAGCTTCAGCAGCAGCAGCTTCAGCAGCAGCAGCAGCAGCAACAACAACAACAACAGCAGCAGCAGCAACAACAACAACAGCAGCAGCAACAGCAGCAGCAGGCTGGCCAGCAACACTCGCACCAGGTTGGAGACAGCACTGGAAGTGCAGGAGATATGAGCCAGCAACAGATGCTTCCTGACATGCAAATGCAACAGCAGCAGCAGGGTATGATGGGAGGTCCACAACACATGCAGGTCGGCAATGGGCATTTTCCTGGTCATGGAATGCCTTTCAATCCTCAGTTTGCTGGCCAGATCCCCATTGGTGGACAAGCAGCTGGATTTCCAGTGAATAAGGATGTGACGCTGACGAGTCCCTTATTAGTTAACCTGCTTCAAAGTGACATTTCTGCCAGCCAGTTTGGGCCAGGTGGAAAACAGGGAACTGGTGGGGTTGGAGTTAACCAGGCCAAACCAAAAAAGAAGAAACCACCTCGTAAGAAGAAACCCAAAGCAGGCGAGGGGCAGCAATCAGTTGAAGGGCTTGGGTAAGGAAAAAAATAGTGTATAAAGTAATGTTATGGGGATTTATTTATTTTTTATTATTAGTTATCAAGGGCTGTGTCAAATGAGCACGTAAATTATGTTTTTCCTTCATGTAGGAGTTTGGATTCAGTTCCACAAGGGTTGGATGAAGCAGAGATGCAAGGTCTAGGTAGCGATCAAGGAGCTGGCACAGATTCTTCCAATTCGAAGCCCCCTGAATTTGCTAATCGGCCAGGTAAGAGATTTTAAAACGTTTTGAAACGCTCCCTTTGACAAGAATATCAAACAAAAAGTGGATTGTGAGTGTTTTGTTTCTATTTTAAATACAAAGTAAGGTCCTCAGGTTGTGGGAAGCTTAGAGTGCAGTGGTACACAAGTGGTTAAGGCATGGGGCTGCTGATCAGAAGGTTGTATGTTTTGGTATATTTTTATTTATATTTTTTCATTTACCAGTAGCTAAATTACTAGTGTTTGCGCAGCTGCAAACTGCTGCATGGAGTACCAGCCCGGGGTGTCAGTAGTGGCGAACCGTGCTCTATTTGTATATTTTTCAGGCCCCAAAAACAATTTGTGCGTGTAAAATTTTGTTTGGGTTTTTTTTGGTGGTGTGTGTGTGTGTGTGTGTGTCCTTTGCCAACCACATGCCTGATTTACTTTCTCAGCTGTAAGTCGGTTTGGATAACGGCATCAGCCAAAAGAGGTAAATGTAAACCTAGATTTTCCTCTCAGATGTCCAAGTGGTTAATCATATAAAATGATTTGTGGATTTTTTTTTTTTTTTAAACCATGATGACTGCATACAGGCTTGAAACATGTCTACAGTCTGCGATCTTGCCAAGAGTTAGCATGACGGTTGCTATTTGACTATTTAAACAGTTGTTGTACCTTGTTTCCATTTTAGGATTTTCTGGACAATCAGGAGATCAAAGGGTTTTGCAGCAAATGCCAATGCCATTCATGGCCCAGCAGCAGCAGCAACAACAACAGATGCAGCAAATGCAGCAGCAGCAGCAACAGTTACAACAACAGATGCAGCAACAGCAAGAACAGCAGCAGCAACAAATGCAAAAGCAGCAGATGCATATGCAGATTTCAGGTCAACCTGGAACACCTCAAGGGTCACAACAAGGCCAGCATCAAATCCATCCACATCATTTACAGCTTCAACAGCAGCCACCACAGCACATGCAGCAACAGCAGCAGCAACAGCAACCATTGACCCAACAGCAACAACACATGATGATGCTTAAAATGCAAGAGCAACAAGCAAAAAATCGGCTCCCGCTTCAACAAAGTGGCTATCCCCAAAGAACTCTTGTTAATCCTGGTGATCCTGCACAGAGAATGCCTGTATCCCAACAAGGGAACATGCCTGTAATGATCAATTTACAAGGGCATGGAGGTGTCCCACCCTCTCCAGAGAAAGCCAGAGGCATGCAGCCAGTAGTAAATTCGCAGTTGACTGCTGCAACTAGAAGAATGCCTCATCCAGACATTGGGCAGGGAACCCCAGGAATAGCGCCAGAGGAAGTGTCAGGCACCCCTAACTTGCAGGACAGGACATCAATTGAAATGGTGCCTCAGGCAGGGAATGCCAGTCAACAAAATGTTATTAACCAAGGTCCTAATTCTCATCTGTTGAAGTCTGTGCCTTCATCAGTCCCTCAGCAACCAGGAGCAAGTCCCCAGCAACAGCCCCAGCAAGGACCAATGGCTGGCTCTCACAGTCTTCATTTTCCTGGTGCTCCTTCAACCTCCCAAAGTTCCCGCCCTAAGACGCCAAACCGTGCCAGTCCTAGACCATATCACCATCCTTTAACCCCCACCAACCGTCCACCCAGCACTGAGCCTTCAGAGATAAATCTCTCCCCTGAAAGACTGAATGCATCAATTGCTGGTCTTTTCCCTCCAAAGATTAACATCCCCCTACCACCCCGACAGCCTAATTTAACTCGAGGTTTTGATCAACAAGGTCTAAACCCTACCACTTTGAAAGCTATTGGACAGGCCCCACCAAGCCTTGCATCTCTTACAAACAATAACACTGCTGGCAATAATCTTGTTCAGCAGGGTTTTCCACAAGCTAGTAATGCTACCAGTACAGGTGCAAAGCAAGAGAAACAGACGGTTGGAGGGCAAACAAAGAGAGCTAGTCCCAGTAACAGTAGACGATCTAGTCCTGCCTCAAATAGAAAAGCAGCCACTCCCAGCCCAGGAAGGCAAAAATGGACTAAGAACCCCTTAACCTCCATACCAAATCATCAACAAATGCCAGGTTCCCAAACTGTAATGGCCAATGCTTCTTCAGTCCTCTCAAATCCCACTGCATCTATATCATCAGTAGGAACTCTAGATTCCCAGCAAAATCTAAACCCTCTGCAAGCACTTCCCAGTAACTCGGATGCAGTAAGAGATAGCCAGGGGCAGGCACCACAGCTAGACCCACGTCAGATTGCGCAAGTAGAAAGAGATCACGCTGCTCTAAGAATGGCAAATCAACGCATTCCATCCCAGGAGCCAAAAATTCAAGAGCCTAATATGCCACCTGAGCAACCATCAGAGGAGATGCGTCAGCCTCAGAATCCAAAACTGCAAGCGCATCGTTCTGATGTTTCAGCATCTTTTAGAGATGCCCCAACGTCCCTTAATCAGTTGCTGGATAATACAGGCCACTCATCCTTGTCCACAAAGCCACTCAAGGTTATTCCTCCAGGAGGTGGAGATCGAGCTCTGGCGGAACAAGAGAGCCAGCGTATCCCACAGAGCAGTGATAGTGGGCTGCCTTTGCCCACCAGTGAACTTGAACAAAAATCGAAGGTTGGCTCAATAGTTAGCCCAAATGTGATCCAGACTAGCAGTCCAAACATTCAGTCAACCTCTGGTGTATCCAGTGTTGGCCCAAGTTCAACTTTGCTTACTAGCTCTGCTTCAAATGCTGGCCTACATCCCAACTCTTCCATTAGTCCAAATCCCAGTACTAAACCTATTACAAGTATGTCCCAAACAGTCTTGCATAGACCCACGTCATCAGGGTCTACTCAACCAAATCAAATAACGGTTTTTGTGACCTCCAATCCCATGAGTTCTGCTGCTAGCACAGCATCTGCAGTCCCAACTATGCTTGCAGTACCTACTAAGAACATAAGACCTCAAGAAGTGCACCAGTCTGCTCCTACTCAAAATCATCCTCCACAGTTTATCACACCTGTCATTTTCCAAGTCCCACCTGGCTCTGTACCATCAAGCACCAATGTGGTTTCTCAGCCTGTCACAATGGTTAGGCCCATACAAGTATCTGCCAATATTCAACTCACTCCTGCTCCAATTTCAGTCACAGCATCGACTCTTTCTGCCCCTATGGCAACACATTCCCCTGTTGTAAGCATAGCCACAGGTCAGTCAGCTCGTGCCATGATTGGACAAATCCAAATGCAAGTGTCTGCAAGTCAGACATCCTCTTTAAACACAGTGCACCCTCCTCAGCAAGAGAGCACTTCTGATGCCCTAGTCTCAAGAATAAGTTCTTTAGGGCAATCATCATCATTACAATCTCGCGCATCTCCTGGTGTTCTCCCATCTGTTCAACCTCTGGCATCTCCGCCTGCCTGCTCTAGCCCAGGGACGACTACTGTTGCCCGCAGAAGTCCCCTCTCACAACCATCAACAACTATTGCTAAGAGCACTCCAGTTCACAATGTTCTGAGCAAGACTTCCACCCTACACAGTGGTGACAACCATCAGATTCAACAGCAAACTACAACCCAGTCAGGAAAACCTACAGACACTGCACCATCTCAAGCCCCACCTCAAGCGGTTCCAAATGCAACACTTTCTAGTTCACTGCCTCCTTCCACGGCAGTCTCCTCTGCACTACCTGCACCTCAGCTGTCAGCACTAGTACCTACGGTTTCTTCTTCAGCTCACGTGCAGATTCCTCCACCAGTTTCCTCTTCCACCCTTACACCCAGTCCTTCAGTGATTACTCCCAGCTCTGCCGTGGTACTTCCTGCCAGTTCTGTTTCCAGTTCCCCACCAGTCACTAGTATGTCTGCACCATCTGTTCCACCTCCTGCTTCTGTCCCACCAGTGACTCCTGCACCAACCACTGGTCCTACAACTGGGTCATCTCCACTTCTCCCAGCTGTCGAACCACAGCCTTCCACATTAATAGAGACAAGCTTGCCTGAGCCAGCAAACACCACGGCGCCTGTTGAAGATACTCCAAGTCTCCAAGGTATTGACTTTTTTTTTTTTTTACCAGGAATGACTTTGGTATTGCAGGTTGTTGTCATTGTTAGCAAGTGGGCATTATTGCCCAAAGCCATTAGAAGTGTTTTTCAACCCTGGTACAGTGCTCAAGACTAATTATTGAATGTTATGTCAATACAGCTCAGCCTGCACAGGAGCAACAGCAAACTGGTAAACACCATGTCTTTTGTTATTTCTCATAGCAGTATTTGCTTACAAATTTCAGAATAGTAAAACGTCTCTCTCACGTGTATCCAAGACGAATCAAGCAACAAAAAAGTCCTCTGTTGTATTTATAGACCTGCTGAACTTTAGCAGATATGTATACCTGTATTTTGACTCCCCTTCTTGAATAAAAATGTCAGGTGAGAAAATCAACACATGAATCTAGAGTGATTGACAGTCCGTAGGTGGCTTGAACTCTCCAGTATTAAGTGACGCCCACTGGAAGCCCTGCCCACTTCCTCCTATTTCCCTTTAT
This sequence comes from Sciades herzbergii, assembly GCA_026153275.1. NCBI lineage: Eukaryota > Metazoa > Chordata > Actinopteri > Siluriformes > Ariidae > Sciades > Sciades herzbergii. The sequence goes on along the minus strand of JAPFFA010000005.1, from coordinate 3,398,905 downwards.
TTTCCCACATGAAAGATGCACTGATTCTCATTTCTTTTAGTTAAGATGTAAAAGTTCCTAGTGCCTACATTTTAACTCAAACAGTGGCAGCTCTCCCCCCTGGGCCCCTGCTGGTAACTGTAAAACCCTGTATATATGCGCACTCCGTTTTCGATCCAAGAGAAGATCCCCCTTCAGCAGAACAATGCATTATTCCAGTTTGTGATTGGCAGGTGTTTATCTCAAGCTCTCTCTCAACACAAGATGGTAATCCATGTTTGTTTGGGTTTTTTTTGTTTGCAAGGAGAGACAGCGCCTTCTGTGGTGGAACAGGGGTAAGACAAACTCTAACACAGTTACCTTTTCATTCTCGTTTCATTGTCAGTTTCTCTTTTTATGTGTAAGATCTAAACATCTGTTTTTTTTTATGGTTCTTAATTATGAGCGTCATTTACTTTTGTAAAATATTTATGTTGAATGAACAAAGTTGTGCTCACTTTGGTTTTCGTAGTAATATATGAATTGTTTTCCTGGGAATCACTAACTTTGGTGTCACAATCATTAAAATCATTAATTGACCAAATCACTCAACTCAAATTTGGGGATTACGGGTGTTAAAAAAATGTTGAGCAACAAGGCAGTTTACCGCTGTTTTTCCACTTCTATAACAGATGGGCAAAGAAAAGAAAGACGCCCATCGACTTAGCCCAAAGGTATGTATATACCGAACCTGAAGATCCCCTGCACAGGTGTGTGCACAGGGCAGCGCCACCAGTTTAGTAAATGTGGTTGTGAAGAGGACAGATGTTATCTGTGGTAGATGAGGAAAAACAGCAATTCTTTAATTGTAAAGAGGCTCCGATGGGGCCTGTAGGATCACTAATAATGATGATGTTGGAACTTGACTGTGATACCTAAGTGAGACATGGAGTACATGCACAGACATTATCAATGCATACTGTGTATATTATTTTTTTAAATGTGTTGTTGCTGTGACCCCACTACTGTCCTGTGCTTTATAGGGAGGTAAGAGGCCACACGGAAAAGGCAAAAGGGCCCAGCCGGAGGAGCTCTCGGGCTGAGAAGGACACTGAAGAGGAAGTGCCTGACAGCGGACAGAGAAAGAGGGCAGCCAGACCAGGGTCGGCCTCTTCCAACCCAGGGAAAGCTGCAGGTAAGGATTTATACATCACAACCTTGCTATAACTACGAACTAAGTTCGTGTCCCCGCCTTTAATGATCGAGTCAGAGTCTTCAAAAAAAAAAAACAAATAAAAAGATTACCGAGCCATGTGTTCCTTTTCACCCAGAGACAAACCAAACAATAAGTAATCAAGTCCTCAGTCAAGTTAACGATACGTGTGAACACCATAAAACAAAGGCTTAACGAGTTTCGCTTAGGTGTCGATCAGTAACAGTTATGAGATAAAAGCAGTTTTACTAGAATCTTTACTCCATAAGCATTGTTGTCATGGCTACTTGTAAATGTAAGATACTCTCCATCTGTCAGAAAATGCAGGTGATAGACTGATGTAATCGCTGGAAGAGTTATTTCAAAACACCCTGGCAAACAGATCCACATCAGTAATCAAATATCAGTCGGGCAATGGTCAAGTGAGGCACAGACAGGATATCAAAGGCGGAAATAAAGAGCATAATACGAAATGGAAACAAACCAGAATCTCGACACAGTGGTACAAAAGGATTGGTAACGTGAGACACAAGGTATAGCGTGTATACTTCAAAGTCTGTGTGTTACTGAGAGTCCTTCTCAGCACACGCTGCGATTGCACTCTAATCCAGAACAGGTGCATGGTAATTAGTCTTAATGGCCCTCTGCGTGTGTGTGTGTGCGAGTAGCAGTTCGAGGCGTGCCACTGCGCACGGATGTGATGTGTCTCACATTACCAAGCCTTTGTATCTGTGTGTTGCTTTTACTGGTTTTGACTATTTTGGACTTTACCTCTGATGTTCTGTTTGTGCCTCGTGTGACCATTGTCTGTTCCACAACCCTTACGTTTTTGAACCGTTTGCCTGCCTGTTTGTAAATAAATACATTTCCTGCAATTACATCCGTCATTTGCCTGCTTACTTGACACTCGTAAACATAAGATGCTCTCCGTCAGAGACAAACTTCATATCCTGGAGCGTCTAAAGCGCGGTGAGAAAGTGACGAATTTGTCTAAAGAATATGGTATCCCGAAAAGTCTGATTTAAACTTTTAAAGAGAAAGCGCTTCGAGACTTTGTCCATGACAGGCTGAAAAGAAAGAAGATGCAGCAAGCAAACGACGGCGAGTATGACCTTATTTCTTTTACCTCATAAATACGAAAGTGAATTCAGTGTAAATATAAATTAAACACAGTTGGTTTTGTTTTATGTAAGAGTGAACGTTTGGCGTGACGAGTGGCTCCGTTTCAGTATTACGAACTATTTGGACGTCCTCCAAGGAGTTTGTTATAGCGGAGTTGCGATGTAGTATTACACCACAGAGCTTTTGATTTATGGATTCTGATTGGTTGAGAAGGTTTTGATTTTAATTTTTAGCTCATCCGGCCTGGCCTACGGTTGGATGACCACTCTTGCGCGATCACGCGTCGTCCGTCCGTCGTCATCCATTCGCAATTTACAAAAATCGCTGCTACTCCTACAGGATTGATGGGATTTCGATCAAACTCGCACGCAGTGTTCCCCAGGTGGGTGTGCATAAAATTTGTCAAGATGGTGGCGCCACCTGTCATTTACGATTTTATGGGCGTCTGAAGTTTTTGGGTGACTCGTCACATTAAACACTGGTCTTTGTAAATTGCTAGGACGTTTTCACTGAAACTCACCCAGGAGACTCTAAAGACGTATTCCAACAAGAATTGTTCACCAGGTGGCGCCACCTGCCATGGATGCAGCGACGCAGGGGTCGTATGCAATTTCACAAAAATCGCTACTCCTCCTACAGGAATGATCGGATTTCAAACTCGCACACAGCAACAGTGGCCGGTTTGAGCTCCAGCCTCACTGAGGCTATTTTTATTCTGACTGTAGCGCAAGTGCAGATCACGGCTTTATATCATCTCATCTCATTCATCTCATTATCTCTAGCCGCTTTATCCTTCTACAGGGTCGCAGGCAAGCTGGAGCCTATCC
>JAPFFA010000005.1:3364423-3376575 GCA_026153275.1 Sciades herzbergii | reverse complement strand
GTCCGGAGCTACACCACATCCGGTGGACAAAACACTCAAACAACAAAACTACACAAACACAAAGAAGAAAAAAAAAAACACAGAAGAAAGAAAAAAAAAAAAAGCTCCGGTCTGTCAAGATCTGCCAAGATGGCTGCAAAACCTTTGAAGAAAAGCGGACTGCCAGGCTGATGGAGAAACACCTGCGAAGGCCTCATGCTGCCGCTGCCCCTCAACCAATCACCCTCACACAGTCACATCATCTGCGATAACTGACTGCCAATGTGTGTGCGCTTCATGCATTGGACTCCTCCTCAGACATCGCAGGCATAGTCGCTAAATGACTGGGAGAATGAGATTCGTCATCTGTGACGACTCAATTCTCCGCCACTGACTGAATGTAGTTATGAAACTTATAGGGTGGATTTTGAAGCCATTTCAAGAAGCAAAATGAGTTTACCGAGATGTTATTTGAAATCCCTGGGGAGAACACTGGTCTTTTATTTATTTGTTTCAGGGTTAATAATTTGTTCAAGTAAACATTCATAAGCAGTGTCCTATTCCTTCGATTGCTCGTGTTCTGATGTAAGCGAGAGCAGGGGGATACGTACTGTAAGTGAGCAGGCGCTCACAGTTGATCTTGTTTTCCCTTCACCTTGATTTTTCATTGAAGAAAAATGTAAAGGCATTTTTAAACCTTGTCCATGTCCCTCTGGTCATGTACACTGCTTCTTGAAGGGGTTCCTTACAGGGTTCTTTCTGATTGGGGAAGTCTCTTGTACACACGTCTTCATTACAAGGCAGGGCAACGCACTAGGGAAACCTGACCCCGCTCTGCCCTCTTCTACATGCATGAGTGCACAGACGCCAATAATTGGCTAGTGTTGCTGTGATTGACTGGGAGCATGGTCAATTCTGCTCTCTTGGCTCGCAGCAGTAGTTGCCTTTTGTGTCATGATCTCAAAGGCTTTTCTGTTGACTCCCTTGGGAGTCTGTTCTGAACTTAAGTTGTAATGCCATTTCCCACCTGGGGATGTGTGAAGTGGATGGGTGGGGGAACAAGAGTGCCTCCATGAGTGTTTTTTGCTTATTCTATCGGAGCGTGCACACCTGCGTGTTTACAGGCCTCAGTGGTTGAGCTTGTGTAACATGTCGTCCATATTTCATGAAAAATCTCTTCTTGCTCAATTCACGGTTTGATTCTTTCTGGCGTGAAGGTAGGGCTTAGGGTGCATATAACTTCTATCCAGATTTGCTTCATTACAATTAATGAAGTTATGGACCAAGTCAGTTCCTCGCCATTTTTGGATTCTTTTTGGCAAATGGGTCAATATAAAAATGAATGAGAGCTTGCAACATTTATTGCGCGATGTGGCCCACTTTAGATCGCTCCTTCTGGAATAGATGGGGCCAGCATGAGCTATGCCGTCACTGACGTTCTTGTCAGTTGTGTTCTAATGTAGTGACCTTTTTTTAAAAAAGCAACATTTTGGGCTGAAATTGCAGAACCGTGGACAAGAACAAGTAGCGTTGGCAACAAGCTAGCTTGCTAATGTTGATGACCTTCTCAAAATGGTAATTAGTATGGTCAGAGTTTAGTTAACTGAACTAAAGACATTACTGCTATAAACTCCTGTACAAGTAGAGAACTTTACTGTTCTGTGCGAGCGGCCATGTCGAGTTGAAGTTTCAGGACGAGAGGCCATTTTGTCGGTTGTGGGTGGAGAACCGGTATCCTAGTTAAACGTAACACTTTGTCAAAGCTTGCGTGTCTCTTCACACCCAGCCATGTTGGTGTGATCTTCCACAGGTTCATTTCTGAAGAATCTGAGCTTCACTCCTGGTCTCTCCTCCACACCCTTGAGTCTGTCTGAAGGCTGCAGGCTTTCCCGAGGAAAACGGCGCGCACAATCGTTGCCCAGCAATCTGGAGGTCTTCCAGCTTGTAAGTGAAGAACGTGCATGCACTGTACTGTCTTAAACTGTCTCGGTGTTCATCTTGAATGTGTCTTTGGAAGGCACTGAGGAACAAAGTTTCTGTTCCCACAACCATCACTGATGTCATCAAAGAACACTACAGGAAGGAGGGGAAGTCGTCATGCGACGCGTACGGGAACTGGCGGGTGAGTCAGGGTGGGGTGGGTGTCAGGATTTCAGATCAGGAGATGGTCAGTGCTTGGACTTCTTACAGACAGAGCATTTAAAATCCCATCAACTTAAGTTCTGATTTGGAAAAAGCATAAACAAATGACTTGTTCTTATTTCAGGTTTGGCTCCTGGACGTGTTCAAGCACAAGTCTTTTGGCGTGTAAAGATTTTGAAATCCAAACATACTACGTTAATAAATTGCACAATGTCAGGAAATGCTGAAAGTGGATTTTGGTGATATCTACTCGTGAACACAGACCCGTTTTTCCAGCGTGGCTGTTAGTGATGGGAATTCCGACTCTCTTTAGTGAGTTGTTGGATTTGGCTCACTGATACGAGTCGACTCTTTCTACTCCTAAACGGCTCAATGGCCTTTTTTTAAATTGTGAAATTAGCCAGACTATAAACAAAACACTGAGTCAAATACTACTACTACTACTACTACTCATTAATGATTTCCAGACCACAAAGTTTTAGAATTATCACGTGGATCTGGGGCATCTCATTTAGGTATTTGTCAGTTTTAATTATTTATGAAGCAACTATAGTACCTTGTTTAGAAATGGTCTTGCCATGAAATGGCCTTGGGTGATGACGTGGCATTCAAATAATCAGTTTCCAGAGATGCATTTTTGATTGCTTTCATGGAATTTTTGCACAACTTGAGTAACTCCCAGCTCTCTGGAAATACGAGTCGACTCTGAACGTATGTTATTTTTAAATGTTCAGTACACAATACTATTTGGAAAGGTATTCAGAATACGCCTGGGGAGGATCCTTTGAGTGCTGCTTGAATATTTGCATTGTGCACTCCAGGGCATAGAATAGCAACTCCAACTTTTTGGTTTGTGGAAATTTCTTTCTGTTCCTTGATGCAGGGTTTATGAAACGTGGGCTCGGTGTTGACCTTCGAAACATTGTAGAAAGCTAATCTTTCTCCCCAGAAAAGTGCCATCAAATGCTTTGTAAAAAAAAAAAAAATGGCTGCCTAATTGCAGCTCTGGGAACACAATGCTGATTGGAAGGGTCCCAAGTTGCCAGGGGTCCTGATGTTGGGGGGGCCCTCGTATTAAGTGAACATTGCTATGTAGATCTGGGGAGATGAAAATGACCCTGCAGTCATGTTCGTGAGCAAAGATGAGAAACATGAATACCTTCAATCAAGTTTTCAGTGGTGGTATTTTAATTTTGTCACTCCATCTCGATAAGATGGAAGTTTTAATGCTGAGCAATGGCAGATATTTGGCCAGTTCCAGATTGTGTTCTCCTAGAAAGAGACCTGAAGGTGCTCAATGGAACATATTTATTTGCAACACTGCTATTGCGAAACAAGTGGCGCTTTTTTTTTTTAATTTATTTTCCTCCCTCTACAGATTTGTTCTTGTTGTGCAAAGAGAAGCCTGTATTTCACCTGGCACAACTTCTGTTCTCTGTGTAGTAGGTATGATTTTTTTTTTTTTTATCTTCCTGTGCCTGATTTCAACACATCCTGGTAGACTGGGTGGGGTTTTAATGATCTCCTCTTATGGTTTGTTGACAGGGTTGTGTGTCCAGAGTGTTGTTTAGAGGTAGGTTTTTTGGGGGGGGCTTGCATAAAGAAAAATGTATACAATTTGGATGATTTTTCTCACTTTTACCCCAAATGTATTCAGTCAGCCAAGACGTGTGGTGTTTACCACTTGCTTCTTTAGTTTTGGAGGCTGATGTGGCTAGCATGAGTGTAAAGTAATGAATTGCAATTTCTCTAGTTGAAGTTTTCCTCCAGAGTTTATGACTCTTTAGTTTGGTCATGGTCTTCCACCACTTCTTGACTGGCAACAGTAGAACTGGCACCAACTCTTAATCATGGAGGTCATTGGGTGAGACATGGTGCCCAACTTGAGCAATGCAACTTTTAACTCCTGCAAGAAATTCTTGGAAATGTAAATGGGTTTGGGGTTTATGCTAACTTGGTTAGCTGGCTAGCCATGGGATGGGTGTTTTTAAGGAAGAAAAACCTTCACAGCTGAATATTCATGACCTCGAACATTTCTAAACCACTCTTGCTGAAGTAACTTTTAGGACTTTTCCTCAACTTGCAAGACTTGACAGTGGAGAAAGAACCACGGCTGCTTCCATATTCATTTGTTAGCAACAAACTAGCCAGCTAAATGTAATGATTTGGAGTTTCCTTCTTGAAATGAACTATAGTCAGCATTCTAGATTTAAGAAGTGACTATCTGTATGTTGAAGGCTCTGAAGCTAATTGTTTTATCTACAGTAGAACTCCTTTAAAGGTAAGAAGTGCTACTTTGATGCTGTGACCAGCCATGTTAATTTGATGTCCCGTGACAAAGGTGTCCTGAAGTTTGAGTTCCAAGTTAAGGGGGTGTCTTCTGCTTTTTCCATTTCTGAGTTTGGAATTTATACTTCATGAGACAGTGGGACTTGCTATTTTCTTGAAACATATAAAAAAAAAAAACTTGCCACACGATGGTGCCGAACTTTGCCAACACTGGTGGCCATCTTGGATAAATGAGCTCCACCTTCTGAATCTTGACCCTGGATGGTAATAAAGTTCCACTTTGAACTTCAGTGTGCAAAAACAAACCATTGCATTTAACATCAAGTTATCCAACCTGAAATTTAACTCTTGGAGCTTGATTTTCTGGAAAAGGTTTTCACTGAGCTGGACCTTCAGTACTCATTGGCCACGTTAGCCTCATGGCTCCAGTCCAAACCTAAAGAACTGAATGACACCATGGCGGTCTTGGCTGCTAGATGACACTTGCATAAATTTTTTTTATTTATTTCTTTTTCCCCTCCCTCCCTTGTGTAAATGTATATCCTCTGATTTTGGCTGGACGTTTATGGGAACTTGTATTGCGTCAAAAGCTGCGTCTACCCTTTAAATGGTGCATCAACCTTCCCATAAGCTTCTTTAAGAAGATCGTGTTGAAAAAGGAATCTGAGGAAAGTCAGATGCACTTCTGGAATGAGCGATGGTCTTGGGATCCGTCCCGGTGAGTCAGTATTAAATCTTCCTTACACTGCAAACAAGAATTTCAGCACTTCCTTGTCTTTTGAGGTTTCTTATGAGGATGCACCAGTTTTGAATCTCATTAATGGATGAATTGAATTGCTTCTGTTTGTGTACCTGATAAACTGGTGACTTGGTGTAGATCAAAATCAATTTGGATTGTTGACTTTGCAAACATCTGACTTTTGGCTTTAACCACACCAGAGTTGTTGGGGGGTGTGTTTGGGTTTTTTTTTTTTTTTTTAAAAGCAAGTGATGAATGAAACGTAAATCTTTTTTGGTGTTTAGGGTTCCTTTGGTTCTGGCATCGTCTCACATCTCCGGTTCTGTCGCTCCTCACATTCTGGCTATGAGAGACTGGCATAATCAGGACCTGTGTGTTGGATGTCAGAGACTTCTTCTGGAGGCATGTGACTCGCCAGCACCACCTTCCATGATTAAAGCTCCTCAAGAGATATAAAATGTCTTTTTCTTTCTTCGCCACTGTTTTGGTTCTTCTGGTCTTTTGTCAATTAACAATTTTGCAAACGCAGGACACTGCGTTATGTCTGTTAGCTGTTGTGGGGGTTTTTTATTTATGTTTCCCCCTTTCCACGTCATCCATTAGTGCTTAAGCCCTATTCAACATTGTTCCTTTAACCACCGGTCACTGTCGCGGTGTCTCTTGTTGCCTTTTATTTTTCTTGTTCTGGTCTGTTAAAGCACGGTGGCATTCCATGTTAAGTGTCCTCGTTGTACAGAATATTTAACCTTTTTATAGCACTTTTTAAATATCAGAATTGAAATAAATCCTTTTTCATGACCTGTTCTCTTGCTGAAGTTCTGCTCATGTTTTGGTAAAAACGATCAAGTGTAAGGCTACAGTCATACTCCAGCTCATGATGCTTTTGTGACGGGTTATTGATGAAAATGAGGCATTTGGTTATGCTTCCCCAAGCTTGGGGAAAATATTCCCAATTCCTTCTGAGTATTCGCTGCCTAGTTTGCTGACAAACCTCTCTACCAAATAAATTTTTCAAAACTTTTTGGCCACTTGCAAGGCTGAGACGCACCCAAAGCTTGGAGAATATTCATTGTATATCACACGATTTGTGGCAGTGTGACCAATTTTTCAAGTATTTGCAAACCCATCGCGAGCTGTAGTGTGACCACGGCCTAACCAATCTTAATTCACATGTGTTCAATTATACTAACCCCGTTTTTCCAGAAGAGTTTGTTGTCCAAAATGCAATAAAAACACAAATCTGGTTTTTAGCTCTTGAACTTTTTTTAGTTTAACTAACCAGTCCAATGAAGATTTTCAATCGTTTTACTGACCAACTGAATTGTATTTTGTAAATATAAATGGTCAGAGTTTGATGTCTACAACACTCAAAGTTGGGACGGCGGCATTATTCCCATTGTATTACATCACCCTTCCTTTTAATAATGCTCTTTGTATGGGATCTGAGGATACTAATTGTTTGTAGTTTTGCAATTGGAAATTTGTATCCATTCTTGCTTGATACAAGACTTGAACTGCTCAGTAGTCCGTCATCAGCGTTATCTGAGATTCCTCAGAGTGCATGTGCTTAACTGGCCTGCTGCCACTCCAAATCCATCTTCTATTGAGAATGTAGCCTCGTCATGATGCACCATATCTTCTCAATAGAAGATGGGGTTGGAGTGGCAGCAGGCCAGGTAAGCACATGCACTCTGAGGAGAATCGGATAACGGTGACTACGGAGCAGCTCAAGTCTTGTATCAAGCAAGAATAGATACAATTTCCAATTGCAAAACTACAGCAATTAGTATCCTCAGATCCCATAGTGTTATTAAAAGGAAGAGTGATGTAATACAATGGTAATAATGCTGCTGTCCCAACTATTTTGAGGGTGTTGCAGGCATCAAATACTTTTTTTTTTTTTTTTTTTGGGTAAATCTAGATAAAAGGTCAAGTTAGTCAGTGAAACTACTGAATCTTGGCTTTTGTTAGTTAAATAAAGCTTCATGTGAATTAACAAATTGCACGTTTGTTTGTCTCCTTTGAAAATATCCCAAGTTTTCTGGAAATAGGGTTTGTAAAAATACTAGAGCTTGGAAGTCATTTTGGATCCATCCACATTATTCAGTAATCCCATACGGATATCCTGATGGAATTTCCATGGGGTCTCTGTAATCAAGAAAGGATGAACTAAACATTAACGTACTTGAATGTTGGAACATTTTTATGGATGTGGCCATCTTGGGGGGGTGTCTCCTAGATTGTGTGAAGTCACTAATTTGCTACTTAACACTTGGAACCATGAGCGGCTGTTTGGTAGTTCATCTGAGTGAGCGTTTCAAGGTTTTATGGCAACATTTTCCCAACTCAGAACTTGGTACCCACTTGTTAGGGTGGGGGGGTATTTGGAGGTTCCTTGGAGTTCTACTTGTAATCATAAGGGTTTCCCCAAGAGGGACAACCAAATCTTTTAAAAATCCTCTGAACAGTCCTCTCTTTTTCCCAAGTATTAACTGGGTAAGTGTGCAGTCCAAACTCCAAGTTATTGCTCATTTATTTTAAAGTTTTTCAGGGTCTCAAGGTTTTTTTTTTTTTTTTTTTTTAAATACATAAACACTATTGTAGAGTTCTTGTATATGACCTTTTAAGGGTCTTCTAAGAAGGACAAATAAATGACCATTGGAGAACCTTTATGTACCCAATCATTCTGCAGTATGAATGCCAAATTTTTGTTTTTCCTCCCAATAATATCTAGACACCTTTTAACAATTTGGCCGTATTGTATAGCTAGAGTTTGTGCATGTCTGACTGTTGAACATCTTGTGCTTTGCTGTTCTAATAAGCTCCACTCTTCTGTGTAGACTTTCCATTAGATTTTTGGGCGTAGCTGTGGGAATTCTTTGTTCAATTCAGCTACAGGAGCATTAATGGTATCAGGCACTAATGTTTTGGTGAGGAGGCTCCAGTTCATCCTAAAGGTATTCAGTGGGGTGGAGGTCAGGGCTCTGTGCAGGACACTAAAGTTCTTCCACCCCTACTTTAACACATCATGTCTTTTTGAATGGAGCTTGCTTTGTGCATTGTTATGCTGGAACAGGTTTGGGCCTCTTGGTACCAATGAAGAGAAACTGTAAAGCTACAGCATGTTTTAGATGTGTGCTTCCAGCTTTGTGGCAACCATTTGAAGGAAGAACCACAGATGCAAGTGATGGTCGGGGTCTACAAACTTGTGGTCATAGTGTAGCTTGGTACACTCTTGGAAAAAGGGTTCTTTTGGATAAATAAGGGTTTGGAGTTTCCTAAATGGGTTCTACATATAAGAACAGCAAAACGCACTTTGATTATACAGTATGACCTTTCAGGGTTCTCCAAGAAGGACAGCCAAAGAACTCTTGAGCCTTTTATTCAAAGTAATCAATGGTTCTCTAAGGGGTCTCTTGGATTTTCAAAAGAGGTGTTGGAGCTTCCAAAATGGGTTCTACTTGTAATCCTGTCTAACAGGAAAACCTTTTTTTTAATTGTAGGTTTTTCTGCACAACCTTTTTAGGTTTTCCAAACAAGGACAACTAAAGAACCCTTGAACCTCAGTTTATTTGCCCCCTTTCACATATCCCACAATCCACGGCATGGTTGGGAACTTCTGGTGGCCAGGCCCAGGCTGCTGATAACAGTACAAAAACCAATATTTGGTTCTTATAATCCGTTTTGATGTTCAAATATTAGATGTTCAAATATATTTCAGGTTTGCATGGTCTCTCAGACTTTCAAAATTAATACTACTCGAAATGATTGCACACTTGTCCTCCGTTTCAATGTTCAAATATCGGATGCAAACTGAAATGTGACGTTACTGGTTCAATGGTATTTTTCGTCAGCATAGAAGCTTTTAATCGGTCATCCTTATTATTTCCCCATACAGCCCTTTCACTTTTTTGCTCTGTTTTTTACATGAAGTTCCGACTACTCAGCACTATAATGCTGGTCAACGTTAATGGTGCACGTTTACATTGACAATGTGCAATCATTTTCAAGCAGTATTAATCTTGAAAAAATGTGAGCCCATGTAACTTGTAGTAATTGAACCTTGAAACTGATTATGTAGCCCAGTGTTGGTTTTTGTAGTGTTATCAGCAGCCTGGGGCTGGCCACTGAAAGTTCCCAACCGTGCAGTGGATTGTGGGATATGTGAAGGGGGCGAATGTTTTAATGTATTTGGCCATCTTGCTTCACTCTTGGGGGGTTCATTTCTTCATGGTCCTTTTGGATAAAAGGGATGATTTTTTTTTTTTTTTAATGGAGAGGTACATTTACATGCAAGTTTAACAATCCTAATTTTAATTAATAGTCCACTCACTTGAAGGGGAAATGGTTTACAATTAAAGGGGTTCATAACTGACTGTCCCGTTAAAGTACCAATTTCAAGATGTGCAGTATTCCAATATGAATATCAACTGTTCAGTTTTACATGCGTGTTTAATCAGGGAAATGAATTTTTTTTTTTTAAATATCAGATCTTAAATAATGAATGAGCTAGTTTGTGTTCTACTGTCTCGAAGAGTAGGATGATGCAATTTCCTGTTTTCTTTTTTTGAGGAAAGGTTCCATTTTGCAATATTCTGTGTGTTTAACAGGCTTGGTTTGAATAAAGGGACATTTTAGTTGTGGAGGAAATGTAGTTCGACAGATACTTTTATGAAAATGTTAAATAATTTCAGAAAATTAGAAATGCTCCCCCCCCCAAAAGACTATAGTGGGACCAAAGTATGTGCATGTTTTTCATTTGATAATTATGACTTTGTGTGCTCTTATTGGTGAAGCCAAACACATTTTTATAGAATGACTGACTTCAGTTTGCCTCCTTAAACACGCATTTATTTGCCAGTAGACTAAGGAGGATTTTGTAAAACCCTTTTAATGCGTACGGTCCACCACAAAGATCTTCTGACCTCATTCTTCCTCCCTGAACCTAATCTCAAACAATTTTTACTTAATTTTTAGCATCTTGGTTTATCAATGCAATCGGTTTGAACTGCAGTTTGTAATTTTATACCATGTAGTCTAGATTGCGCTCCTTCAAAATAGATATGCTCACAGCCACTTTATTAAGAACACCCATGAGGTCAACCTGCTGTTTGATGCAGTTCTCTAATCAGCCGATCCTTTGACGGCAGCACGATGCGTCAAATCGTGCAGATCAAGAGCTTTAATGTTCACAACGTTCAAACATCAGAATGGGGAAAAAATTGTGATCTCATGGCATGGGTGTTGGTTTGAGCCAGATGAGTTTTTCAGAAACTGCTGAGCTCCTGGGGTTTTCATACACAACAGTCTCTAGAGTTTACACAGAATGGTGCGAAAAACAAACATCATTGAGGTGAGCGACAGTTCTGTGGGTGGAAAAAATTAAACTTCTTGCTGATAAGAGAAGTCGGAGGAAAATGGCCAGATTTGAGGAGGGGTTGGTTTTTCGTTTTTTTTTTTGGCCAGGAAGGATATAGTAACTCATCACTCTTTACAACCGTAGTGAGAAGAAAAGCATCTCAGCATGCGACAGCAGAACAGAACAACACCTTGAGTTCCATTCCTGCAGCTAAGAACAGGGAGCTTAGAATCTACAACGAGTTCCTATTAAAGTGGCCGGTGAGTGTATATTATTTGGCAAGATTAAAAAAAGTGGTTTTTAAATACTACAGTGCTGTCGAATTCTTGATTCTGATTGATTCTCTCTGTCTGTTGCATAGGTTTTATATTGATGCACTTGTTCTAATGTTATTGTTTCTATAGCAACAGTTCATTCACAGGGACCTGTACGGCAGACGCACCACATAACACAAATTTTTGTGCAGTCGTTGGTACGTAGGTGTTTTTTCTGTAAGGAGTCTTCAGTGTCTGCACTCTGGAACATTTCGGAGGTAAATCTGTATCTTTGGGTTTTCAGGACTGAGGAGTTTGCTTTGTTCTTCCCTTACAAGATGCATTTTTTTTCTATATAGAGAAGAGGAGTGTGGTGAGTGAATGACCGTTTATAGCTGCTACAACAGAAGTGAGAACAGGAATTAACTTGTCCCGTGGGCTTTCCATAACATTAACTGTAACTATAAATGGATAAAACTTGGACGTGTTGGTGTTTTCATAAATAAAAATGGTAATTGTTGGTAAATTGCTGTAGTCTAAGAGAATAAAACACTTGTTTGCACGTGCTGTTATAGGAAGATCAACCTTAGGATGGTTACACTAACTCCAGTACATTTTATAAATCCTTTTATACCCTTTTTAGCAATTAAAAATAATAAAAGCTTGAGTGTAATTGACTTTTTTTTAAGAGTTCTATACATTTCAAAATGGTGTGAAATCTTGAACAGGCCTATTTTAAAGCAGTGCAAAAAAAGTTATGCTGTATCATAATTATATTGACATGAGTGTTTTATTGGGAAATATGCCACTTGTATTTTTCATCCGAGCTCCATTTGGGACATGGAGAACCAAAACCGTGATCTAAATCTGTGTCGCTCGTGAGGAAATCGATGAGTTTTGTTTTTGATAAATATGGGGACTACTTATTTGCGAATGTGTCGATATAATAAGAGAATCGCATGTTGGCTTGATATGAAGTTTATCTTGTGTTGGAAAAACTCATTATTTTTACAAAACACATTGCAGATCTGAGTGACACATTTCCTGAGATTTCACTCTGAGCGACACGGTGGTGTTGTGGTGATCACTGTCTCCTCACAGCAAGAAGGTTCTGGGTTTGATCCCAGTCATGACGGGGGCCTTCCTATGTGGAGTTTGCATGTTCTCCTGGTGTCTGTGTGGGTTTCCCCTACAGTCCAAAGACATGCTGTTAGGTTAACATAGGGCGGCCTTGGGCTGAGGTTGGGCTGAAGTGCCCTTGAGTGGGGCACTGAACCCCCAACTGCTTCCCAGGCGCTGTAGAATATTGGCGAACCATCTCATCTCATCTCATTATCTCTAGCCGCTTTATCCTTCTACAGGGTCGCAGGCAAGCTGGAGCCTATCCCAG
>JAPFFA010000005.1:3346045-3359148 GCA_026153275.1 Sciades herzbergii | reverse complement strand
CTGTGGGGGAAACCGGAGCACCCGGAGGAAACCCACGCGGACACGGGGAGAACATGCAAACTCTGCACAGAAAGGCCTTCGCCGGCCACGGGGCTCGAACCCGGACCTTCTTGCTGTGAGGTGACAGCGCTAACCACTACGCCGCCTATAAGCTATTGTACAGTAAATAAAGTCGATTTTAATTTTTTATGCTTGAGTAACTGGAATTTTTAAACTCTGAAGCCTGCCACACACCTCAAGTGCCCTAGACTGTTTGTTTATTTTATGTCCTTTTGCTCTAATTTGTGTGTGTTTAGTCTGTCTAATTCTTATCTAGTGTTTATTTCAGTTATATTTTTTATTTATTGCATTGCATGTTTGCACCGTGGGTCAGAGAGGACTGAAACTTCATTTGTGCTGTATGTATAGCATATTTTTGACAATAAAGTTGGCTTGAGTTTCACCCTGGCTAAAGAAGACTCGTTCGATTCGCTTCGCTTCAACCGACTCGGTTTGAAAGATTCATCTGGGTGAAACGAATTGTTGCGCGCATGCGCAGTATCACGAAAGCAGGACTTCGTGTCTGAGACTGACTCGATTGCTCAAGTCTCAGTTCTGCCGAGCTTTTTTTTTTTTTCGATACCGGCATCTCGTTTTCTTTCTTTCTCCTCGCTCTGTTTCTTCCCTGCCTCGCTTTCATTTCTCTTCCCGAGGTCCCAGAAAAGAAACCACGGCACAATGACCGGGGATCACGGACACCAGCAGGTAATTCAGCTCGCCTCGGCGTTGAAACTCGTCATAAAGCTGAGGTGTAAATTTCGGGTCCATTTCCTTTTGCTTCGAGGCTGTGCGTCCTCAGATGTTCGCTCTGGGGTTTTAAAGCCCTCCTGAGTGAAACCTCAGCGTGTAATGTTGGTGAAAAATGAAGGGAATCCTCAGTAAGCTTCCCTGTAAATCGAATCCATATTGTTGTAGGTGACATTTTTGATTTGTCTGTGTGGAATAATGTACAGGCTACAAAAACCACATAATCAACTTATTAACTGTGTTTGCAGGTGGATTCTGGCTCTCGACTAAACGGTAAGTGTGAAATGAGACCATAAATGGCTTTGAAACCCGTTTAAATGCTTGTTTGTAGCCGTATTTGTGTGAGCAAGGCGGTGAGACTGTTAGTTTTTCGAGAAGCGAAATGGCGTCCCAGAGACTAAGTCCCCTCACCCTCACTCACAGCCGCCTATTGTTCAAAACGAGGGCTCAAAAACACACTTTAAAAAATATAATTTCCCAATCAGGCTTGCTATTTTGACAGATCTGGAGATTATTTTTACAATCCGCGTTGTTGATTTGTCCATTCACGACTCTAACAGGCCGTAATTTAGTGCTAAAAGTGGCAAATGGGGGGTTGAGGACTTAGTCTCTGCGCCATTTTCTTTTCCTTTCCATGGCCCGTATCTCAAACCGCGTGCTCTTTTGCTAACTAGTGCGCACCATTTCTAGCCCACTAGCCAGTCTAGTAAGCATTCTGGCTCCTTTAAAGAATCAAAAATGCGTCAGAGGGGAAATACAATATTCCACCTGAAACCTTAATCGTCGATTTTAAACAGTACGGTAAATATTATGACAAAATAGTTTGCCTTGGGTACTGTAGGCGGCGTGCTATTTAGTGGAGTAGTGCGCGATTTGGGACGCAGCCTCTCTGCTTGCTGTGTTCTATGGAGGCGCTGCAGGGGGAAATGGCTTTGCTTTTTAAATGTCTCTCTGGATTTTTTTTTTTTTTAAACATTTATATTTGAGTTTGCTTCTTTTTTTTTTTTGTACACAAGTTAAAATGGAAATATATATATAACAGGATTAGAACCATAATGAGGATATTTCTGTATTCAGTGACTGTGTGTACATTATTATTTATTATTATTTATTATTTTCTTCCTTTGTCTAAAGTTTCACTGAATTTCTTTTTTGTTTTTAAGCTAATTCTGATTTCCTGTCTGGATAGAATCAGATCTAGATAACTGTAATTAGATAGAGAACTGTACTTGAGCAAATCTGAATCTCAGGGTTGATCTTCCCTTTTTTTTTTTTTTTGAAGATCCTTAGATTTATTTAAAAAAAAAAAAAAAAGGGGGGGTGAGACAGACAGACAGACAGAGAGTGAGTCAGATGTATTAAAATCGTACTCTTAAAAATGTTTCGGGAATTTGTTTACTTTTTTTTTTCTCTCTTCTTTAGACAATGATTACGACACTAGGCAGAGTTCCAGATGTGATACTTGATGAAATGAGCATTAAGTGCGAATGAGCGATTCACTGCGTTTGCTCACTTCATAGGGTGTAACAGGATGGAGTTATAGACACTACATGACGACCGGACTGACATTTGACCTTGAATAAGTGCACATTGGATACCTGTATTCTAATCTCCTCTTCCAGGACACGGACGACGTCTTTCTTTCTCTTCGTCTCAAGTCTTAGAAAGCTAGTGCATCATTTTATAACTTTTTTTTTTTTTGGAAAAACAAAGATCAAATCTTAAACATTCTTGTATGAATATCTAAACGTTCAGGGTATTTGATCGGCACGCAAAATGCCTGCTTTTGTTCTCCTATCCCTAATAAATACCTCATGATAAAGGACCAGAATCTAAATCGTAATGTTTAACTCGCATTAGCAGAACTCAACATGAACTTTTTTTTAATCCACTCATCCTGACCATAACCTTTTTATTCCTCTGTATTTACTAGTTCAGTGCAAGGAAAGTGATTAACCAAGTTTATCAAAAAGCAGGTATAGTTATGATTATGCTTTAATGATTTTATAATTCGTCAATAAAACTCGAACTGTCACGACAAGCAAAAACTATCCAAAGCCCCATGGTGTGTGTGTGTGTGTGTGTGTTACCTGAGCTGCAGTTTTAAGTTTAGACTCGTCCAAATTCAAAGCTTCTGCAAGAAATAAAGTTAAATCTTGATTAATCCGGTAAAACTTGAAATATAAATTAATTAAAAGAAAAGGAGTTGGACATCAGGGCGACAATCACGTCGTGAACAAACAGTTCGGCATTTAGGGTTATAAAATTCCCTTGAAATATTTTATGACACGTGATGGTTAATGTTCATGTGAACCATACAAAAGAAAAATACAATAAAAAGACTGAATGAAATGAAGATTCACTACGTTTATTTTATTGAGGTATTTGATCGCCGTGTCTCAGATTTCAACGACTTGAAAGTCTAATCTATAATTAGATGTTACACCTTGGTTATTTTTACACACGCACCTGCTGTACGCGGCTTTTCCAGAATTTCGTAAACGGTAACACCAGCCGAATCACCCTGAGGGGATTCGAACTAGTTTTGCTGAAACTTTTATTGATGTAACTGTGGAATAGTTACTATAAAAATGATTTTCAGCTCGTTCCGTCAGACCAGCAGATGCAGATTTGACCAAACGTTTGGTTGTCCCGGACAGTCGGATTACCGTTAATGTCCGGCTCTGATTTAACTCTATGTTCACAGGACGGAGACAAATGTGCGACTGTTCACGTTTTGTGATTTCTATAACAAGTGACATTTTCATAATTCTGTCCGAATCGACACGGGTAAATTTGGTGTATTGTTTTCGACGCGATCAGCTTCAAAAATTCGCCAGACCATTCCTGTGGCTTGTTTGGTCTGACACAAGTTTTCTTCAATTGAACGCTCAGAACTTTTGAGTTCCGACCTGCAACTGATCTGTGTAGAGAGACGTAACGAAGACCAATAAAGTTCAGAAAGAAGTCTTGGAGATCGTTGGTACCTCCAGTGTATGAAATGTATGTAGCTTGGCACAGGTTAGCAAAGTACATAACGTGTAAATCAAATTTAAACTGATTTAGTTTAGGCAGGTAGCTTTAGAAGTTATACGTTTTCTGTATTGTTAGACAATAAGTATAACAAAATGATTTAAAGGTAAGAGAACCTGTTTGTTTGGAAAACGTTGGTCCGGCTCTGGATGTATCTTCTGTCAGTCGGTTTATGCACGGTACTCTACTCTGAAGATCTGGAGGCGGAGCTTTGTGAACATGGACGTGAAATCATTCAAATCAAATCCATGATTCCCACCTAATTGTCGGAGATCTCGTCTCAGGGTTCGAGAAGGCTAATTTTGTTTGTTCCTGATTGGTCAAAAATGATCGTAAGATTTTAAAGGTCATTGCACCGATCTCGATTGGGACAAATCTTTCAACAATCATGTGAAGTTTCTTGATGCTATTAAAGATGTGTACAACATGAGCGGGGTGAGTTCTGTCCAACAATGTCAAGTTTTTTTTAAATTTGACTTTACGTGATTCAAGTCAAATCCGCCATTTTGAAATCGAGCCACGTCCCAAACATCTACGCTACACAGGCGGAGGTTCAGCCACGGGAAAAATGCCTAATGAACATCGTGTGGTCAAGTTTTAAAGACAAACTTTTTTTTTTTTAATGTTTCTTTGATGGAAGATTAAAGTATTGGCACCCTTCAGTCCAGGAGCTGCCATTAAAATGCAACTACTGTGTCTCCTACTCGAGCTTTAATCCTCGGTCTAAGGAACATCAAAGCTTCAATCTGGGGAAGTTTGTCTTTAAACATTTGATGCTTTAAAGTATTGGCACCTTTGCAGTTCAGACGCTCGTATTTTATTAAAACGTACTCGCCGCGACTCCCATTAGTTGACCAGGGAAAATTGTGCACGGGTTTCACCAGGTCACGAATAATTTCATGTTTTAGATTTAAGTGTGCTGAGGTGGAGATCTGTAATCGCATTTTAAAGACTGATGGGTTTGTGTTTTGATGAAGGTGAACACGAGTCGTTCACCGGTGAAGTGTTTAGAGTTGTGAAAGCACGGTTTCTAAGCAACTGTGGAAAAAAAATGTATAATTTTGTGTTTTAAGGCTTTAAAACGCCCAACGTGAAGGTGAAGCAACATCACAAACAAGGTGCACTCATCAGCGTTTTGCCTTTCGTGTGTTGATAAATACTCAAAGTAAAATTGCGCTTCAAACCAGGCTCGTGGTTCAGGCTTTCTCTCTGTCGCGTCACAACTGCGTGGGTTGTGTAGTTCAGCGTAAAGTGGTGATCCGTACCTTCAGTGAGGATTAAAACTCTCTGGGTCGTGGTGTGTTTGAAAAATCATCATGTCCAGTCACTGTGTTCCATCCTGAAGTCTTTTTTAAACCGTGGTCATTTACCAGCCATAACAATTTGGATGCATTGAGTGTTTAATAGGATTATTTCCTGTTGGCATTCCCTTCATCGACAGCAAAACAAACCATCGATTTTGTTTGAAAGAAAGGGTATGGAAAGCAAATATTATGGACTCGGCGGTTGAGAATATTTAAATAATTTTGACTGGCTTTGAGTGATCGATATATTCCATTCAGCTAGCATGATGCTGAACGAGTCGAAGACGACAAGCTGGATGGAATATATCTGATGGACCACAAAAAAAGCCCGCTACTATTGTTGTTGTTGTTGTTATTATTATACTACATACACTTCCATATCGGCATTCTTGAAGGCCAACGCTAGCGACTCGGTGCCGTTAGCATGGTAATCCAGTTAGCTTCTTGTTGTAGTGTTCGCGCAGGCCGGCCAATGACTATTGCAGTCAAGCCGATTATTATTCCTGTGTTACTTCTTCTTAAAGTCCTCGACAACTACACGCAACGGAGTGACCTGGGAGCCATGTTCGTTCACAAATTGTCTGTCGTTCACTCACTAGCATGGAAGTTTTACAGCTCTGTCTCTCTTCCAGTTTTTCGATGTCCATTGGTTTTTGTTTTTTAAACGTGTGAAGAATATGTAACGAAGTTTTGGGAGACTTTCGGATGTTCAGCGCGCCTTTTAATTTCAGTTTATTTATTTAGCGCTTAAACCTAGCACTGAATTAGCCTCGTCTTGTCTCTTTCCTGGCTGATAAAGAAATGATTGTGTGCATACGATACGTAGTAGACAAGCTTTGTTATTGGGTCTTCGCATGAGCGCTGACGTGTGACGTCATGTTGTCTTGACAACGTGTTATTATAATACCGTATGCTCGTTCTCCGTTGGATCGAGTGGCGTAATACATGGCGGATAAATGATATTGCATGCCATCAATATTCCCAACTCAAAGGGAATAAAATGCGTTTTTATTCCATGGGAAAACAACTTGCTAAATATTGCTACTAATAATGTGTGAAAACAAATATGCCTGTATTAAAAATCTAGAAAAAGGAGTTGATTCATCCAAATGCCTGCTGGAAGAGGACGGGTTTTTAGCAATCAGTGGTGCGTCTGAGATCGCACAGCGAGGAGTTCCGTAGGGTCAGTGCAGCAGCCGTAAAGGCTCCATCACCTTTCTCAAGTTCAGCGCTGACGGGAGGAACAACTTGTTGGATCCAAGACTATAAACAGGAGTTAGACTTGAAAGGTAGCAAGCTAGAAAGACACCTCCGTGATCATATTATGAATGCGTTCAAAAGTGATCGGTCTTCAACTTGACTCTAAGCCAGTGCACATCGTAAAGACGTGGCGTTCTGCGGTGTAAAACCCGAGCAGCTGCTTTTTGCACGTGTTGTAGCTTTGCTATCAAGTTCCCAGGTAGTCCAGCCTGCTGGTGAGAAAAGTGTCTTTCCGTAGACTCGCAAAGGTATTTCCTGATCCTTCTGATGGTGTGCAGGCAGCGAAACGCACTTTTTTTTTTTGCAGGTTTTATTAATGTGTGCGGAGACTGAAGGTACGGTCAAACCAGATTCCTGGCGGTCACTTGTGGGTTGAATCTTAAATGCATCAGGCTGGTCATGCGGACTCCCTCCCTCCAGCTGCACCTTGGCGTCGACCAGCAGTCGATCGCTGATCGTTCACTAGCGTACATCCTGCAAACAAGCTTCCGTTGTAGACGTGTACTGTACTGTCATGCAGTTTGAATGCAAGCTAGAGCTGTGTGTCGTATCATTTGCATAACAGCGAACACTAGATTAGATGGTGGCCAATGATAAACAGCTCGCTAGTGTACATGGAAAACAACAGCGGACCCAGACGGGAGCCTTGCGGAACGCCATACTTCATCAAAACTGGTCGATCGTTCATTGTGCTTTATGATGCGTTTGAGCGCTGTCAGAAATATGATCTAAACCAATCAAGCGCACCTTCCGAAGTGGATGGATGGAGAGAGAGGTGTGTGTAATGCATAAGGGTTTTTTTTTTTTCCGGTTTTGTCAAAGTACAGTTTATTCTCTTCTGCGGTAAAGGGGCTCATTTTAGCCACCTACCTACATCCATGTTGTGCTGCGAATCCAGAAATTGTCCCGAATATAGCAACCGCAACGCCAGGATGGATTACAGCGCAGTCACTAAAGTGTATAATGTAGTTCTTTTTGTCTTACGGGTTGAGTCTTTATCTGCACTCCGTTCAGTTGGAGGGTGCATGGGTTTTTTTTATTTTTTTTAATAAACTCAGCGGGTTTTGCACTCTCATGGTTTACAGTGATAAGATGTAGATAAAGCTCTTGTGAGGAAAGTAATGTGCAGTTAGATGTCCAGACGTTGGGTTCCTCCTTCTACCAAAGACAGGAACATCACAGCTGTGGTAGTTTGAGCTGGGTGGAAATTGTCACGCAAACGTTTTAGTCTCGTTGTGTGCGCCTTGGGACGGATTGAAGCGATGTCACGATCTGCATCATCACTGCGCTTGTTTTGTGTGGGTTTTTTTAATGACCTTTTTTTTCAATCTGAACATGAGATGATCCATACTTGAAGTACAGAATTGCACAAGTGGTTTTTTTTTTTTTCCCCCTTTGATGCTGCAGTGATTTTGCCAATGATTTAATTTATTTTACAACTTGTGGTTCCCCCCCAGTTCGATTTCCAAACTTGCAGCTGTAAACAACTGGTTCCTTCAGTACCGTTTTTCTCTCGTCACTTGTAGACAAAACTATACAACTACGTTCCCGAGCATGTTCCTCCTTCCACAACTCGACTTCACCATATCAACACTTGCACCCATTTTTAATACCTTTTTATCTGCTTTACAAATCCCTGTGACCGTTCCGTTACTATAGAAACGAAAACATTCTCGCAAGCTTTTTAGTCTAAACCTTTCTAGCTGCACTACAATCAGGGCTGCGGTCAGAGAATATTAATCAACCAATCCAAAAGCAGGATTCGACAGTGCTGTGGTGGAACCGACTCGATTTTGCTTCTAATAAGCAAAGATTGCGTGAGATTACAACTATGTAAATATGGCACTGAGGGATTGGATTGTCGTGTTGGTGCAGATGTTGGGGTGTGTGTGTGTGTGCGCGTGTGTGTGTGTCAAGGCCTGCGTGTTTAGTCACAATCGTAAAAATCTCATGGGTCAGGACTGAACATGTGAAATTTTATGATAATCTCAGAGGAGGTGATTTTTGGAAATTCCTTCTGCAGTGACGCTGTTGCTAAGGAGATTAAAAAGAAAGCATTCTCCATCACTGGACCTGTTAACTCTGTGTGAGAGAATTTTAACGCTGTCAAACATTTCAGCTGGAATTCAAATTTCTTGACTTGCCACAATCGTGTGGGTTTTTTTTTTTTCTTCCTTCTCGTTCAAACACAAGTCTGCTGATGCCCCTTTTCAACCAACCAGCAGAAGGTGAACGGGTTCTTTAACCGGTTCCGTTCAGGATTCTTTGAATCTTGGCGTCAGCTAAAGACCCGGCCCACGTTTTCACCAGTTTTGAGCGGAACCGTTGTAATCAAGGATGCATCATGAGCGGAGGGTGTGGCACAGTACACACCAGGAGTAAACGGTCGGCACAAAATGGCGGCGCGCATTGACTGATTTTCCTCCAAGCTTTTGTTCCGTTATTGCAGATATGTTTTTGGTCCTGAAGATTTTCTTTTCCATTGCTGTGCTGCGTTTCCTGTCCAAACTAAAGATACACCCAATGATGTCGTCATCACAGTTTACACTGGAAAAACCAGCTGTGTGTTTGGGAACCAACTTTTCAGGTTCTGAACCAATTTATTTTTGGTGGAAATGCTCCAAACTGTTCAATGTTTGGTGCATGAACAAGAATAGAACCTTTTCCCCGCTGGTTGAAAAGGGGTGCGATTTGGTTGGTAGAAAGGACGGGGTAACCAGTCGGGAGTTGAGCGTTGCCATGCAGCACATCGCATGGAGAAAGTTCTGACCAGCAAAACAGACAAGGAACTCGACATGCATTTGTTCTTGCTCAAATGGACCTGAAGGATTTGCATAATATAAAGCGTTTTATTGATCATTATGACGGTTTCTACTTGTGTAACTCCTTGTATTATTTAAAAAAAAAAAAGGTCTAAAGTTCCTCCTGTGCATTGGGCAGCGCCGATCTCAGTTTCTGTAGCTCTCGGCCTCTCGCCTATACAGTTAGGGTTACAATGGGTGGGAGGGTCCTCTGGTAACCGTGAAAGTTTGACTCCGTACTCGCATCTGTATTGCAGCGTGCCTTGCCGGAAGGCAGTAGGTTCCATTTTTATGATGGTCTTTTGGTATGACCCCACCGCAGGTAGAACTCCCGATCAGGAGGCAGACACGCTAACAACTAGGCCAGCTCGTGGTGTTTTATTGTATCGTTGCAATACTATTTATTCTTGATGCTGATTTAGTAAGAAGTCAGAGAAAGTACACTGCAACCGCGTTACAATGAACCAAGTGGCCCTGCCTTTAATGATGAGCCGGAGTCTTCCATTAAAAAAAAAGTCACGTCCACCTGCATTGGCGCCCGGCGCCCGCAGCACCATTCGGACTAATTACAGTACCATGCACCTGTTTCAGATTAGAGTGCAATCACAGCATGCTAATAAGGACTCTCTCTAAACACACAGACTTGAAGTATAAACACTGTACCGAGTGTCTCCCATTACCAAGCCTTATATCGGTGTGTTTGGACTCCGCCTTTCACCTTTGCCTCCGCTGTTCTGTTTATGCCTTGCGTGACCCGTTACCCGTTTCACGACCCTGCCTTTCTTGTATTTTTATCCTCTTTGTAAATAAACACACTTCCTGCCATTTATATCCATGATGCACTGAGCCATGCGCTCCTCTTCCACCAAATTAAGTAATCAAGTCCACAATTGAGTTAACGATACGTGTTAACGCCATAAAACAAGGGCTTAACGAGTCTCGCTTAGGTGTCAATCACGAACAATTATCGAGAACACTGATCAAAGGATCGATGAAAGGATTAAATGACTGCTGATGCTGCTAAACTTAGCATCTAGTTAAAGCGTACCGGTGGCTTTTTTTTTCATATACCTCCCAGCCATGTAGCATGACACAAATTACATCTGTGATTAGAACACATGAATGAAGTAAGTGGTGAAGATTTAGAAAATGGAGTGAGTCAGTGTTTGTTTGGGCAACGAATGCTACAGCTGTAACCGCCGTCATTTCCGTATGAAACGAAGAAATCAGTCATCCCCTCCGTTCGTGGTCCTTTAACTCAGTCGGCGAACTGCGATAGCGCCTCGGAGAATGTGCTGAAAGTTTTGTGTGACAAGTGGGTCCATTTCGGTGTAACGAACCATTTGGACGTCCCTCAAGGAGTTCTAATTATTTTTATATTTCAATTATTGGATTATACTAAAACCGTACAGGTCTCCATTAGTGACCGTAGTCACCCCGGAGGCAGGCCAAAACATAAATTAATAAACCTGCTGAGCTCAAGTTTGGACTGCATGAACCATTTTGCTTGCTCAGCCATGACCCTTGATTAGATTTGTGATTTTCATGGAAGGGTCTGAGATTTTTCTTCTTGGCAATGAAGACGAGCTCTTTCTCATGAGTTTTATATCCTCCTGTCGACACACACGAGCAATCCGTTTCAGATACCGTCCGCTGATGGTGCCTCTGATCACCACGGTGTCCTTTTCAAGACGTCTTGCATGAAATGAAAAGTTTCGGAAACCTTCCAGCACCAACCACCTTTCACCGTACTCCGCAGGCACTGCGTCCAGCAAACGTCAAACTTTGCCATTTGTTGCTCTTTTGGGAATCGTACTTGTGTGCTGTAGGTCGGTCACGATCGAGTGCACGCTTCTGTGATCTTTCGTCTAGCGGACGTGGCCACCCTGCAGTCGAGCACGTTACATAGCGTGTTGAACTTGGCCATCACGCTCGCCACGTGATGTTTGCTGAAACATCTGTCCTCTGTATTCGTTCCAGCTTGACCGAGATATCCAAATTCCCTCACCACCTCAATGGTTTGACCGTCCATACTGAACCAAGTTGGCTCCTTCGCAAGCATTTGATTGTTGAAATATGTCTGGGTTTTGGTTTTCTCGAAAGATCTCGTCAGTCCAAAACGCTTACAGGTCTAACTGATTTGATTTATATTCAAACCATTTTCAGCCTCGTATCATAAACTCCACCACATGCAAACCAAGACCCAGTTTTCAGTGATGAACTGGCAATGCAAAACACTTCAGTCTGGATGGTAGCAAGATCGAGGACGTGACGATGCGTCTACGTGGGTAAGCTAATATCAAAAAATCTAAACGCTCTTTCAATAGAACACCTCAAAGGCAGCAGTAAAATTCACGGAGCTTAGATCAGTGCTTATAGACCTCAAGGCCGACGTGTCCGTAAGAAGAAAGCTATTGGAAATGCGTGGTAGATTCTCTGGAGGACAAGCTTGGCTTCCAAGACCAGGAAGATGGAAGTGTTGGTTTCAGTGTTTGAGAAGTATGGATGGAGAGGACATAATTTAGAAGGGCGACAATACCAGTTTGTGTCCTCCAAAGATGACGGAGAATAATATTGTGAAAACCACACCCCTGTGGAATTTCATCCATGCGCACCGTCTTGGGTATATTGGACGAGCACGTCGATCCGAAAACACCACATGCATCAAAAACTGACGTTTGCCAAACCTCCCGGAAAATGGGATCATGACCTGCGGGTAAAGGTCTCTGAAATACTACACTTACCGACCGAACAGGTGAAGAAGTTGACAGTCAAAGTTGGAGTTGGCCAGCTTGCTGCGTGGTCAAATTGATTTGCCTCGCTCGCTTCAGTGAAGTTTATGGAGGAACTCTGAGGACAGGACTGATTTTAGAGAACCGAACATCCAGAATCCGTTTGAAGACTTTGGTTCCTCGTGTTTGAGCACAGCGTCGTTGCTCTCTTAGGGTGAAGATGAGGTGTTGAAATTAAGATTCATTCCCCAGGCATCGGCGAAAGAGAAATTATACGCCTATAAAATTGTCATTTACTATTTATTTACTAGTGTATTACTTTACTCATACTTTCATTCGTACCAATATTGTAAGTTATGTTTGAAAATGTGCTTTTTTTTTTTTTTTTTTAATCATATAGGTCAAGTAGTCAGTTCATGAAAATATATTTTTAAAAAAAAGATACAAAGATCCACAATATCTTGGCGTGTTGTTGTGACTTAATGTAAAATTATTGCAGTATTAAATTGTCATCCAGCGCTAACTTTTTTTTTTTTTTTTAAATATAGATGTATAGTACTAGAGCAGTGGCTATAATTATCGACACCTTAACGATCTTTTAGCCGTTGCAGAAGTAGAAAAGACTTTCAATACGTAAATTGTGCATGAATAATTCCTCAAACTTCCACTGGGGAAAAAGTTGGTTCCTGATTACTTAGCATATCAGATCACGTGACCCCGTTCCACAATTATTGACATCCAGACGATTGATTTGATTTTATTTATTTATTTATTTTTTAAAAAGGTATGTGGTATTAAGTTTTTATTTAAAATGAGTTTTCCGTAGACTTGTA
The DNA here is from genome assembly GCA_026153275.1 of Sciades herzbergii. NCBI lineage: Eukaryota > Metazoa > Chordata > Actinopteri > Siluriformes > Ariidae > Sciades > Sciades herzbergii. Next base: position 3,346,399 of record JAPFFA010000005.1, on the reverse strand, counting down.
TTTAGTACAAAATATCTTTTATATAAATATATAGATGTCCGTGTTTACGTAAATGAGAGTAATTCTAATCTTTGTAAACAAATGAACTGATGATTAACCTGCATCAAATCTTTTTGTTCCACTTTCTACGTATTTTCATAGATCATATTTTGTTCATCATTTGTTTATATTAATTTCTAGTTTTGTAGTTTACCAATAAATGTCAACAGGGAATCGACCTTGTAACCACATGACAGTCCGGGTCAAAGGTCGCATGTTATTCCTCGAACCAAAATGTCTCCTGATATTGTGGTATATATTTACAACGAACTGCAAAAAAAAAAAAATTTCCTAATGGAATAGAAAAATCTGAAT
>JAPFFA010000005.1:3319160-3329797 GCA_026153275.1 Sciades herzbergii | reverse complement strand
TGTAAAATTAATGCTATTCTCCTGAGAAATGCTGGCAAAAATTTATAAGATTTTTGATAATCTTATAAATAAATATTTAAAAAAAGATAAATGTTGACAAAAATTGCTACTATGTTTGTTGTGAGCGAGCGAGTCGCCAGAGGTCCATAACTGGGCTCGCCAGCCAATCAGAGCGCAGGATTTGATGGAAATCGGACCGTGAAAAAAGTAACTTGTATTATTCTACTCTTACCTCTTGGTTTTTGAAACTGAAACCTCCGAACCGAGACACACACACACTCGTCATGACCCAAACTCTTATTTCCTGGAAACGGCCCGGTGCCCTCACTGGCCATTTTAATAGGAACACGTGTATCGTCACACTTGCATTCTGGCAGCACTGACGTAGTGGCTCGCGCCTCTATATGAGGCAGTAGACATGACAATGATTTTGACCTTTTTGGTGACCCTCAAAATGTTGGAGGTTCTATTTGAGACCGATGCCCATCTATCCTGAAAGTTTCATGAAGATTGAGCCAGCCGTTTTCCCGTAATATCGTTAACAAACAAAGAAACCCGACTGAGAACAATACCTCGCCTGCTGGTGGACTCTGTCCCGGGCGAGGTAAAAATGTTTCTATAAAAGAAAACCCATCCCGTAATGGGATTTGGGAACATTAAAGCTGGAGAGACTGGAAATAATTTTGCTAATTGCAGCAAAGTGGATGACGAACGGTTTTGATTACAGCTCACCGTTTCTGTTCTTTCTCAGGTGGGAAGAAGAGAGATACACGGACGGCTCCAAATGGAGGTTCCTCGAGCACAAAGGTCCTGTGTTCGCGCCTCCGTATGAGCGACTTCCGGAGAATGTTAGGTTTTATTATGATGGTGAGTGCAGTGTGTGAGCGCCCATAACGGCATGCATTATGTTCATCTAACACCACCTGGGTTCAGTGCACTTTCTCTGTACGCGTTGATGGGGTTTAATCGGCTCATTTGGCCTTCGCTTGTGTTTCTGTAGGAAAGCCCATGAGGCTGAGCGAGTCGGCCGAGGAAGTGGCAACGTTCTTTGCCAAAATGCTTGACCACGAGTACACAACCAAGGAGATATTTAGGAAAAACTTCTTCAAAGACTGGAGGAAGGTAACTACACACTTAATTTATCACTCAATTTGTCCTGGAAATGATTAAAGCTCGAGCTCAGGCCGAAATTTTCTCTCGGATCAGTCAAGACGTTTGTGTGGGCTTTTTTTTTTTTGGTTCCGTACAGGAAATGACCTCGGAAGAGAAGTCGAAAATCTCTGATCTGAACAAGTGCAACTTCACGGAGATGAACGAATACTTCAAAGCTCAATCAGAGGCTCGGAAACAGATGTCAAAGGAAGAGAAACAGGTGAGGTTCGCGATCTTGACGAATTCAGTGCGCTTTTTGATAATCTGCAAGAACAAATATTCTGGAAAACGGCTCATTTTGTGAATTTATTGATCGTGCAGTGAAGCTTGTGTAAGGCTGATTTTCTTGGTGTGTATTTGTTCATCAGTAACATACGAAACTCATTTCTGACACGGCTCATTTGCATACTGTGACGCCCGTAAAAGGTAAAGTCCACAAACAGCTCGGCGCACGAAATGACCGCTCAGGGGAACGACCGAGAAACAGAAGTGGGAGTTAGATTCTGACTCTTAAGTAAGATCATTTTAAAAACGGGTTTTAATAATCAGCTGAGGCGTCTCTGTGCAGACCAACCAGAACATCCTCAGTCTGTTTTATTTATTTTTTGGTCATAGTTAGTTTTATATTCATTAGTTTGCGGCTGGCTTTCTTTTTCATTTTAATATAATCGGGTTAATGGCAATAATATAAAACGACTGTTTTTTTTTTTTTTTGTTCGTGTGAATTTGCGCACACTCGGGAGCACGAGCAGGTTACGAATCCACACCCCCACCCCACCCTACGATTTTTACGAACACCAAATTTCTCGTGTGAATAGTTCCGTTTGTATCTAGCTCGATGCTGTGTGAGAGAGATATTTAAACACATTTTTATTTTTATTAGAAAATCAAAGAGGAGAACGAGCGGCTGGTGGATGAGTACGGCTACTGCTTGATGGACAACCACAAAGAGCGCATCGGAAACTTCCGGATCGAGCCTCCCGGGCTTTTCCGAGGTCGAGGAGATCACCCGAAGATGGGCATGCTGAAGCGGCGCATTCGCCCTGAGGATATCATCATCAACTGCAGCAAGTAATGGAAGTTCACTTTTAATCAGGTTTAAAAGCCCGGCGGCGTTTATCGTGCGCAGGAGAACGGGGCGGCGAAATCAATCAAAAGCTGTGAAACGTTGGTGATTATCCAGGAATCCTTCGTTGACCTAATAATCACTTGAATGGGACGATTATCTCTGTAGACAGGAAACCAAATTTTCAAGTCTGATTCATTCAGGAATCTTAATCGCAGTGATTCAGAGGTAATTGGATCATAATGCTGCTAAAACTTTTTTTTTTCCTCTCTGTCGCTCTTATTTCCCCGTGTGTGCGCTTACACACTTGCGCCACAAGGGGGCGTCTCTTACTCATCGCTTCTGCCTGTGTCCAGTCAGGGTCATCAGCAGGAAGGGTTTGATTTCATCGGTGTGCGTCGTCAGAAGGGAATTATACGAATCTGGTCCTTATTTAAGAACTTTTTATTCATTTAAACGTGGAATATTTTTTTCCAAAATGTTGCTTAGTCAGTTTATGACTCAGGCTGTGTCTCTACTCTGAAGTGTGCGGTTTTTAAAGTCTCGGAGCCTTACTCTAAGAATACACTGTAATGGGTTTTATTAACGGAGGATGATGTAACAGTGACAAGACTCCGGTTTTTGGATCCAGCTCTAGTTAAGCGTTTCGATCTCAGAGTTTGGATCAGTCCGGGGAACGAGGAAGCTGTGACACGGAGGCTGATTTTATTATTATTATTATTTTTTTTAATCAATAAATGAAATTAAATAAAATCTGCTTGTAGATGTGGTTAATTATCAGACTCTGGCCTTTCGATTCAGTCCACCTTTTGAGTGATGATCTGAATTAACATCTCCAGGGACTCGAAGCATCCCAAACCCCCTCCGGGTTCCAAGTGGAAGGAGGTCCGTCACGATAACAAAGTGACATGGCTGGCATCGTGGACGGAGAACATCCAGGGCTCTATTAAGTACATTATGCTGAACCCCAGCTCACGGATAAAGGTGTGTGTGTGAGAGAGCGAGAGCTTTTTAATCCAGATCAAGAGAACTGTACGTTCTCCCTTTGTGTAGAGTAGTGGATTTGAGGCATCAAGTGTGAAGGTATGATGGAGGAGTTTGTGTGTGTGCGTGCGCACTTGCTACAGGGAGAGAAGGACTGGCAGAAGTACGAGACGGCACGCAGGCTGAAGAAGTGTGTGGAGAAGATCCGAGCGCAGTACCGTGAAGACTGGAAGAGCAAAGAGATGCGAATCCGACAGAGAGCCGTCGCACTTTACTTCATCGATAAGGTACACAAACGGTGATATCCTTTCTTTAACTGCATTTCTTTTTTTTTTTTCTTTTCCTTTATAAACCAAAGTGTGTGTGTGTGTGTAGCTGGCCCTGAGGGCGGGTAATGAGAAGGAGGAGGGGGAGAGTGCAGACACGGTGGGCTGCTGCTCTCTGCGGGTGGAGCACGTTAACCTGCACCCTGAGATGGACGGCCAGGAGTACGTGGTGGAGCTCGACTTCCTGGGAAAAGACTCCATCCGCTACTACAACAAGATCCCTGTGGAGAAGAGGGTGAGACACCTGTCTGTCATAATCACTGTAGCTAGAAATTAGGACGCGGGGCGTGTGAGGGAGCGTGCGTGGCAGGGCGTGCCTGAACTGTTCCTGATGGCTGGATGAAGGGTCTCCTCTGTAATTATGAGGCGTAGAGAGAAGAGGGGGCGTGGCCAAACATGCATCATTACATCTTGTGCACATTTTGCGCATAATCAATACAACCGGTTCCGTCCCGAACCTTGCTTTTCTTAATTTATTTTACTTTTTGCTTTCTTGATTCTTTTCCTTCTGTTTAATTGCTTTTTCTATCACTTCATTCTTGTGGCGATCTTTCTTTCTCCTTCCTTCCGAATTTACTTTAATCTTGCTTTTTAGTTTAGTTCATTTCTTGCTGCTTTACTTTTTTTTTTTGCTTTCTTGCTTGCTAGAATTTTAAACCTTTTTATTGTATTTTTTTTATTATTAAATTCTGAACTTTTATATTTGACTCAGTTTCAGTAAAGCTGAAGTAAAGTTAATCGTTATTTTAAGTAATTAAGTCCTGTCGGAGAGGGGGGTGGGTGTGTGGGGAGGATGTTTTCACAGACAGGTGATCTTTGCCTGTAAGGTTTCCGTCAGCTTTGTCTTAAGGGAGCTCTGTTTCCTGCTTTTCCTGACTGACACACACACACACAGGGCAGCAACATTTTTTATAACTTGACAAACAAGACTGGTTAAACACAAAAGTGATGACACATTTATGTTCACACTGCCACTCCTGCATGCAAGAGCGCACACACACACACACACACACACACACACACACACACACACAGCACTTCCCTATTAAACACCTGGTGTTGGGGTTTAGTACAGGAAGGATAAGCCACCTGGCTGTGGAATGCACAAACCAGCTCTCACACACCAGTGTAACAAAGAAGTTGCTTTCACATATTAAAATATTTTTCTTTTTTCCCCTCCTCAGATCCTCAGCCCACTCCAGCTTTTCTGTGTCGAAATTTTGTGTCGTCTTCTGATTTTGTTTTCTCTCTTCCAGGTGTTTAAAAACCTCCAGCTGTTCCTGGAGAACAAGCAGCCAGAAGACGACGTCTTCGACAGACTCAATGTAAATACACAGCGTTTCTTCTCCTCCGTTAAAGCTGTAGTTTGACCCGAGATGAAACAGCGCGGTTTTTTTTTTAAATGTGGTCCTTCAGCCAATCAGGAGAGGTGGTGTGTTTGAGAGTGAGAGAGACAGGTCCCAGTGCTGAACACGTCTCACTTCCACTCGACATGCCGTCGTCATACAGATGAGGAAAGAATCAAGTTGTGGGTGTGGGTTTTTTTTTTTTTTTTTTTTTATTTAGGGGGGGAGTAGAAAATGATGACTCTGAAAACCAGAGCATTATTAATATCCAGTTTAGATTCTGACGTTAATCATCGTAATGCCATCTGGAAAAGGTTTTTCCTTTCACCGGACATGTCTCTGATGATGATGATGATGATCTGCGTTCTGGGAAAAATTATAAAAGGATCCTCCGGCGGTTTTATTCTTAAACTTCTTTAAAGTAAAAATGGTGGCAGTTGAACCTTTTTCATTTTCAGACACCATATAGTGTTCGAGGAAAGATGAACTTTCTTTAAAATGTCAGATGGGTTTCGTGCGCTATTGACGACGTACGCGATGACGTCGCTTGGAGCAACTTTTTTTTAAATCATGCCGCTCTGTTCGTTAATCTACCCAGCACTGGTTGTAGATCAGTTTAAGAAATGAATAAAATAAGAATGAAGTGTCATGTCATGCTGTGAGTCGAGCTATATTAAACCGAAGGTTTAGAGCGTGCAGCTACACCCCTTTCTGTAGGTCGTGGGGAGGAGGCTTTGCATCGCGAGGTCTCGTCTGATCAGTTTCTGTCGGTGATCCTCTTTCACAGCTGATCAAGCACGCTTGGCGTTTTCACTGTGGAAATGGAGTCTAGTTCCAGCTTGTGCTTTTCTTTTGAGCATCATTGTGGCATTTATATGCTACACACTGAGGCGTGCTTATTTAAAAACTGATAAATTCAGTCAAACTACGATGTAAACAGACAAGTTAAACAGCTGATTTGCTCCAAGCGACCGCTACCGGACGCCATCGCAGATGCCACCACTGCAGGAAGCCCAGCTGGCATTTAAGAAAAATCATTTTTCCTCGAACGCTGATTTTTGAAATCTATGACTATTTGAAATATTTAAGAATAAATCCACTGGAGGATCCCGTTAAACAACATTCCACTGATTTATTTATTTTTGCCTGTGTTTTTTGTTTCTTCTGCAGACGTCCATTTTGAACAAACATCTCCAGGAGCTGATGGACGGATTAACGGCTAAAGTGTTTCGTACCTACAACGCCTCAATCACCTTACAGCAGCAACTCAACCAGCTCACTTGCCGTGAGTCTCTCTTGCTCTTTCCATCTCTCTCTCTCGTAATTTTATTTATTTATTTACCACAGGGTTTTCTTTTAAATTATTTATTATTTTTTAAAATCCAAATCTCTCTCTCTTTAGCTGATGATAACATCCCGGCGAAGATCCTCTCCTATAATCGAGCTAACCGTGCCGTTGCAATCCTGTGTAACCACCAGAGGGCGCCACCTAAAACCTTTGAGAAGTCCATGCAGAACCTGCAGGCTAAAGTAAGTCTGCTCTGAGGGTTAGCTCTTAAACCTGAGTGCTTTTTTTTTTTTTTTTTCCCCCCCCTGCTCCTCTCCTTCGTAAATGACTGTACGCTCAGTGACTGTTCCCTCGTTCCTGCAGATCGATGCGAAAAAGGATCAGCTTTCTGCAGCTAAGAGAGAGCTGAAGTCTGCCAAAGCAGATGCCAAGGCCAGGCACGACGAGAAAAACAGAAAGTGAGTGGGTGGGGTGGTTATGTCCTCATTCCTTCCCCCCCCCCCCACCTTGGTCTTTTCCTCCTTCCTTGCCTCACCTCAGAGACTCTGACCTTTGCTTCATTTGTGTAGTTCCTCTTTTTTTAATATAAAGCGTGATGTATAAATAATTTTGCGACGATCCTCTCAGGGCGGTAGAGACGAAGAAGAAGGCGGTCCAGAGGCTGTCCGAGCAGCTGATGAAGCTGGAGGTGCAGGCCACCGACCGTGAGGAGAACAAACAGATCGCCCTGGGAACTTCCAAGCTCAACTACCTGGACCCGCGCATCTCCGTCGCCTGGTAATTTCACTTTCATCTCCCCCTCTGACCTCCACTCACCCTCCCAAACCCCTCTCCCGCTCATTGGAACGTTAATCAGAGGTTCAACGGCATGTTATTAAATCCCGTGTAGCCCTACATGAGGTCCCCCCCCACACACACACACAGAGAAAATTAGTCAGGAATCGATCGCAGCATCGGTATCAATAAAATCTGATCAGTTCCAGCGATTAACAAGCAACAGGAATCTTCCAGGAAAAGTTTTAGGTTTGTTTGACTAGATCTGGATCGGATTTGGGGTGCGCTTGTTTTTAAAAAAAAAAAAAAAAGTCTTCAGTGATGACTCTTTCGGACAGCAGTAAAGTAGCGAGACTGTAGCAGGGGTTTTCTACAAACCTGGATGTGGTCACATGATTATTCTCTTCTCAGTGGCGTCCGAGTGGTCAATTTGTGCTCTTTTTTTTTTTTTTTTTTTCTCCCCTCTCTGTCTGTGTGCTGTGAAACTCCTGTTTATTGGCCTGTTCGAACACTAACTCTGGTTGCTGACGATTTCCCATACGAACGCGGAAAAAAAAAACCAGTGTGTATCTGTGCAATCTCAAACACGCGCGTCTTATTTACTCTCTCGTACTTTTTTACGCCACCGACTGAGCAGCATTGTATTCAAATGAGCCGTGAAGGACTGAGACACGCAAGCTCTAGAGAGGGAAAGTCCTCACCATGCGCTGTGGGAAATGTGGAACGCGGCCTCGTGTTGAGCAGCTGTGAGGAAAAGCCGAGGGTGGAGGAGGGAGAGCGTGAACAATGGGGTTGGTTTGTGTGCCAGAGAGTAGGCCACGTCGTCTCGCCACACGCGCGCGCCCGCACGCACGCACGCAAAATGGAGGTGGGAGATGACGGTTTGGAAATATTTGTGTCTCTGAGCAGCGAAACGCTGCGGATTGTGGATCGGCTCGTTTTAATTGAACCCCTTCACACGTGCTCAGTGTCTCACTGCTGTTTAAATTAAAATAGAACTCTTAAATCACCTCCAGGTCATTAGTGCAGTTTAACAGCCATCGTTAGCCCCAGGTCTGGTGCTGTGGACTGTTTACTGTTCCAAATGGACACCTTTAGTGTTTTAGGAGGAGAAAAAAAAAAATCTCAATTTAGTTGCTGTCAAAAAAAATTAATTTAATAAATTAAAAATTCTAAAATGATTATCTCTATAAGACTGAGCGTGAGCATTTTTATAAATATACTGGAAGGTTTTATTTATTTTGTGTGTGGGGGGGGTTAAACTTCTGTTTACTTTGTCTTTATGATTTTTTTTTTTTTCTTCTAATGTGCAATTTTAAATTAAAAAATCTCAAATCCAAGATTATTGATGATTTTTTTTTATTTTTTTTAAATCTAAAATCTTCATGTTTAGGTCTTATAACCATTTTGAAAGCATCCTGAAAGTGTTTACATTTTTTTTTTTTTTCCTTCTTCCTAATGATGTGCAATTTTAAATAAATAAAAATCTAAAAACCTTGGTCCTGGTGCAAAGGAAAACACAACAGCCCGGACTTGCATGCATCATCGTTGTTATTTTGTGAAAGAATAATTAAATAGGTGTCTGTGCTGTTCACGCGTTAGTGCTTGAAAGTTTGTGAACCCAAAACATCAGATTTTCACACAAGTCCTAAAAGTAGAGCCCAGTTAAACACGAGACAAAAATACACTTTCATTTATTTATTGAGTAGAAAGAGCCAACGCTGCAGCTCGGTGAATAAATAATCCGGTATAATGGACGAGAGAGAGCTGGAGATGGGGACACATGGAGGAAGAGAGAATATGAAGGATGGAGAGCTACAGAAGTTTTACTTTTTTTTTTTTTAAGATTTTCTAGTTCAGTCTGTTCGTGTGGATGCTGTGCATGAAAGGGTTAATTACAGAGAGCTGATTTAAAATGAAGGATAATCTCAGTCAGGACTCCGGGGTGAAGGATAACCGAAGTGGTTGTGATTTACCTGCTGTCCCACCTCCAGCTCTATTTTGAGAGAGAAGCCTTCACTATGATACAATAGCTCCAGGAACTCCCCGAGCCCAGCGTGCACGCGCGCACAGTCTCGGAAGGGGCTTTCTGTTTTTGAGAGCTCGTCATGGGAGATTTCTTCTGAACTTTGCTCCACACTCCAGTATGTCCATGGGGTGGGTGTGTGAGAGAGAGAACAGGATAACAGTAATGTTGTTGTTTTTCTGTCTCTACAGGTGTAAAAAATGGGGAGTCCCCATTGAAAAAATCTACAACAAAACGCAGCGGGAGAAGTTCGCCTGGGCCATCGACATGGCCGACCAAGACTACGAATTTTAAACCAAGAGTGGCGTTTTACGCTTTTTTTCTTTTTTTTTTTTTTTTTTTTCTTTCCCCAGGGGTTAGCATTTATCCATCGAATCCACCCCGTCTGAACGTGTTCAAGCAAAGTGAGGAAACACAACTGGATGTTTTTAAAACAAAGCTTAAAGGTTCCCTGTAAACAATCCGGCTGATGAAACGTTTAAACCGAGTCCTGAAGGTGGAACCCTGAGGAGATCCACCGCCACTTCGCTCCGATACACACACGTTAGGCTTTACACTTACTTTTGGGGGTTTTTAAGCGTCTTAGTCGGGTTTTAGCCGTCGGATTTATCGATGAATTCTATATTTTAATATAAGAAATAAATCAGAGTTGTTTTAAGAGGCACGTCGAGGACTGAACTACAGAAAGCCATCTGTGAAAGACTCGAGATTCTGCGTGTGTGCGCGCGTGTGTGTGTGTGTGTGTGTGTTGAACTCCAGCAAGATGTAGAAATCCATCATGGACCCGAGGACATCACCCAGGGATGCACCAATCCAGTGTTTATTCCCATCGCGCTCGGAGAATCATTTTGTAGCCAATACTGAGCCGATCGTTTCCTTTTTTAAAAACAGTGTAATCGCAAAGTTATGGAGTGTGGGTTTTTTTTTTTTTTTTGGGGTTCCCCCCCCCTTTATTGAGAGTCGCTGAGCCAGAATAATAATTTGAGTGGGAATCTGTGAACACATCACCCTATTTTATTAAAAATAAAAAAAAAACATGGCTTTTTAAAAAAGTATATGTATAGTTTTAATTTTTAAACATTTCTATATTGTATTATTAATGCTGTTAATCAAATATAAAAAAAGAGTGTGTAGAAAAATCGTTTTTAAAACGATGAATTTTAAAGCAGTGGGTTAAAAATGACAGCGTTTTAAATATGATGGGGGAAAAACCATACTGTATTGTAATTAAAGAATATATTTACAGTAATATACTTTAAATTAAATACAATTCTACTTTCCTTTATAGGACGAATAATTGATGAACCCCAGGGAACCTCAGTGTTTTTCTTTTCTTGATATTTTCATGAGAAATGTAGCGAAGCTTTTACTCAATGAGTCGCAGATTTTTTTTTTTTTTAAATTAAGAACATGATTTTTAAAAAAAAGTTACACCATAAATGCAGGAGAGTTTCTGAAAGCTTCGGGCAGATCTAGTGTTTTTAGCAAACCTTGACAGTTTTATTTTTTTCTTCTCATTTGTCCATCAGAATCGTTCACGTTCTGGATCGGATCAGGAAAAAAAAAAAAATCTCAGTCCATGATATCGGATTGGTGCATCCCTACTCCTTTTTTTTTTTTTTTTAAATATATATTTTAATTAAAATATTGATTTATTTAAATTAGTTATTTTTCA
>JAPFFA010000005.1:3263328-3274582 GCA_026153275.1 Sciades herzbergii | reverse complement strand
CATTTTAATTCCAGCTTGTAATGCGACAAAACAGGACAAACACCAAGGGGGATGAATACTTTTGCAAGACACTATACAGTATGGCATAATTTATCATGATATCAATACTATATCATATGTTTGTGCAGATATAGGCATGGTAAATGATTGTGATTGGCTAAATGCTGAGTTTTTGATTGTTTGCTCTGAAAGCGTCTACTTTTCCATGGGAATCCTGGACGCTTCAGCTTTGGCCTAAATAACATAAAATTTTCAAAATTGTCTTTTTCGGTTTTGAATGTCTAAGATTTGTATTCAGGATTTGGAATGTTTTTTTTTTTAAACCGTAGCACATCATTTATGCATGATCTGGTATTTAACTAAAGGGAAATCTTATCCCTTTTGCAAAGAAAACAGCATTGGCAAAAAATGTACATTTATAATAAATATATTTAGTGTGACGTGACATACATGTAATTCATACATATGAAAATCTTATCCAAATCCTTTTGTGAGTTTCCGAGCTTCCCGAATGTTTAGCCTACATTTGATAAACACAACACTGAGCCTTCTGTATCTAAAGATGGTCACACGGGAATCCAGAAAATAATCATTCCCAAAACATCACCTGGCTTCCTTCCAAGGATTTGTCCACAAGGACATGCTGATGTTATCGGTTTTACCTGCCGGTCGCTCAAGGCCTGGAAGGAATCCATGGACACCCAGTCTGTTAAATATTGCTATAAAATAAAGGTGTTCATTGATTCTGTGCAACACTCTGTCACTTCAGCTCTTTTCAACCAGCTTAATGAATGAATGAAGTCATCCAGTAGAGATGACTCAGTTTACTGATTTACTGAATGTGTTTTCAGAAAGCAACTTAATCTCTGTGTGAGTGTGTGTGCATGTGTGTGTGGAATGCGAACATAATTTGCAAATGCCTACTGATAAGTATAAAGAGCTATCTGAGATATTACTAAGCGAAACTCAACAACCTCATAAGCATGACTTTAAAGCGCATGACCTGCATATGTTTCTGTATATTTAAGATATCTGGAGACAACAAGTAGATTTACACCAGACATTTTAGAGTGCACACTGAAGGTTCTGGGTTTGAACCTCACGGTCGATCAGGGTCTTTCCATGTGGACTTTACACGTTGTCCTCGGGCCAGTGCGGGTTTCTACCAGGTGCTCCAGGTTCCTCCTATAGTCCAAAGGTCAACTGGCTACTCTAAACTGACCATCGGTGTGAATGGTTGTTTCCTCTGTTAACTTTGTTGAAGGAGGTTATGCTTTCACCTCCATTTTTTGTCTTTTATCAACATCGCTCAAAAAGTAGTCGACAAATTTGGATGAAATTTGGTGGAAAGGTTAGGCATGGGCCGAGGAACAATTCAATAGATTTTAATACAAATCTGGGTATGTATGTGGATCCAGGATCCTGATATGTATGCAGAGCCAAGATTTTTTTTGTCTGTTCCCAACGTAACTCAAAAAGTATTGAACGGATTTAGATGAAATTTGGTGGATAGCTTTAGTATTATCCTAAGTTCAAGTGATTTGATTTTGATGTTGATAACATGTGGCTTGGTGGAGGTATAGACTCTACCAAGTGCCCACCTAGTTCATGTCTCTGTGTTAGCCCTGTGGTAGATTGGTGACCTAACCAGGTTGAACCGGCCTCTAGCCCTGAATCAGCTGGGATTGGCTCCATCTTCCTCTGTGATATAGATAATGGTATAGATAATGGATGGATGGATTTTAGGGTTCTTTCGATCCTAAGAGTCTACAACTGATAGTGAAAAAAGTGAAACTGATACTTTTACAAACAACATTTCATTCATTGGTCAGAAATACTATGGCAATGAAAGAAAACCTTCACCAAGCGCATGTAGAAATTACAACAATCACCCAAGCTTGGAGAACATTACATTACAGGCATTTAGCAGATGCTCTTATCCAGAGCGATGTACAACATACCCAGAACAGCAAGGGGAGCAGGTGCCTTGCTCAAAGGCACTTCAGCCATTCCTGCTGGTCCAGGGAATCAAACTGGTGACCTTTTGGTCCCAATGCTGCTTGTCTAAGCATTAGGCCATGGCTTCCCCCGCGAAGCCATGAAGGCAACTTGAAAGAAATGATACAATTCTTATATAAATAAGTGTGCAACCATTACATCTCTGTCATGTAAAATGGACAGGATCATGAAATAGCTTTATAAAGCTTAACCCTTTTAGGGTCACCAGTGGATCTAAAAGGCTCCAGTGCATCACTCACCATGTGACCTAAACTTGGCCACAAGTCACAAGACCACACAGACCCCTAAACTATCCTCACAACGGGAGCCTGAAAATCTCATTTAGCCAATCAGATTTTACCCCTGGGGGTAGGATGGCCTGGGGCATAGGGTAGGGTTGACCTGGGAGCAAGGGAGGTGACTAATCCCCCTACAGCCCTCGGTAATAGAGCCTTCCATTTTCTTCACTGAGACATGATGGGAAGCTTTCCAAAGCATTATTGCTACATTAGCAGGCTTTTCTGCTTCTTTATGCCATAATGGAGGTTTAATAATAATAAAAAATTGATCTTTAACAGGATCTGGAGTTTAGACTGATCCATCAAGATTATCATTTCTATTATTGGAATTCAAGCTATGATGGTCGATTCACAGGGCTCTGACATATGGTCAAGTCAAGTCAAAGTCCCTCTCAGGCCAAAATCTGGTCTTCCCAGGCAGTTTCCTGTCCCAGTACTAACCAGCTCTTTAAGGCGCATGGGCATGGCACTGATCTCTGTTTCGATAGCCCTCGGCCTCTCGCCTATACAGCCAGGGTTACAGTGGGGGGCGGGTCCTCTGGTAACCACAAGAGTTTGATGTCCCCATTCACATCTGTATTGCAGCCTGCCTCACCAGACAGTAGCAGGTACCATTTTTATGATGGTCTTTGGTATGACCCGACCGTGAGTAGAGCTCATGATCTCCTGGTCAAAAGGTGGACACGCTAATGGTTCTGACATATGGTAAAGCAGGAATTTGTTTCCCATTATTCATGTGATACTGTGGCTCCAGCAGCAGTTTGTTACAAATCTAAATATTGTAATGATTTCAGGTATGGCAGAAATGTCTTTGCTGATCATTATATTTTGTCTTGAACCACAGCACTGCTGAATTCTGGGTTCTGGATTGTGGTTGTGACAATCAGAAGGTGTTAATGAATACTCTGTAACAGCAGGTCTGAGAGTAGTGCAGGTTTAAATTAATACCTTATCGTTTCTATAGTAACAGCTCATCCACAGGGACTTGTACGTGTGTAAACATTGATATGGTGAAGTTTTCTGTTAGGAGATGTGTTTAATGCATTATTGATCAAAGGAGTATCCAGTGTCCAGTGGTGAGGAGACGTAAGTGAGAACAGAAACTGACTTGTCTCACAGATGTGTTGTTGTTTTTTTATATAATAATTCATAAAACATTTTAGGTGGTAACAGTATTGTAACTCCGTTTCATCATACCACCTGGTCATGAATTATTTTCCTATAACCGTACACCCTGTCATGTTTTACTTCATATTTACACAACGGTTAGTTCCGGTCCACTAATTTGATCGGTTGAGTGGCATTTCAAGAGCACTGATATTCCCTGAGAACAACACTGGGATGTTTCACTGTGTGTATATCACTCCGCTACTCCGTGTAAAATTCCACTTCTTGGTTTGAAACGTTTACTAGGGTAGTCTTAGCGACATCATCAGCAAACATGACAAAAAATACATTTCAGGAATATAACTTTTGGTTTAAAATACAAAAGCTCATCAGATGTAGGGAAAAGGAAGAAGGGATGCAAATTTTACCAGAATGTAGTACAAATCATTGTGAGCTAGCTAGCCATCTAGCCGATGTGGTGTGTGGTTTGTCCGGGATCTACTTCCATTCATGGAGCAAAAATAATGGAACATTTGACCATATTGTGTCTGAAAGATCACTTAAGATCAATATGACACTCGAGGCCATGCTGTTGTGCTATCAGCATGCCATCTCATATGATAGTGCTTATATATGTCCCGCTGCTAGTTTGAAAACTTCATTTTACATCGCTATAGCAACCAATGACAGTACTGTACTAGATATATTTGAGTTAAATTTGTAGAAATGGAAGTTCTACATATCCAGGGTTCTTTACAACAGCCAACTCTGAGCTCTGGGTTCTGTTTCCCAACAAAATTTCTTGATTTTAGGATGCTAAAAGGATGCTAATTTTCCGTTCAGTGTATTTATTGCAGTTAGTGACGTGCTTCGGCTGGAAGTAAGGATCTGAAATATGTTTCCACGTACAGCAAATGTTTACAGAACAGATTAAAAAACTTCACACTGGACATTTGTTTTGGTTTAATATCAGTGTGATAGAAAGATTAGTATCGAATTGTGCATTTCTACTTAAAGGGGAACTGAAGTCATTTTTAAACTTGCTTTATTTCTTAATTAACGTGTTATTCAGTTACGTTTTTGGTTTTAGTAACCTTATACCGTGACTCGTATTGGCAACTAATTGCAATTAAATATTATACTTATCGGCCTATTTGGTTTTTAGCCGTGTTGAATTGAGTTCGTTTGGTCCACAGCAGGCGTCGCTTATCCGCGCGATCTTCACGAGACTTGTGCGTGACTTCGAAATGTGAAGCGTCAGCCAGGTGTCATTTTGAAAATTGTTTTCCAAACAAAATATTGCACAAAAACGAGTTTAAATGACGATTACTGCCTACTTTTTTTTTTTAAACATTCCTGATTGTTATCAAAACGAACAAAACTTCCGGCTTGATTACGTCAGCATTCGAAAGAAGGCGCGCGTGTCTTTTGACAACGTTGGCAGATGTCGGTCGCTTTGATTTCCGCTGTACGTTTTACTTCCGTCCTACAACGTTTCGCACAGGTCTCAACGAATCTCGTTTACGCCCGTTGCTCTGACATATGGACTGATATATTACAGAGCATATTTCAAACACTCAGAACTTGCTATAGCAGCGACAAAATAGCGATCAAACGTGCATTCTGATATTTAATAAAACGAGAAGCAAGTTTTGATGATGATAAATTTGACTTCAGTTCTGCTTTAATACGATGTGAGAAAAATGTGTTACACCCGGAACAAACTTTGATTGAATCTTGATTCTAATTTTTCTTGAGCATTTTTGACACGTCTCACTTCCTCGCCCAGGACTGTTGAATTCTGATTGGTGTTGATTACCAACTGCAATTCATTCTTTAATGACTTGTTCAATGACGACAAATTGAATCGAATCTAATGTTCTTTATCACCGCACGGTTGAATACTTGAATCCGATTGATCAGAAGGTATGGATTGTTTTCGTAGAACAGCAGGACTCCTTCCAGCTGTAACGCCAATGATACGTTTATATTAATACGCTTGTTTTAATACGTTGATTCTATGGTAACAGCTCACACACAGGGGCTTATACAGTCTGCACACGTAATCTAAGACTAGTAATAAACAGGTTCGCAAAAATGTCTTGTTTAACAAAGTAAAATGTAATATATTTAGTCACTGAACCAGCGATTTGACTTTACATCGAGGCACCATCCAATATTATCGCACATAAGAATGAATTGATATCGATATAAATCCGCAGGAGGTTTAGATTATCAACAGCTAAGGAAAGGTGTTCATAATTGCGAGTGAACTCTCTATAATAATTGTTTACACGAGTGTGCAGAGTAAGAAAACGTTCAGGTGGGAAAAAAAGCAGACGGTGCAATGATGCGTTATCTGCTGTGGGGAAAAAAAACAACCCTTTTTTCATGAATATTTTCTGTAAAATGTGTTAGTAAATAATCCCACGTTGCTATTTTTTAAAAAGGAGATAAAAAAAAAAAATAAGCGCCGGATATCTTCTGGAAATAAAGATACAAATTCCGTTGTCTGGTGTTCAAGTGTTTGAGTGACGTTGCGTTTACACTTACACAGGGTTCGCTGTGGTGGTACACGGATGCAGTTCGTATATACGGTCAACAAAAATCAGGTCGCTGCGTCACCGTATTCTGTCAAGTATGGAGCTCTGCTATAATTGTTGACGCAGAGATGTTTATGTACCATTTTTAATACGGTCATTCAAATGCATTATCGTTTCTATGGTAACAGATCGATCATCAGGACTTGCGTGATGGATGTGCAACATGAACGGATTTTTAAAGAAATCACGCGTACAATCGTTCAGAAGTTTATGGAACGTTTTACGGACGGCGTGTGCCGCGTCAGCGCTTTGTAACAACCCGAGGCAACGTTTTCCGACATCTTCAGGGCGGAGGAGTTTACGCTGCGTGGCTTCTCAGTGTCACGACCATCGATTCATTTCCTATAAAAGCACACTTTTTTTAATTTAAGTGTTTTCTTTCTCAAGCTCCATATGCTGTTAGAGATTTAAATGAAATATTATTACTAGTGAATGTTACATGTTTAACCAGTGTGTTTTTTTTTTTTTTTTTTTTTTTTTTCTGTCCTGTGCAGTTGATATTCGGGAGATTAAGGAGATCCGGACGGGACAGAAGTCTCGGGATTTCGAGCGTTATGTTGAGGACTCGGCCATCAGACCTGACCAGGCACACTGCTTCGTCATTCTCTATGGCACAGAGTTCCGCCTCAAATCCCTCAGTCTGGCAGGTAGAGACGCACACATGCACACTTTTTTGTCTTCCTATCCTTGTAAGGACTTTCCGTTGACATAATTATTAATGCTGTTAATTAATTAAAGCTGTGCTACACCAAAATATCTAATCCCCCCCCGCCATCATGAGGACCGGCCATTTCCTCACAAATTTAAATCTCCGATTTTCCTGTCCTTGTGGGGACATTTGGTCCTCGCCAAGATATAAAAACATGTCCATACACGTACACCACAGCTTCAGCAAATCATTAGCAGTGAAAGGGCTCCTGTAGTCCTGCTCATACACATAGACACTGTGTGTGTGTGTGTGTGTGTGTGTGTGTGTGTGTGTGTGTGTGTGTGTGTTTTAGCCACGTCAGATGAGGAGATGTCCATGTGGGTGAAGGGTCTGAACTGTCTGATGGCCGACACCCTGCGCTCCCCCACTCCTCTACAGATAGAACGGTCTGTACTACCCACTGACCTTCGACCTCCAATCATTCATCTGTGAAAGCAGCACTTCAGCAAATAATGCGATTTCAGCAAGACTTAATCACTAAACGAGGACATTTAGGTTATAATTGGCACCAGCAGCGAATGGAGCTCAGTCAGATAGGACAAGGCAGAGCTAGATATTAAGTGATTTTGTATATCGATATTTATTTTTAATGCCTGGTTATAGATAGTTTGGTATTCTGTGTGTACAAATAGTGTTGGTGAGTAATGTTTAATGCGAGTGTGTGGTGCTGATAAACTGGTTCCTTTATTTATTCGCACCATTGACCTCGAAACACCAACACAAAACTAAGGACTGTAATTCTGGAGTTTCTGGTTCTTGTCCTGGAGTGTTTTACTTCCTGATTTCAATGTCAAAAAAAAAAAAGAGAGAGAGAGAGAGAACAAGAAATAATCGATAAATAAATGTAATTGTTAGCCTATGGTATGATTTTAATATTCAACTTCAAAATAACTAGTTTTCTTTCTTTCTCTCCCCTTTCTTTTTCTACCTTTGTTTCTTTTTGCTTTCCCTTGCTCTGTCTCTCTCTCTCTCTCTCTCCAATATAATTCCTAACCATATTTTCTTCTCCTCCCCCTTCAGGTGGTTAAGGAAGCAGTTTTATGCTGTCGATCGCAACAAAGAAGACAAGTAAGTCGTCCAGCTGCTGAATTATTAACCCCAGTGCTTTTAGAGCTCAGGACCATTTGGCTGTTGGATTTATTTATCTGAACATGTTTTAGTAGATCAGAATAAATCAAACGTTTCTTTTATTGCCCAAAAAACCATTAAATGATGTTTATGGCTCAACTGGTGATCTCTCTCTCTCTCTCTCTCTCTCTCTCTCTCTCTCTCTCTCTCTCTCTCTCTCTGTGTGTGAAGAGTGCACTACTCTCTGTTTATTCATAATTCATAACTTTTATTTAATCCCCTCCTGAGTGACATATGGTTCAATCTCCTGGGTCTTGATTATGTTTCTTGATACATAAGCACAAATTTCACCCCCACGTGCTTTGATGCATTATTAAGGGGTGTGTGTGTGTGTGTGTGTGTGCGCACGGGGTTAAATTACACATGGATAACCTTACTCAACATTAGACACTGTATAAGAGCTAATCTTGAATAAAGCAGAGGAAATATTCCTTCAGCACTGTTAAATTCAGTGTTAAAAGAGCGTGGAGTCAGTAGTTCTGCGTTTCAGTCCGGAGAGGATGAGCGTTCCTCAGCGTTCTGAGGAAAATTTTTCTGAGAGAAACCAGGTGACACCAAGCATCAGAGGTCTCTGACCTGGTAGGATGATGATGATGATGGTGATATCTGTCTGACTTTTTCATATTTTAATTTTGGCCATGGTTTTTGGAATGATATGATGACGTATTGGAGCCATTGTAAGTTTAATAAAAAAAGAATAATATGGCGCTTTGGGAGGGGGACCTGAGATTAAAGTTGGAAATTTATAAGAAAAAAAAACTCGGATATTCTCTGAGATTAAAAGCAAAAAATTTATGAGGAGAAAAAAAAAAAACTTTTGGAATTAAAAAAAAAAATTAAAAAAAAATTTTTGCTTTAATATTTTGTGGGCGGGTTTATTTATTTATTTATTTTTAATTTTGCTTTTGTATTTTTGGGTGGGCTTTTTAAAAAATTATGTATTTAAATTTGCTTTTGTATTTTGTGGGTGGGGTTTTTTTTTGTATTTTTTATTTAAAATTTTGCTTTAATACTTTGTGGTGGGTGATTTTATTAATTAATTTATTTTGATTTATATTTAAATTTTGCTTTTGTATTTTGTGGGTAGGTGTTTTTTGTTGTGGTGAGTTTTAGTTTTTTTTTATTTAAATTTTGCTTTAATACTATGGGTGGTTTTTTTTTTTTTTTTTTTGCTTTTGTATTCTGTGGGTGGGTTTTTTTTTTTTTAATTTAAAATTTTCTTTTATACTTTGTGGGTGTTTTACGGTTCTTAAATTTTGCTGTTGTATTTTGTGGGTGGGGTTTTTGTTGTGGGTTTTTATCCTCCGCTGGCCGAAAGGCCCGAAGGGGGATTGTCATGGCGATGTCCGTCCGTCCGTCCCAGGAAGGGTGCTCACCTTCTGAAATCGATTCCTCTCACAATTTTTGGAGGAATTTCACGAAACTTGACAGGATTCTTTCTTATGTGTCAGTAATATGCATATTGTAGTTTCGTCCAATTCAGTCGCATTTTACCAGAGTTATGGCCCTTAATTACCAAACTTATACTTTGACAGTTTCATGAGGGTGCATTAAGCACTTACAGCGTGGATCTAGTTGCCAGCGGGGGATATTGTGCTCTCAGAGCACTCTTGGGTGTTTTTTTTTTTTTAATTCAATTTTTTAAAATTTTTAAAAAATATATATTTCATGGGTGGGTTTTTTAAATTTTGCGTTTTTTTTTTTGTAAGGAACCAGATGACTTCACTTTCTAAGGTTTGCTCAACATCGTCATTATTTTTATATATAATACAGAATGACATAACCGAAGAAAAGGGAAAAACAAAACGGAGGTATTGCAGCACTCTATCGGACCTTACATGGACAATTCTTAGAATGTTGACTGTTTAGAGCTTACACGTGAATCAGGGAACATGCAGCGAAGGCAATGAGACTGAATCAGTACCCAGGAAACAGCATTTCTCAGAACGCACTGCAGCCAGGAAGCCGTAAAGCACGAGGGGTTTTTCCTCATAAATATGTGACGACTTAATCTTGGAATTTCTGACTCTTAAATCTTGGAAAGTCTAGGGGTTTTTTTTTTTGTTTGTTTGTTTGTTTATTTTGCAAATTTATGACCTTATCTCCGAGAACATCAGAGTTTGTTATTGTAAATTTCCACCTTTAATCTTGGAAATTCTGAGTTTTTTTTTTTTTTTTTAACCCCCCCCCGCCCTGCATCAGCATCATTTTTTTTTAACCTGTAATGGTCGTAATATGCCGCAGTGCTTTTCAACTATACGATACTTTTAATTTTCTTTACTCTTCTTTTTCAAACATCAGGTCTCGTTTATCGATCTGGATACGAACAGGTTTATTCGCAGATCGTTCATAGGATCATTTTTATGCAACCAATGTGTACTGTTCATAAAAATCCACTTCGGAAAAACGTTCGTATCCTACGTTCCGCTCCTGAGTTTGTGTACATTTGTGTATGAGGAGACTCACGAACAGGAACTCCAGTTAATCGGCTTCGGGTCATATAATTGTCCGAGTTACTGCGATTTTTTTTTTTTTTTATTTACACATCACGCTGTCTGGTTTAAACCCCTGATATATTTGCCGTCTTATGTTACTGAATTTAAAGGAACACATGTAAGCCTAGCTGTTCAGTCAGACCAAAAGTAATGGCACCCTAGAAAAGGAGCCAGCGTTAGCGTGTGTGTGGGCGCTGCAGTGGCCGAGCTGCATTACAGGAAGGTTTAGCAAAAGCCATGCTCAGGAAGTGCTCGCTCACTTTTTCACTGCTTTAAGTTCACTTTGCATTTTATGGAATTTTGTGTGAGTGGCTAAACATGGCCATGCTGAGTATACAGGTCATCAGGGTTTCTCAGTACACACACGAGTACAAATAACGGCGTCGTTCATGAATCGTTTGTACCTTTAGCGGGAATTTTTAGATCTGATTTACATTTACACACAGCACGAAAGGAAAATTTTAGTTTTCCATTTTGTGGCACTGCTCATGGCGTGACGTGGCGTGTGATGGGATCTTTTGACCTCTAATATTGAAACGTTCTGATTTCTTTATATAATTTTATTTTATTTTTTTTAAAAAGAAATTATTCTTCACCTGGTCTATAGCTTCTGCGTCACTGATGCTTTAGTGCCAAAGTGAACATACTTACATTATGATGATGATGATGAAGGTAAGGGATTATTGAGAGATACATATACTGTATATTAGAACTGTTGTCATGGTTACGGTCCAACGTATTTTTCAATACGGTAGCAGCACTGACTAGTACTTTTTTTTTTCTATGTTTATGAAAATAGCAGATTTTTGCCAGCCAATCAGAAGTGAGGCTTTTCTGTGGTTGTGATATAAAGTCATTAATGGGCTGATTTCAAGTGTATGTGGGAGGGAGAGAGATTTTTTTTATATATATATA
>JAPFFA010000005.1:3194655-3207785 GCA_026153275.1 Sciades herzbergii | reverse complement strand
TTCTTACCATCAAATACTTTTATTCCATATTTTATTTTGTATTTGAGGTTTTTATTTCGTCCTCGGTTGGTTCAGTAACACGGTCCGCCATTTTGTTTTTCTCTATTCGTGGTATACAAGCTGATATCCTCGTAGCAGAGTAGCCGATCAGAGCGCACGATTGCTCATATCCAGTGAATGTGGATAGAATTAATCTGGAATATATCATGTGGTTTAAACTGTTTACTTTTTATTACGTTTATCCAGATGCCTTATAGAAGAGCTTTGGAATCTCGATCACGAACACATCTTCATGCTCGTCCACTCGGTCAGGCACTAAGAGTACCATCCAGAACATTTTAGGCTATCCAGTCTTTTTTTTTTTCCCCCAAATCAGCAGCATTAATTAAATAATATCCAAAACTTAAAGTGAACCAGCACTAACTCATAAGCCAAGACAAAATTAAATCATTCAATTATGACAAAAACGTGATCCCATTTTAATCATGATCCTGATTTTACGAATCCACAATTCCCCTGAATCAAGCCCGTTTGACGGATATTTGTGACCTTGGCTGAAGTTAGGTCAATATTAAATTGATTATACATTTATATTTAGCACTTTTGAAGAAACCAATTATGACTAAGAAGAAAAACAATTCCATCATCTTGGCCATTCCTGTATAGTCCAATCAAGACTGAAATCTTAAAATAATAATTCACCTGGCTCATCGCTGGTAGACTGGTCTTCTCCAGTTGTCGTCTTCGTGGTCGGAGCTGTACTAAGGTCCGTGACCGTCAGCTCCATTGGTTCTCCTTTCACGTCACCTTCATCCTGTTGAAGTGATTTTAAGGCAGCTTTGCCTTTGGTTGTGCAAGGTGAAGATTCCACATCCTCAGACTTCCTGTCCTCGGGCAGCGGGTGTGCTTTTGTTTGTTTTGCAAACCACTTCCTGACCAGTTCCTCGCTCAACCCACTGGACCTGGCCAGCTCCTCCAGCTGCTTCTCCACCAGATTTCCATAGGTATTGAAATGCTCCTGAAGGACAGCAATATTGCCTTTCTGGAAGTCCTCCTCTTCTACGATTGCCTGATAGCTCTCGAGCCATTTGAGCTGTCCGTTCTTGAGGACGTAGCGACAGTCCCCGAACCAGCGCACCACCTCTGGGCGTGGCAGTCCAGTTTTGGCAATTAACTCGTTGTACTGAGGGCTGCTGGGCCTGTGGGTGCGAGCAAAGGCTTGTTTGAGTAAATGGAGCTGCTCTGGGGTCTTCTTTCCTCGATTTGGTGTTTGGGATGACTGTGGTGGCGGAGGAGGGGTGGATGTCTGAGAGACAGGAGAAGGCACTTTAGTCGTCTCTGGTTGTGGACTTCCTTCCATTTCACCTTTTCCATTCGCTTCGGTGACTTTCAGCATTTTGAGATTAATCTTTATCGGGTTAACCTTTGGGGCAGTTCCAGACGCATCCTCCTTGACCTGCTGGTTTGTTTCTGATGATTCCTCATTGTCTTGTTTTTCTTCTGCGGTCTCATTTTTATCCTTTTCACCCACCACTTCTTCCTCATCCTCTTCCTCTTCTTCCTCCCTCTCTGCACGTTCCAACTCCTCCTTTTTCTTTTCGGCTGCCACTCTCCTCCGCCGCTCAGCAAACCAGCCATGGATCTCACGTCGAGTCATTTTAGTTTCTGCCCGTAACCTGTCCACCTCTTCCTCGGGCGGATCGGAATCCTGGGCAAAGCTTGCCTCGAGGGCACGGACCTGGTGGGGCTCCCTTTCTTTGTATCGTATTGCTGTGAAGTCTGGGGACGGGGGTCGAGGTTGACGTCGGGTAGGCGTCGGGGGCGTCGTCTGCTGTTGCCGTGAAGGACTCAGAGGTACCTGTTGAGGGGTTCTGGGCCTTTCCAACAAAGCAGCATTGTCTGCACTGTCGCCAGAGGCACTGGAGGCAAAACTAGCGGCTGTTGAAGTTTGACCACCAGTACTTGATTTTGAGCCCTTGTGATTGCGAAAGTGGTAGCGACGATCACTGAACCACTTCCGTACCTCACGAACCGTCAGACCAGTCAGACTTATCAGTCTATCTACCTCCTCTTGACTGGGGAACTGGCTAATGAGGAAGCTTTCCTTTAAGGCAGATAGCTGTTCCTGGGATTTTTTGGCTTTATAAAAGCTGGGATCCAGGAAGCTAGCAGAGGGGAGAGTGCGAGAGTTGGCAGATGCTGGTGATGGGGATTCAGACTTGCTTGGGGTGCCGTCACTGGTGGTCGCTGGAGTCGGACTGGAGCTGGCTGTAACATTGGGACTATTGCTTCGGCTGCTCTTGCTTTCATTAGCGTTTCCTTTCGCATCAGTGCAGTCTTTATCAGCGCTACATTTTGCTACAGTATTCTTAACATTAGTGCCGTTTTTGTTCTCATTAACCATTTTGCCAGGTGTACTGCTTCTGCCATTCGTGCTAGATGTGCTGACCTTACTATTGCTTTTCATTTTACCATTGCCACCCATGTTAATCACACTGGTGTGATTACTTGCACTACTGCTGTTTGTGCTAACACTACTAATAATACTGCTTGTGCTGCTGCTACTACTGATGGTATTGTTTCCACTATTGCTGCTTCCAACACTGCCCACCACCATGTTCAGCCCCTTATCAGCCACCAGGGCGGCAGCAGGCTTTGCTTGCATCATGGGCTTGGCCGCTGCCTGGGGCTTGGGTGTTACAGCCAGGGCAACAGGGGCACTGCTGACCTGTATCCCATTAGAGATCATGGGCTGTGTGACGATCACGCCTCCTTGGCCAACCAGGCTGCCTTGTAAGATGTGAGGGATGCTGGATGTACCAAGGGACGCTGGTAGGACTGTAATGGTTTGCTGGGAGGTGCTATGCTGAGTCTGGGCAGCAGGGGGTGCCGTTTGTATGATCGTGTTAAACATCTTCCGGCGGGCGTCTTCTATCTCCTCTGGTGACCAGCTAATTCCTTGCTTAAGCCTTTGTGCTGTAAACCAGATTTTGATCTGCTCCTCTGGGTACTTGGTAACTACGGTGAGATAGCACAACTCGGCCTTGGTGGGGTACGGGAACTTGCTGAAGGAAGTTTTCAGGAAGCTGCTGTTATCCATGGATGCATTGTAGGTGGGAATGCTGCTCAGAGGAATCATTACCTTTGGTAGGTTTTTGGAGCTTGACGAAGAAGTCGTTGAAGTGGACGAAGAAGTGGATAAAGAAGCCGAAGACGACTGCTGGTTGACACTTCTGTTCTGTACTACAGACACAACTTGGGTGATGGCTGTCTTCAGCATAGGAAGAGCTCCGGAACCATTGACTATCTGTATTGCAGATGGCAAAGTGACTTTGCTTGCTGCACCATTGTGTACGATTGTAGGAACGTGGGTGACCGAAACTGCTGGAGAATCTGCCGTCTCAGCTTGCTTCACAGTTGTGGATTCGTCTGCAGCAGGATGAGAAACCACAATCCTCTTGGGCTCCGTTTTCCCCTTCAGCATTTTCATAATGGGTGTCTTTGTGATGGAGATCTCCGATTCCTTGAAGCTAGTGCTTTCACCAGGACCGGCGATGATGCTCTGTTCCACGGTGACCTTCCTATCCTTCCTCTTTAGCTGTAGTGTCATGGTTACAGTACTGGGGTGCACTCGGGCATTGTGCAAGGCAAGACCTTCAAATTTTGCCGCACTCACCCCACAGTCTACACAGAGGAAGCAAGGATCGGTACGGAACTCTGGATGCCCACTGTAGACGTGATCAAGGAAGAGGTTCAGGTCATGGGTTTCAAAATTGCACAGCCTGCAGGTGTAAGTGCCATTATCTTTTTGGGCATTACTAGCATCCTGCCCTGACGAGTCACACAAACTATGGAAGGCTTTTTCGCTTGCCTCTCCCTTGTGGGAGAAACTGCTTTCCTTGACAGAGGGAGAGAGCCTACCCTGCTCAAGATCGTCCTGTAGATGCATGGTTTTTACAGGAATCATGCAGGGAATTGTAGACTTCCTCTTGCTAGCCATGGCTTTTGATATGGTAGCTCCACCAAAATGCCTCCGTCACCAAGAGTCCGCTTTTTATAAACTGTCCATGGAGAGGAAGATGGTGTGGAACATGACCATCAGTCCACAATGAGTACTCCTCTTTTATGGGCACATCGGTATTGTATTTAAGGCATCACAAAACTGGCCTGTAAAGAAGAAAAGAAACTATAAGTAAAGATCCCAGTGAGAGGTTTTCCTCATCAAATATCATCAAAAGAGGTGCCATGAACACAACTGCCAATCAATTCCAATTCCCCCCCTGGTGACTTCCAAAACAAACCAGATATTGTTGGTAACCGGGTAAAGGACCCCCCCCCACATTCAAATGAGGTTCTAGAACTGAAACACATCAGAGACCTGGTTATTTTCTTATTTATTCTGAAGTCTGGGGAAACCAACTTTAAAAAATTGCAGGGTAGCTACCAAAACCAGGCTGTCTGCAAGAATTTCTCGGACCATGGCAGAACAAGGATACAGTTGGTCATGGCTCCAAAAATTAAAAGGCTTTAAGCCTGGAAACACCAGAATCACTGCCTTTCTATAACCACAGTGACGTTTCTGGTGGAGGAAACCTATAAACACAGGAATCGGAGATACATCAGGCTTTACATCTAACGTGTTCCAATATTGGTATTGGACATCACAATGGCCCCAATGTAAATGCAGACTTGGAGACAAGTCTCAAGAGATGTACAGACTGCAGATCACAAGGTCATGCTATTCAAGGCTAGAAAGCAATCAAGGGTTACTTTTACGTCTGCCCGAGTTTCAAAGAACCTTTTATGGCCTCTTGGTTTTTTTTTTTAGTGCTTTCAACAAGCCAGTTCCCTCCTCCTCCTCATTGTTAGCACATTCCCAATACAAAACAAGGACCTAAAAAGGGACTGCATCTCGCTAATCACTCCAACACAACGTCTGAAGAGCTTGTACTTGACTAATTCGAGTTTTAAAATAAGCTGGAAGGACATTCCAGCAAAGCCCACTGATTCATTTTTTTGTCTCTTTCAGCCAGCCAATAAAAAGCAATTCAAACAAAGCGTGCTCCTGTTTAATGCAGCACACGTTCTTTAATCTTGATTAGCCTTGACATTTCCAATTAATTTAGATATTTGGTCGAGTGAAGCAAGTTACAAAAAGTGCAAACAAAGCCCTGTGATGATCTGGCGACTTGTCCAGGGTGTACCCCGCCTCTCACCCGTAGTCAGCTGGGATAGGCTCCAGCTTGCCCGCGACCCTGTACAGGATAAGCGGTTACAGATAATGGATGGATGGAATAGGTTAACGGACAAAATGCATAAACAAGTTCAGATAACAGTGGCTGCGTTTATTTACATCCAGACAAAGTAACCCGATTAAGGTCAAGTTTCTCTGACTGAATGAGGCGGATTACCCTTTTAATAATCCGTTAAGTAAAGGTATAATAGCCACGTAAACCTTTGTTTGTGTTCACTTTTGGAATCTGTGTGTGAGGTCTGTGTGAGAGAGAGACACAATGTACTCCTTGTGCATTAAAATAAAACATTCGTGCAAGAAAACAGTTGGTTTTAATCTGAAATAATGGTGAGATGAGGTGGGCGCCTCACGACAGAATGAACGTTCTGAGGCTGACGCGTGGCGCTTGAAGAGATTCCTACGATACACAATATGTTTCACGATAGACTGCGTTTTATATACACTCACCGCCGGCCACTTTATTAAGAACACCCATTAGATACACTTGCTGTTTGATGCAGTTCTCTAAATCAGCCGATCCCTCCACAGACACAAAATCAAGAGCTTCAGTTAAAATGTTCAAAACAGGAAAAAAAATTGTGATCTCAATTTTGGTCTGACTTTCTTTCACTGGGGCATGGGTGTTGGTTTGAGCATTTCAGAAACTGCTGATTTTTTTTCCCCTGGGGTTTTCACACACAGCAGTCTCTAGAGTTCACACAGAATGGTGCCCCAAAAAAAAAAAAAAATCAAGTGAGTGAGTGGCGGTTCTATGGGGGGAAACAAACACCTTGTTGATGAGAGGGTCAGAGATCAGAAAATGAACAGATTTGAGGTGGTTCAAGCTTTTCCCCCCTCTCCAGGAAGGATATAGTAACTCGTATAATCACTCTTTACAAGCATGGTGAGCAGAAAAGCATCTCAGCATGCAACAGCAGAAAGAACACCACACTGGGTTCCACTCCTGCAGCCAAGAACAGGGATCTTACAATCAAGAACAATAAGTTCCTATTAAAGTAGCCGGCGAGTGTGGATGTATATATAAATAAAAACGTATGAATAACCAAGAAGAATGATAAAAAAAAAAAATCTATCATTACAGACTGATCAGAAGCAGTGGAGTTCTTTAAAAGCTACTCCACTAATATACTTTTTTTTTTTTTTAAACTTAAACGTTTTTTCCAAATCCAATACCAAACTTTACCATTTGTTACAGAACCCGTTACGTTTTCTCCAAAAGCCGAGCCACCTTTTTTTTTTTGGGCTGGTATCAGTCTGATATCAATACTGGCTATAGGATTGGTTCCATTTCTCATGCTCTTCAGATATTATCCTAGATATTCCAAGTGTTTGTGATGTACATTAACAACCTCAAGGAAACCGTTCACGCCATTTATGAAAACTGATTTAAAAACCTCGTAATTTATAAAGGTGCTCCAGGTACAAAAGAACCTGCGAACGCTTAAACGGCGTACATCCCAACGCATCAGATTACAACCGTCTATAACGCAATGTGAGCCTGTTCAGATAAAAACCGTAGCTAATTCATGCAATTAGAACCTGGCCGAGTCATTGGACGTGCTCCATGTCCTTAAGACACTTGAAGAAAGATGGAGCAAGAGGGGAAAAAAACAAACAAAAAAAAAAACCCAGAATTGTACCACAAAATATAGTTGCAAGCAGCAATCAGGGGGCCAAACAGAAACAGGGCACAGTTACCACGGTAACTTTAGGTCATTTTGTCAAGAGCATGGCTGTGTGCAACTTTCGTGTCAACTGACCAAAGATATAAGCTCACTTCCTGTTTGGCAGCCTAGTCCTCAAACAGGAAATGGCAACGTTTAATGACTTCAAATAAGAATCATTAATTTAGATCAAAGATATGAATAATAGTAACAAAAAAAAAAATTTCTTAATTAGAGCACCCTCGAGTGGTAAAACGAGGCAAGTTTTTCTGGGCGCCCTTTGGGTGGGGTGTTGAGTCAGTCCACCAAGTTTGGTGTAGATACATAAAAGTGTTGCTGAGATATGGGCTCACTTCCTGTTTGGCGGCTTTGCCATGGAAATTCATTGGACGACCTCGGGCGTATCGTACACCTGAGCCCAATTCTTTGAATAATTTTGTTTCAGAACCCTCTTTAGATGTTACACGCCATGTTTGGTGGTGCTACAACAATGGATGGATGGACGGACCCTACATTTGACACCTGGATACTTTGGACTGTCCTTCAAATCAATCAGTGTTTCATCAAAATTCACCGAGGGCTTGGAAATGGAAAAGGCTAACCATTTCATAATTTATCATTTTAAAAATAAAATAAAATTAATAATTTAGTGTTGACTTGTGTAGATCTGAGCATCGGGACAGTAATAAAATAAAACAAAATCAGCTGGACCAAACAGGAACGCAAAACACTCCGTATGTTTTGGAGCTCAATTATGATTCGCCCGAAATGTAAACACAGTGACACATGGCACAGCCGACCCTGCGCTCTTCTCCGACTGCGAACACAGAAATGCAAAACACTCGTTTTTCATAAAAACAAAAAAGCATGTTACTCATTTTTGCATACAGTTAACTGATTTCAATTTCACGCACAGCTAGACTTCTGTTTTTAGCAACATGTGGACTAACGGATCACGTCATCACATCCAACACTACTAACACTATATTAAAAAAAAAAACCCCACAAGGGTCTGTGTCACACCTACTTCTTTTCTATTGGCTCACAAGAATGAGGTCACAAATTCACAGGTCAAAGTTCAGCTTGATGAAGTCGCGTAAATCAAAAAGCAAAACCCAGATTTATTTCTGCTGTCTTTCCTCCATTAATCTTCTGATCGTCCAATTAAACGCTCTTCAGAACATAAACGCGTCTGTCCCACCCCTGGGGGCGTGTCCTGCTTTCCAGTAGTAGCGCCTCATGTTTCGAACGCTAATGGCTGTTGAGTAAATCAATCACGCACGAACATGCCGTCATTCTGACTTCCTGCTTCTACAGGAAATACAACATACGGAATTAAATTAGGACTCGTGCTTCCTTTCAAAATCAACTTTTTTTTTTTTAAGTCAGGTGAAATTTATAAGTGTTAAACACTGAAGAAGCAGGCTGGTGATGTTCCTGGTTACCTGAACATACAGTACGGTTAGCGGTGATGTGAAGAACTGAGAAGAGAGGAAATTTTTTTTTTTTTTTAAATATTAGCTCGTTAGCAACGTTAACATTGAGAACGGACAAGAAAAATAAAATCCAGGAACTCAGTCAAAATCACCAGCACCGACACTGAGAAAGCATTTATACTAATCACTATTTATCGCAACAGTTTTACAAATTATTCATTCGTTTGTTTCCTGTCGAAATGATGGCGCCATTTTTCTTTCCCAGAGGGAACATTACCAGTGCAGTTGTGCGGCTCGGATGGCGCAGGAAGGCGCAAAGGAACCAGAGCTACTTTTCTCCAGCATCGCTCAGGACAGATTTAATAAGAACCGGTCACGTTTGTATCGCAGTAACGTGTTAAACGGTGATCTGCGCAGCTCGACATCTGCCCCTTCGACTTATCGGGTTTTTCCTTCGTTCAGTCCGGACGCAATTCCTTCTCCGAAACAGGAAGTCTCTGCGACGTCTTGAACGTATTCGCTACGCATGCTGTAGATAGCGACGATGGCGAATGATGCTGGAGGATTCCTTTAACGCGAGGTCATGATGACGATGGTCCACGTGACCACGTCGGAGATATTTCAAGGCCTCGGAAACAACACTTTTTGTTGTTCGCTCATTGGCGAGTTCTTTGATCCTCTCGGTTGGGTTACAATCCCGGCTGCTGAGAGAACCAACGGAGCCAGGATCCGTTACGACGGGACCAGGAGACGAGTGCTTTTTCTTTCTCTCCTCTCTCGAACCTAGGAGATGGAAATGCCCTCTGGTTTGGGCCTTGCTGCCACTCTGAGCTGCATGACGGGGCTCAGCCTCGCTGAGCCTGCAGGGTCACATGACTGACACAAAAGGGGGTTGCGGAGTGGGCAGAGCCTACCATCGGTCACATGGGTTGAGCCCTGAGGGAGGAGGAGGCATGAAGGAGTGAGAAGTGGGGGGTTGGGCGGATCAGCTTGGGCTGGGGTGAACCGGAGAGTGTGTGTGGGTGTGTTGGGGGGGTTGTTATCTGTCACCGGGCAGAGGAAGCGCTGAGGTGTTTCTGTAAGGAATTCTCAGCCCTGATCCCACCCCCCCACCCCAGTCAAACAATCTCACGGTCGTTCTCTCTCCCTTTTCTGTCTCCGTCACTCCCTCCCTCCCTCCCTCCTCCACCACTCTGGCACAGCGTGAAGACTCTGGAATGTTCCGCCTCGGTCCGTTCAGCCAGCAGCCAACCGGAGAGCCGCGCTGCTTGTTGAGACACACTCGCAGGTACAAACACCGAACGTTGGTTGTGGAAATTCCGGATGTGTATCAGCTCGGAAACCTGATGTCTGCGTGTCTCGTTTTAAATGCGGCGTGAAACCAACAGGAAGCCAACACATGCTTCCTTCATGGCGTGTGGCTCTGCCACAAAAACGTTCATCCCTCATCAAAAAGCAACGAGAGATTTCACTAAAAATCACGTCATGAACGTTTCTGTTCGGGGACAGACTCGCGTCAAAACCGACCCGCTGACGTCTGCGTGGTTACTCATCAACTCGATTTTTTTTTTTTAATGCAATTTTTAATCTACACAACGTCACCATGCATACGAACCAATCAAGTCATATGTTGTATTGTATCACATCTCATCTCGGAGTGAAACCTCCGCGTTACGATTTCTCTCCGACCTTCTTTTAAACTGTAAGGAAAACCACAAAGCTGACAAATACGAGTGTGGATTCCTCTCTGGCTGTAGCTACGCCGTCTCTTTCGTGTCCCCAAATAGTCACGTCTCGCACGTCTCTCTGAAGTGGCGTGCTGACCCGAGTCACGTGACTCTGAGCCCTCTGTAACCCCGCTGATCTATTTTAGAAAGCGTTCGTCGGGGCTCTATGGTCCAGATGGACGGGTTTGATGTTGTCCAACGGCGTGTGTGTCCATCCTACTGAGTGTGTGAAGACGCACCCCCTTTAAAAAGAAAAAAAAGAAAGGGAAGCCTGACTCGTTCCCTTCCCCCACATTCGCTCCCTCTTCAACAAGTTCGGCCCAGTCTACAGGGAGACAGGTCGACTACACCACTGGTGTGTTACTGTCCCTATGGCAACGGGCCACCCTCAACCCCCCAGACTCTCCCTCTCCCGTTTCTCTTCACATGTCTCTCTCCCTCTCTCTCTCACTCACACGCGCACAGTTCCTGGCTCTCTCTGGCTTGTTTTTAACTCATGCTCCTGTGAGCGCAGAATCCCGTCCCTCCGTCCCCGCTCCTATTTCAGTGCGGTGTCCATGTCTCTGAGGTGTGGCTGTGTTTCGTGGTCGTGCTCGCCTGAGAACGGATTGTCAATGGCTGTGCTGATTTAGTGCCTCGCAGTTTTTGTGCGCCAGCCTGAACTGGGTTCCTGTGTGCGTGTGTGTGTGAGAGCGCATGAATGTGTTGCTTCATTCCACGATTTCACCTCATTTCATCTCCGAGGTCAAACCGGGTAAAAACTAAACATCATATATATCTCACCTCTTCCTGGGACTAAAACATGGGGGGGAAAAAAAACAAAACAACACACACCCAGCCCTCTTTCAGTGTGAAGCCTTTCCTTTCCTTTCACTGATGGCTTCATTTGCTTTTCAATGAGCGAGCGCAGTGGCGTAAAAGCTCCCAGAAGAGCGTCAGCAGCGTCACACCGGCTGGTTCAAAGGTCCTGATTAACGTCAGGATGCCATTTTCACGACACGGCCCGGCCTGAGAATCAGCTCTTCCCAGAACCTACGGTGTTAAACCTCAGATTTGGGAGAAGAAAAAAAAAAAAGACAGACAGACAGAAAGAGAGAGAGGAGGATGAGAGGAGGGGAAAAATGGCGGCACACCACGCGCTGTTCTGTCCAACCTAAAATGGCTGACATCACAGGCTCGTACCCAGCGAGGCAGTGCAAACATAATGCCAGCGCTGGCGCACAGGGGCCCGTCCTGATTTTAGCGCCGCTGAGACCTACTCGCTCTCTCGCTCATTCGTTGTTCGCTCAAAGGAAGCCTTGCCAGGTTCTTGTTTGGGGATTGTTTGTGGATTTGCACTCACCTACTCTGAAATGTGGCAAGAAAAACGAGTCCAACAAAAACAACCAACCACACACACACTGAGGCAGCAGTGAAGAAAAAAAAAAAAAAGTGTCAACACCAAACTCGTCCTGTGATCAGATTCCTAACATCAGCGTCACCTTTATATCAGACCCAGGGTTATGCAATCGAGCAGCCTCAAACACGTCCTTGTTCACCTGCTACCTGGGGACAGAACGATATTTCTAGATCACTAAAACAAACAAAAAAAAAAAAAGTCACTTGTTTCTCACAAGTAGGATTCAGCAATTCATCATAAATTTATTCAAATCAGCGACGCTCAATTCTCAAATCTGATTAGTCAGAAAGAAAAGGCGTCAATTCATTTTCTAGAACAGAGACTCGCGCAAGTTTACATCAGGGTGTTTGTTCTGATCCTACATAGTAACAACTCATTCACGGGGTAGGACAAACCCCTTGCATACGTATTCACTGACCAGGTGAAGCTTTTCATCGTTCTTTATTGAAGGAAGGAGTCTCCAGTGCGAGCACTGAGTAACACGGATCAAGCCGAGAGAGAACAGGACCTAACTCGTTTCGCAGATGTTCAAGAACACGATTAAAATGCAACTGTAAATGGATTTAAAAAAATAATGATTGCAAATCGCCGTAGAATAAGAGGAACAAAACGCATCAGAGATGCCGTCATGGTGTATGGCTGATATCACACACCACCCCTGACGCTGATTGTTTTCCTTTTACGGCATGCCATGCGTTTGAGGTTTTAGTGTATCTAGAACATGAAAAGGTGTTTTAGTCAACTGGCCTTATTCCCAGTGCGCTCGCTCTCTCACACACACACATTATCATGGCCTACAGTTCTTGTAACGCTTTGCATATAAGCCTCGTCCCAGTGCTCACACTTTATTAAAGGATGTGTGTGAGAAGTTCCTCAGCGCTCAGCTCCTGGCCAAGTGAGTGAGAGACAAAGACATGATCACCTGATTAATAATAATAATAATGTCTAATTATTGCTTTATTCTCATCACCACTATCAAAGAAGGAGTGCAGGTCAGAAATGGAGCAGGAAGGATCAGTCTGATCATCACTAATGAGCCATGCATTCATCTCTCACACACACACTACACACACACACACACAACACACACACACACACACACACAATCATATGGATCAGTTATGAGACAGGTATTGATGTGTGTGTGTATATACATATTATATATATACATATAGACAGACACAAACAAACCAAGACCCCAAAAATGTGGCTTATACCCCCCCCATACACACACACTACACACATACACATACTACACACATACTACACACACACATACTACACACACATACTACACACACACATACACACACCTCCTGTCGCCATTTTCCACACACACACACACACACACACACACAACACACTACACACACACACTACACACACTACACACACACCTGTCGCCATTTTCCCCACACACACACACACACACACACACCACACTACACACACTACACACACCTCCTGTCGCCATTTTCCACACACACACACAACACACTACACACACACACACCACACACTACACACACACACACACACTACACACACACCTCCTGTCGCCATTTTCCCCACACACACACACACACACACAACACACTACACACACACACTACACACACATATACACACCTCCTGTCGCCATTTTCCACA
>JAPFFA010000005.1:2770831-2782055 GCA_026153275.1 Sciades herzbergii | reverse complement strand
CGTCGGCCATGGGGCTCGAACCCGGACCTTCTTGCTGTGAGGCGACAGCGCTAACCACTACACCACCGTGCCGCCCTTAGCAAAACTTAACCAACTGTATTATTTTTCTTTTGAAGAAAGTTTTTACTTTCTGTTCCAAAGGTCCGTACTGAATTGGGAAAAAAGGAATTTAAGTTTTTGTGCCTTCT
Source organism: Sciades herzbergii (assembly GCA_026153275.1). Classification (NCBI taxonomy): domain Eukaryota; kingdom Metazoa; phylum Chordata; class Actinopteri; order Siluriformes; family Ariidae; genus Sciades; species Sciades herzbergii. The sequence goes on along the minus strand of JAPFFA010000005.1, from coordinate 2,781,867 downwards.
GCTTGGAACTAGTTACAAACTGACCTGAAACTTAAGGAGTTGGTCTCATTACATTAATTTAACGTTATTTTAAACTAGCAGGTTACCTGGCATTGCCTGGCTTCTGCAAAATTCTGGGTTGCCCCCAGACTTCCATGTCAAATTTGGTGATGATCCATTGAGAAATGGTGATGTTAACCCAAGACAAACAAAAATCCGAACATCCACCACCCAGGGGCCCACCAGGGACCCCCTGGGGCCCAAAAATGGAATTTCTGAGTTCTGCCAAACTGTGGCTATCTCTTGTACCTACGTGCCAAGTTTAGTGAAGATCGTCGAGAGTTCGTGTTGATAAATGTAATGTGAAAGGCATTGAGGGAGGGGTGGGTAGATGTTGTGCCCCCCAGAGACCTCCCTGGGTCCCTTACATGAATTTTGTTTATATCCGCAAAATTCCGGGTCATCCCTGGACCTACTTGCCAAATTTGGTGAAAATCCGTTGAGAAATGGCAACGTTAGCTCAAGACAAACAAACAAACAAACTTTGCCACTTATTATATAGATGATTTGAAGACAGAACTATCCAGCTGTAGATGTTTTGCCTGACTTTTTGATATACTGATTTTTAACCCTCTGGGGTCTGAGGGTATTTTCTGGCATGCTAATGGTTTTGGCATACTCTGATTTTGCTGTCAATTTCAACAAATCTAAGCAGTATTTTCAATGTCATATGACTTTTTTGTATTCAGCACAATGTCAGCTACAATAATATCTCTGTAGTTTATATATAAGTTTATATAAGTTTTTATATAAGTTTATATGTCATGATTGTACTTAAAAAAACAGATAAATGAAGATGTTGTAAAAAGCAGTTTTAGAACTGTGTTGGAATGTGTGTAAAAACATCATCTTAACCATTGTGTTGAACCATTTTGGTAACTTGAGGTGATTCTGTTCAGTCTTAGGAATGTAACAAGCACAAAAACTTAAATCTGCTTCATTGAGTTGGACAATTAACTGGCCATCAAAAAAAAATGTGTCCTATTATTTTGGTACAAAGGGTTGGCAATGGGAGGGGTATTCAATGAGAAGGTAAAAATTTCTATTCCATTCAATGAGAAGAGTGAAAACCCCTCCCACTGTCAACTCTTAATCCCATCAGATTAACTCTTAATCCCATTAGGTCAAGTCCCAATGGGTAAGGTCATGTTTTTTCACACAGTCCAACACAGTTCTAAAACTGCTTTTTACAACATCTTCATTTATCTGATATTTAACTTTATTTTGGTATTTGACTCAATTCAGTGTGTCTTGAAATTAACTCTTGTACTATTTTACTCAGTTCAGAGCCACAACCAACTCTATTACTTTGTTACGCAATTACTCTGTAATTTTGCTCCCACTCCAACTCTAAATTTTACTCTCTGAACTCAAAATAGAGCAAAATTAATTATTTTTGAGGAAAATACTTTTAACTCTGGAAAAACTTGTTCAGTCATTTTTCCTGTGTGTGCAGTACAGCGCACGCATATCAAAAGATTTGCTCATCAGAAATAGAAGAAATATTTACACTTACTTGAACTGATCTTTGGCTGGATCGAGTTGAAGTTAAAAAAAAAAAAGAAAAAAGGTACCACTCATCATCAGTGTCGCAGTTCTCAAGATTGAATCGAATCGCTGTCCTGAATCATCCGAAGCGCATAAAATCCGCATGCCATCTCGCAACAAGTTTTACCTCCAAATAACCTGAACTATATCTGACAGATTTTATCCTGTTTACGGAGGGCGTTCCCACCACCAAAGAGAAACCAATTGAAACCGAAAGAGTGAAAGTGATTATCATTCCGTTACCATGCGAATAGTTTTTTATGAATGTGTAAGTGGGCACTCAGCGCTCCAACTCCAGTGTGACTGAGTAAGGAGACAAGTTTTATGTTTCATCTAATTTAGTTCATTTAAAAACTATAATATTATTTGGCAGTGGGCACAGAGGAAAGTGTAAAGTATAAAGTTTCTGTCAATATGGTTATCATGCTTGTATGATGAAAAACTTGCAAAGATATTTATCGAAATACATGACCTACTCATTCTAAACCTGTCGAGCTTCACCAGCGAAGCTCTCAACCCCAAAGGGTTAATGAACTTTTGTTGATTATTTTAAATGATCTCTTACTTTGTACATTATTTAGTGTTGTGTATATGGATGTTTGTTTTGGCTCGATGCTTTGTTAACTGTGCTGCTACTCGTCTTGGCCAGGACGCGCTTGTAAAAGAGATTTTTAATCTCGATGAGTCTTTCCTGGTTAAATAAAGGTTAGTTAACACAGATAAAACAGAAATCATGCTTATCGGCCACAAATCTTCATTGTCCAAATCCTCCAGCTTCAGTCTTAACATTGACGATGCACTTGTTAAATCTTCACCTGTTGTTAGAAACCTTGGAATACTGCTTGATCCCTCACTCAGCACTGATCCCCACATTAAATCCCTCACCAAGACTGCTTTCCTCCACCTCCGGAACATTGCCTGCCTTTGCCCCTTCCTTTCCATTAGTGATGCTCAAACTTTGGTCCACTCCTTCATTATGTCCCACCTAGATTATTGTAACTCCTTCTCATTGGCCTCCCCACTAAATCTCTTCAAAGACTTTAATACATTCAGAATTCTGCAGTGAGACTCATCACCCATAGCAAACCATCTGCTCATATCACCCCCATTCTTTCTCAGCTTCACTGGTTACCTGTTCTGTCCCGTATTAAGTATAAAATCCTCCTACTCACCTTCAAAGCTCTCCATAATCTTGCTCTTCCTTAGATCCATGACCTTCTGACCCACTATCTCAGATCCTCTAGCCATAATCTCTTCTCTGTTCCTCGCACCAGACTCTCTGCCCTGGGTAGCAGGTCCTTCAGCGCCATGGACACCAAGCTCTGGAAGACCCACCTACAGCCCCACCGTGACTGCTCTTCCCTTCCTTTCTTCAAATCTCATCTCAAAACCTTTCTGTTTCATCAACACTTCTTCTCCACCAGTGCATAAACTCACCACTTTTTAGCAACTTTTTTTTTGTGTGTGTTGTTTTCTTTGACCTATATAAAGCGACCTTGAGTTTGAGAAAGGCACAATATAAATGCAACTTATTATTATTATTATTATTATTATTATTATTAAATAAATAAACAAAGTTTTATTCATTAAAGCAAAGTAAGCTTGAAAGCAGTAAATAATGAGCTGCTGGTCATAAAAAAAAACACATTGTGTGTATAATGTTAAAAATATGTTAAAAAGACAGAAACTATCCTCATGACTTTTCTTTTCTTTCTTTGTATGCTATTTTGTATTTTTTGTTTGTTTATTTGTTTGTTTTCTTGTTTGTTTTATTCATTCCTACATGCAAAAATTTCCTTTTATAGCTTTATGTTATCATTAACTCGGTTTACAATATATGTATATATATATTTCTTGAATCTAGCATTTGCAACTGTTTATTAATACCACAGCGCTGGTGAATTCTGGACTCTGATTGGCCAGAAGGTGTTGAATAGTTTTCTATAACAGCAGCTCTGACACTCTTTCAGGTTTATATTAATGCACTCGTTCTACTGCGTTATCATTTCTATAGTAACAGCTCATTCATAGGGGCGTGTCCAGCAGTCGCTCCGCTGATAATAAACAGATTATAAATAGTTGATATGGTGAAGTTTTTTGTAAAAATAAACATTTTTTTTTTTAAATGTGACATTTCTAGAAGGCGTCTCCAGTGTCAACGCTTTGTGACAGTCAGAGATGAATGAGAGAGCGCATAAGAAACAAGAGGATACAAAAAAATTAGAATGACAAAGACAACAGAAACAAAAGAGCAATGTCATTCCTGTAGGCTGTGATTATTATTTATTTATTTTTATTTTTAAATACTTTTTGTATGTCTTATAGTTCTGTGTATGTTCCATGTTGTTTCAAAGTTTTGGTGTCTTTAGTATTGTTCTGCAGTGTAGAAAATGATAATACAAAAAAAAAAAAAATCCTATAAATGAGTGATGAACAAGATATGGAGCAACAAAAAATTCTCCCTTAAACTCAAACTGCGGTTCTACAACTCTAATGTTCTATCCACATTGCTATACCTGGCAACTGAAAACCAGCCAAGAGAGAAAACTGGATGCATTTGACACCAGAAAAATCCTAGGCATCAAATGGAACAACTTTGTGTCAAACAAGGAGATAAGAGACAGACGTCAACAACCTCCTGTATCAACAAGCGAAGCCTTCGCTGGCTAGGACATGCATTGAGACTCCCCATGACAAGACCTGCAAACCAGGCCGCCAAATGGGTCCCAGCAGGCGAGAGAAAAAGAGGGCGACCCATAATGAGTTGGCAACAAATGGTGGAGAGGGACTTACATCTTGTAGCGATGCAATACATCTTTTTTCTTCCTCTTCCTCTTATATTGTCACATACACTCTGTCATATCCAACCCATGCTTCAATATACCAATCACATTTCGACAAAGATCGCCCCTTTTGTTCTTTGGAAATGACGTGATCCCATTTAAAAGGAAGATGGCGCGTGCTGTAAGGTGTCCGTCGGCTGGTCTGCTACTCTTCACGAGTTCCCGTTGCTGTGTGCTTTCACGGTTTCTTTCTAGCAAAAATATCCATAGTCGCACCGTATGTTCAAACCAAAGGAGTCTTCTACGGCCATCAGCAGGAGAAAGGAACCGACAAACCCCTGGTTGTTGAAGTGAGGAGGAAAGAACGTTTACATGTTTCTCACCACTTGTCTGCAGCTAGAAAAAAACGGAAGTCTCACTAGCGCTAATTTCACCATGCTAGGGCAGATCCCCTTCTCCAGTGTCTCTGAGACTTTGTTCCGGATCACACATCCTCCTTGTTAAAAACCATCATCAGCCGATGACAACACTGACAGAAGTGGAAGAGCTTGGGGGATAACTGGAACTGGAGCTGTTATCGCAACAAACTCGCGATTGTTTGGGAGAGTGCCCGAATCACGTTGCACAGTGGTGAACTATATTGCTGGATTTGAATAGAGCTGAACTGTAGTTACTAAATCTTCTTAAGTGTCTCCTAGATTAAAAGTAAGTATACTATACTAGTTAACCATTGAAACCAAGGATTCATGTGATACTTGAAGTTGATACACGTGTTCTTGTGCATTTCTCTCTTTCTTTTTTTTTCTTTGACTTAACCTGCATACTCCCTGAAAAATTTGGCAGTGTTTTACAGCCTGGCACCCTGACTTATTAGTAAATAAGATAGAAGTGTTACAATCTGGTCCATAAAAATTGGAAAGATGCCAACAGAATAGCGCAGGACCGGTTGAAATGGAGCACCTTGACCGCCTCATCCGTCGCTAGACATGGGAGCGACGAAATCTTAGTAAGTATGAATAAGTGGAGGTGTATAAACTTTTTGACTGGTACGGCATGTATACTACAAAATCACTTAAGGATTTAATTTGCGCTTTGAAAGTCTACCTCTTCCATTGGTTCATTGCGCATCTTGTGTTCATCATGTGTGCGCTGTTGTGTTTGTCTGGTTTTGTTGTACTGTATCACCTTTGTGTTAAAAAAAACAGTCAGAGATGAAGCTAAGTTTTGCGACATTTTCATGACACAGGAGTTTACATTTCTTTGCTGTTTCTTGGTAACATGACAAGCTGCGTTTTTTTGTCTTATTCACGTCAAGAGTAAACAGATGATGTGTTGTTTGCTAACACATGAAAAATTGTAATCTTTAGTGAATTGCAGTGGTATCAGAGGAATAAAACACGACACATAAGACCGACTCTGTGTAAGATCTAACACGTTCAATTAGTTCCCGTTGTTGTTATTGTTGTTGTTGATTCTCTTTCACGAGCTCGCTTCAGCCTCATTTCAGAGCTCTCAATTCATTTATCGATCCATCTCTCCATCGATCAGAGGCATCGACTGGCCGGCTGATCCATCCTCCATCCCTCTGCCTCAGACAGCCTTTTAATTGATGAGAAAGCGGGTCAAATCAAGCAATTAGGCCAAGCAGAAGAAAACAAGGTTCTCTCTCTCTCTCTCTCTTTGTCTGTCTCATCCAGGTGAGGGATGAGAGCGAGGTGATGTAAATGGATAACGAATGCGAGAGGAATAGGCAGATGCGGGGTGTTTACGCTTTTTCATTTCAGAACGTGGATGAATTTTTCATGGCGATTCATAAAAAATCCATCAATATTTTACCTGGGGAGAGTGGAGGAGAGAAAAAAGAGGAAGGACAAACAGAGGAGAAATGAGAGAGCGAGAGAGAGAGAGCTTTCAGGAAATGAGTTGTCATGAAAGTCCATTGAAGCCGGTTGAGCTACAGAAGGAAACTTAGGATGATGTTGGAGGGGAAGAGGAGGAGAGGACAAGGGGGAGACGGAAGGGAGATGGGGGTGTGTTTATGCGCAGACAGAGAGCGAAGGATGACAAACACCTCCATAAGCTTGAGGGAGAAACAGAGCTCTGGTTGAGAATAAGAATAGAGAGGAGAAGAGAGAAGAAAAAGATGAGTGGAGTGAAGATACGAATGACAGAAACACGTCCTCATCTCCATCCTCCAATCAGAATAAATAAAGACAGCGTGGAAAACTCCGCCCTGAAACACATTAAACATGTTTATAGAGACGGATTTGTGATGCGTCTCGAGATCCTGGCACTAATACTGCATGGTGCTGTATTTTATTTATTCCATTATTTTCCTCAGATGAAAAAAAAGACAGCAGTGAAAATAAGCACAAAATTCTTACACAAAATTTAAAAAAAATAATTAATTTGTTATGTTTTCAGCTTCATTTTTGATACCGGAATCTAAAAGATGCAGTAAAAAGCCTAAGGTATCTGATACGTCTGTTACTCTGACCTTTAACCTCTGGAGTGAAGGGACTAAATCGACACCCGCTTGGGGTCAAGTTGTTGTCCCATTTACAGGAATTTATGTGTGTGGGACAAAATCATCAGTCTACAGATCGTCAATTAAATATCTAATTAACTGAGCAGCAGGTTTAAATAATTCAGCCTTATTGACCAGCCTGAGGGAGAGAGAGGAGCAGCTTGTAAATCACACCCACACTGCCGAGAGAGGAGGAGAGACACTGAGCGAGACACCCACAGAGAGACAGTGAGAAACATGGAGAGACAGACATATACACAAAGAGAAATGGAAAGAGACACAGAAAGAGACACTGAGAGACATCAAGAGAAACACCAAGAGACACAGAAAGACACTGAGAAATTCAGAGACAGACATAGAGAGACATGGGGAGACCGAGAGACACTGAGCAACATAAAGAGAAGCATCATGAGACACACAAAGAAAGAGACAGGGAGAGACACCAATGGAGACATCAAGAGAAACATCAAGAGACACAGAGAGATAGTGAGAAACATTGAGAGACACAGAGAGAGACATGGAGAGACATTAAGATACATGAAGAGGCAGAGAGAGACAGGAAGAGAGAAATGGAGAGAGACACAGAAAGAGACACTGAGAGACATCAAGAGATACACCAAGATACACAGAGAGAGACCAAAAGAGAGACACCAAGAGACATGGACAAACACTGAGAGAGACACATAGAGAGAGAAAAGGGGAGACACAGAGAGACATGCAGAGACGCAGAAAGACAGACAGAGAGACATGGAGAGATACAAAGAGAGAGTGAGAAACATGGAGAGACACTGAGAGATATAGAGAAAGACATGGAGAGACAGACAGAGACATTGAGAGATAGAGAGATTGAGGAAGAGAGAAATGGAGAGAGGCACAGGAAGAGACACTGAGAGACCAAAAGAGAGACACCAAGAGACATGGACAAACACTGAGAGAGACGCATAGAGAGAGAAATGTGGAGACACACAGAGAGAGACACAGAGAAACATGCAGAAATACAAAAGATAGATAGAGAGAGAGAGAGAGACAAAGAAAGACACCAAGACGTGGAGAGAAGCAGAGAGACATGCCGAGACACAGATAGAGAAATGTAAACCCTTTTGTCTATACGCTGTATTTTAGACCTGAATGTTACAGAAGACTTTTTAATTAACTTTTTATTGTAAATGAATGTAAATAAATAAATACATAAATAAATTTTAAGTAATAAAAAAAATGCGATAATCTGGATGTTTTTTCTTTTCAATAATGTTTGTGTGACAGGGTTAATAAAATAATTCCTGAATTATTTTACAGCTGAGGCGAATCCATTTTCATCTGATTTTGTTAAGACATAAATAAATAAATATCCCGCCATGATTTTTTTTTCAGGATAGCTGTGAAACAGTAAATTGTGTTTAAACGTTAGCGCTCACTGCTAAACATTTCCTCATTTTAACAATTATCACCTAATCACCTAATACTGACTCTGTGAACATTTCCGTGTGTGTGTGTGTGTGTGTGTGTGTGTGTGTGTGTGTGTGTATGTGTGTGTGAATAAAAACCATCTCCTGAATTATTATTCCATGTTAACTCTTGGATAAAACCACAAAAGACACACTGATACCCTTGTATATAGTATGTATTAATTTATAATTAATAAGCTACTTTTAAAATAAATTCATCAGAATGGTGGTGTGGTACAGTGTTTTATGAAGATGGATTAAAAAAACATTAATACATTGTATAAAAAGTATTTGAAACTTTATACAACAGCATCTTTAATATTAGTTAATCAGTAGTTAAATGATTTCTTAGTTACAGCCTACAGATGGTGCCAATAATTCTGAAATTGACTTTACTTAGCCTTCGGGATTACTTTTTTTATGGCTGTAGATGTTTGCAAATCAATACATTGATTAATTATTGAAATAAAAATTTCCGTCCCTGAGAATTTTCTTCTTTTCAGGTTGAGTTTCTGCGATTTCCTGCATGCGAGCTGAACTTCATCCAGCGCACCACAGAAAGAATGAACTTTAACACTTTTCCCTTCTGACATAAATCTTTCTCTTTTTGGAAGTGAATTTTATTAAACGGAAACGATAACTGTGCTGCGAGTGTGAACGCAGAGAGCGAGCTGCGAGTGTGTGTTTTTTGTTTCTTATTCTGGAGCGTCTCGGCTGAAAGTGCAAGCACATGACAAACCTGTAAACATGGTACGAGCGCAGTGGTGGTCAGTCTATATTTTTAACCATCGTCTTCACTCACATGCACATGCACGGATCCACACACACAGTTGAACAGTTTAGCTTCTGTTAGAATGCACAGTGAAAAAAATAAAGATCTGCTCACAACACGGCTGAGTTAGGATGTACGTCTTTTAGGATTTAAGGCCTTCCCACACCGGATGCAACATGAAATTAGAAAATGAGAAAATTAGTGCGCAAAATTGTATACACACTATTTTTTAAATATTTGATGCTCATTTAACGCCGGTTTCTCGCCTCGACTCTCAGTAGTGTCCTGAGTGAACGATAGAGTCATCAAGCCATGATGAAGACGATAATTATAGACACGCTCTCAGGAAATAGTGTTGGGTTCACGTGTCGCTAGAACAGACACGACAACAGGGACGGTTTCATAATCTCGTTCGACATTTGAGGCTGTTTTGCCGGCTGTCTCCTCCGTTCTGTACAACATGATTGGTTGATGTGTTTATTTGTGGTGTGAAAGCTCAAAAAATATGACTTTGTTCAGAAAAAATATCTCAAAGTGCAGATTAATCACATAAAGAAAAAAAAACAACACTGCTGGTGTGTTAATACTCTTAGGATAAATATTTGTGTTTGTGGAGCTGGTCTAGTGGTTAGCGTAGCCGCCTTTGACCAGGGCATCGTGGCATCTACTTGTGATTAGGTCGTACCAAAGAACATCATAAAAATGGTACCTACTGCCATTTGTGAGGCATCGCAATACAGATGTGAGTAGCGGGTCAAACTCTTGCGGATACCAGAGGACCCGCCCCCTGACTGTAACCCCAGCTATGTAATAGGCGTGAGGCCGAGGGCTACAGAAACGGAGATCAGCACCGCCGATCTTCTTTAAAAGGATCCTCCAGCGGATTGATTTTCAAACTTATTTTATGTCAAATTAGTCATCGATTTCAAAAATCTAACATTCATTTTCAAATAGTTTTTGAGAAAAATGCATTTTTTTTTTTTAGAATCCTGGATAGGCTTCCTGTGTATGCGATGACGTCAGGTAGCGCTCGCTTGGAGCAAATCAGCTGTTTATATTGTTACGTATTTTGGCTCATATACATGCAACAGAAAAGACCAGAATACAGCTTGTAGATTTATTAAATAAAAATAAAGTTTCCATTAAAAAACCCAATAATAATAAAGGAAAATATCACACGAAAGACAACATTCAAACAGCGTTACAAAAAATACACTGGCCTGAGTTCAGAGTCTATGAAATATCCTGAAGGGAAGAATCTGAAAATTGATCCCTGATGCATTGCCAAATTCCGAGTCTGAGCAGTTCGTCTGTCCAAAAGCCTTGCTGCGATAATCCCTTAAGCGATTTGTTGACAACAGGTTTCGAGTCCGCAGATGTAACAAAGACGTGGCTATCAGGATGACTTCTGAATTTTCAAAACACACCAACGTGGAACTACAAGCTCCTCCCCAGCGCCTCCCCTCGACCTCAAAACACAAAGGCATGAACCTCCTCAGACGTTAAATCAGTTTTCTTCTTTTCTGCGTTTCATTGTGTTTATATACTCTGCCAAACTTTCCAGACGGAACTCGAAAGAGCGGCAGTACATCATACACAATTTGGCGTAGCCAGCAATCCACTGTAATATCCCGAACAGTCCAAATTATTCTGGTATGTTCTAGATACGCAATCACGAACAACAAGCCGATCATTGCCATAACAAACTGATTAGCATGTAAACAATCAAAACAAAAACAGCTGAATGGCATCCCAATATAACAATATTCTCTGTTTACATTGTAGTTTTGCTAATTTTACAAGTATTTTTACCAAATTTATCAGATTTTGAATAAGTATGCCTCATTGTGGGTGGCACGGTGGTGTAGTGGTTAGCGCTGTCGCCTCACAGCAAGAAGGTCCGGGTTCGAGCCCCGTGGCCG
>JAPFFA010000005.1:2035250-2046895 GCA_026153275.1 Sciades herzbergii | reverse complement strand
TAATCACGCTATCTGTTATCACCCAGATGAGGATGGGTTCCATTTAGAGTCTGGTTCCTCTCGAGGTTTCTTCCTCGTGTCGTCTGAGGGAGTTTTTCCTCAACACCGTCACCTCAGGCTTCATCATTAGGGATAAATTTATTCATTTGTTTTGTTTTAAAATCTTTATTTTTTGTAAAGCTGCTCTGTTTGTTGTTAAAAGTGCAATAAAAAATAAATAAACTAACTTGACATTTTGTGTTGTGTTCTCACAGCTAATGCTAATGTGACACCTGAGAGCGCTAACTTTACATTTATGGAAAATGTAAGGAAATAATTTCCAGACCCTAAACCTGATGTGACCATATTATTATTTATTTATTCTTTAAAGGAAGAATGAACAGTTATGTGAAATATTAAACACTTAGAGTGGAGTAAAATACCGTATGCTAAAGCAGTTGGAGCAGTTAAATTATACACCATACAGCCGAACGTCTTAAAAACCACCGAGCTCATACTGCGGTTAGATCTGTTCATCATAGCTACTAACCTTCTCTCTCTCTCTCTCTCTCTGAAAAAATGACATGATATGAGGGGTTCTAATAACAGAGCTCAGTTAAAGTGATTTATTGCCGCCCGTTCTGTCATGTTAAAAGCAAAAATCTAATTTTAAAGACAGTGTCAAATGTTAATGGCTGAGGTTTATTGTGTAAATGAAAATGGAGGTCAATCCACCGATGATTGGCCGTGAGTGCACGCGACTGCTTCATACTGTATAATAATTTCTAGTCTAAGAATTTCTTTGGATCTTTGGATCTTCAGATCTCCAGACCATGAAGCTAAAAATACACACATGACTTAAAAACAATGAAATCCATGTTTAACCACCATTTTATTCCTTTCATACGCTTCCTTTCTTCCATTATTAGAAGCTTAGAAGGCGAATTTCCAGGTCATGGTTTCCAGAATCTTCTGCTAAACAGTTCAAGTCTTTCCAATCATCTTGCAAGGTTTTCTTTTCTTCTTTCAGAGGCTGCACTTCATAAACGACAAAAAAAAAATCAGAGCAGAAAGAAAACAGCGGTCAGGTTTCAAGGATATGGCTGCAGAGTCGGAGTCAAGAGACTCTCGGTTAATGAGGTTTCATTAAATTCAGTAAAACATGAAAAGAGAAAACTACACAACAATGTTGAGGTTCTGTTTCCATCCCAAAGCTGAGTGTCTCAGAGTGTTTGATTCCACTTATATCACAGCAGCATGCTAACATTAGGGAAGTCATGGTCAAACGGTTAGAGAAGCAGCTTTCAGACCATAAGGTTGCTGGTTTGATTCCCTGGACCAACAGGCATGGCTGAAGTGCCCTTGAACAAGGCACCGAACCCCAGGCTGCGCTGGGTGTGCTATACATCGCTCTGGACAAGAGTGTCTGATAAATGCCTGTAATGTAACAATGACATTTCATTATTTATTAAAGAAAGTCGCCAAGTCGTGAATGTTCTTGAAATAAGAAACAAGTTCTTTTTCTATTAGAAATATTTTAAGAATTAAATCATTAACAAGTCATTAACGTCTTCATTCTGTTTGCTCATACAGAGGGATATTGCTGCCACAGCAGAAAAAGAAAAAAGGATCAGTATCATGTCATAACGTGACATGTTTACTGTATTGTATAACAAGATATTTTCAGATTACTATGACATACTTAACAGTTATTCCATGAAATCAAGTCGTACATGAGCTGATAGCTGATGAGGCGCGTAGCACCGAGATTGAGTGGAATAACTGTTTTATTCTCTCCACATTCACTGGATTTTGAGAAACAGAGCATTTTTATTTTTATTTTTTGCAAATTCAATAAATAAAAACTTTATACAAAATGTCTGACAAAATCATTTTTGCTTAGAATGTAAACAAACCGGCGAAATGACAGGAGCAGTCTGTGAAAAATGTGATAGTAATAATAATAATTCTTGAAAAAAGATATGTTCTTACCATCAAATACTTTTATTCCATATTTTGTTGGGTTTTTTTGTATGGGGGGGGTGTTTTTGGCAACAAGCTCCACCATTTTGTTTTTCTCTACTCATGGTATATGAGCTGATATCCTAGTAGTAGAGTAGCCAATCAGAGCTCATGATTGCTCACATCCAGTCAATGTGGATAGGATAAAAATGTTTATATCACATTATAACAAAAAGCTTTTCTTCTTATAGCAGTATACAGTACTATTTAGCTTGTTATAATGTGATAAAATATTGTTATTGTTATAAGACAAATAGTGTCTTGTTATAACAAGAAAAGTTTCTTGTTACATTGTGACACATTTGTATCCATACTCGCCAACTCGACCGATTCATGCAGTAGTTTATCAATTCTGACAGGTGAATCCCGCCTACTGCTTTTAGTTCTAAAAAATACCATATTACAAAAATAATCAGTGAACGCTGTCGGATTCGCTCTTGTGATCTCGCTTCAGCTGTTTTCAGCACAAGTCTACAGCGTCAAACAGTCGTACAAAGTGAAGCCGAGAGCCAGTGGAACAGCGCAGTGATGATAATGATCATGATCATGATGTTGAATCTAAATTGTATTGCTCTATCCTATCGCAGCGTTCCACTAGTTCTCGTTATGGTTCCAATCAGTAATGAGCTCACATGTTACAACAAATCGCACCAGTATTTATTTGTAAAAACCAAACACACTCTGGTGATCATGAACAATGAAAACTCTAAAGAAAAAAATTTATTTGCTCTATCAACTAGTTCAAGGCGACTTGGGCGTCGGATCATCAAAGTGTCAAAGCATCGCTGTGAGGGGAGAAGCAGCGTTTTGTGAAGTACAGTATGTTGGTCTGATTTCCTGATTGGTTTCAAATATTGCACTCAGAATGCAGGAGAATGCACCATTTTACACCATTTTTGTTTTTCAAAATTTTCCGAGGGGGCGTGGCCCTCGGACCCCTCTAGAAGGCCGTGACTGCATCATACAACCTGATCAACTGCTTTTCATTCTCAGGGGGTTCGCAAGTATGTTTATATCGTAGTAACTTGAAAAAACATCCTTTTATACAACAAACTTTTCATGAATGTGATAGTGATCCATTTTTCTTTTTGTAGCGTAGCAGAAAACGTAATACACTTCCGTGAATTTGGCTGAGGATGCGAGTGTTGTGTCTTTCCTAATTCTATGCTAAAATAAAGAAAGCTTTCATTAAAATGAGAGAGAGAGAGAGACAGACTGACAGACCGAGAGGAATAGACAGACAGAGACAGACAGACAGACAGACAGAAGGAGAGACAGAGAGAAGAGACAGAGAGAGACAGACAGACAAACAGAAAGAGAGACAGACAGACAAACAGACAGACAGACAGATAAGAGACAGACAGAGAGATAAAGAGACAGAAAGAGAGACAGAGAAAGAGAGAGAGAAAGACAGAAAGAGAAGAGACAAAAAGACAGACAGACAGACAGACCGAGAGGAATAGACAGACAGAGAGACAAAGAGACAGACAGACAGACAGACAGAGAAAGACAGAGCAAGAGACAGACAGAGAGAGAAGAGACAGAGACAGACAGACAGACAGAGACAAACAGGGAGACAGAGAAAGAGAGAGACAGACAAACAGACAGAGAGACAGACAGAAAGAGAAAGAGACACAGACAGAGAAAGAGAGAGAGAGATTGCATGAAGTGACTTTTTTCCTTACAGTCAATCACAGAATTCCCCAAATACAACAATTTCACTTCCCTACACTCTAAAGCAAATGTTTCTAAAGCATTGCCTCAACGTTATTTCTTCAACATTGCAGCTGATAACCTTCTGTAGGACCTGATAAACCCTTCCTGGAGGAGGTGAGATCGTTCCCGCGTCGCCGTGTCAGCAGTTAAAGCTACGCAGTAACAGAAGAGTCAGACAGGAGGCCATGTTTACTCGTCTCCTCCACTTCTTCACTCAGATAAGGAATGTTTAGAAGGTGTGAGAAATGCACACACACACACACACACACTCAGGAGCTAACAATGCTATCAGTGACTCTTCTGTGTTTTCATGGCTAATTACTGTAAGGGCTCGTTTCCTGTGAGTGTCGGAATGTGAACCGTAAACAATCCACAGCCAGCGCCGTGAATCAGCACCGGTTCCTTCATCCAGTTTGAGTGCTGCTGGATTCCGGAATCTCGGTTCTGATTGGTCAGGATGATCAGCATTGATTAATTCTCTGTAACAACAGCTCTGATAGTAGTGCAGCTGCAAATCACCATTTACATTAATGCAGTCGTTCTAATTTATTGTCTTGTTCACAGAACCTGAGGGTTTAAAAAACCTGCAAGGACACACGCATAAGGCGTAATTGTGTAATTGTACCTGTGTGTGTGTGTGTGTGTGTGTGTGTGTGTGTGTGTGTGTGTGTGTGTGTGTGTGTGTGTGTGTGTGTGTGTGAACAAAGCCATCGTTGTAGCGCCTTGTTTACCATAACACACCTCATATTTCCAAGAAGAGACCAAACACACACCTGAAATGGGGGAAGAGAGGGGTGGGGTGGGGTGGGGGATTAGTCATCTGGATGATGGAGTTGAGTGTTCACAGCTTTTTTGAGTTTCTTGCACATACAGAAGTTTATACAGGGGGTAAATAAAAAGAAGCTGTCTCTCTCTCTCTGTGTGTGTGTGTGTGTGTGTGTGTGTGTGTGTGTGTGTGTGTGTGTGTGTGTGGTAATTAAAGTCAGCTGTTTTACAGCATGGTACTGCAAACTAAGAAGAACTTGTGATGTGTGTGTGTGTGTGTGTGTGTGTGTGTGTGTGTGTGTGTGTGTGTGTGTGTGTGTGTGTGTGTACAACATTTGATTAAAAATGTCATAAAGATGAATGTGTTTCTCCCTACACTATGATCTCAGCCTACACACACACACACACACACACACACACACACGCATGTTAGAGGTGCATGGCTGCCTCCAGTGTTCCTGTGATGGGAAGCGAGTGTCAGATTGTATTTGCTCCTCAGTAGTGATGCGTCTGTCTGGTGTCGGATTTATCAGTAGGGTTTAACGTCCAGCGTTTTAACCTTCAACCTCATACTGCTGGAAAAAAACCTCACAAAAAACTTTTGCTCTTAAGTTTCAGCATGTAATTTTGCTCTCGGGACACATTTTGCGCAGATTGAACAGAAGCTGAGACTCTTTTCATAAATGTTAAATAAATACATTTCTCCTCACAGAAAATTTCACCACGTCGACCCTTTATTTTATCTCTGTGAATGAGCTGTTGCTATGGAAACAATTAGAACAAGTGCATACAGTTTTATAAAAGTGGAATCATAATTATTACTTACAAAGCATCACCGTGAGGGGAAATACATATTCCGTAACACTTGTGGTTTTGTACTTGTAAGCATAAACAAGGATAAATGAATAGATAAAAAGTATTCAGACACTCCAAATTAACATCGTTAGTACTTTGTTGAAAAGCCATTGTGGCAATTACAGTTTCAAGACATCTACAGTAGGACGTAATTAGCTTTGTGGTTCAGTTTTGGCCCAATCCTCTCAGCAAACGATCATCACTTCCCAAAGGTTACGAAGCTCCCTCTGATGGACTCAACATATCAGGAGATAAAATGAGCCTCGGCCATGCAAACGCATTTTAGAAACCAGTTCTGTGTTATTATGGCTGTATTTTTGAGCTTGTTGTCTTGTTATCCATCTTTCCCTCTGCAGATTAAGTTTCTTGGCTGATGAGACTGAATTCTCCTCGAATATAGGCTCCCCAGGTACATCATTGCTTTCATGTTTCCTTTGATGATGTGTAATGCTCTAGCATTTGCAGAGAATCAGCCTCATATCATGATGCTCCCACCACCACGCTTCACTGTGTGAATGGTGTCCTTGGGATCATCTGCAAGCAAGAAATATGATCATATGCAAGCAAGTAATAAGGACACAATTCAGACACACTACAACACCATTTTACCTGTCCTCTGACCATGTGTCCTCTCACCGTCACGGTGGTGTAGTGGTTAGCACTGTCGCCTCACAGCAAGAAGGTCCTGGGTTCAAGCCCAGTGGTTGATGGAGGCATGCTCTCCTTGGGTCTGCATGGGTTTCCTCTGGGTGCTCCAGTTTCCCCCACAGTCCAAAGATATACAGGTTAGGATAACTGGTGGTTCTAAATTGTCTGTGAGTGTGAATGGTTATTTGTCTCTATGTGTCAGCCCTGCAATGACCTGGTGACTTGTCCAGGGCGTACCCTGCCTCTCGCCCATAGTCAGCCAGGATAGGATCCAGCTCGCCTGCGACCCTGTACAGGATAAGCAGCTACAGATATTGGATGGATGGATGGATGGATGGATGGATGGATGGATGGATATATTGGATGGTGTGCGTCTTCCTCAAACTCGGGTCCTCTACCAGAGGCCTGGGAGTTTGAGGGTTCTGCGCAGTATCTTAACTGTTCCTAGGACTGCACTCTTCTGGACAGAGACTTCAGATATTGTACCTGGAATCTGCTGGAGTCACTCTCCCAGTTAAGGAGTCCTTCTTTTTTCAAACACGGGCTGCATGTGTTTGCATCTGAATACTCAGTATGTACTAATGACAGTTAAGTACCTACTAAAAGCCTCTCCCGTGCCAGGATCTGGCCTTCCCAGGCACTCGGTCTTTACTTGGGTCTTCCTGTCCCAGTACTAACCAGCTCTTGAGGTGCATGGGTGTGGCACCGATATCCAATTCTATAGCCCTCGGCCTCTCGCCTATTATACAGCTAGGGTTACAGTGGGGGGCAGGTCCTCTGGTAACTGCAAGAGTTTGACTCCCTACTCACATATGTATTGCAGCGTGCCTTGCCAGATGGCAGTAAGCACCATTTTTATGATGGTCTTTGGTATGACCCGACTGTGAGTAGAACTTGCAATCTCCCACTCAAGAGGCACACATGGTAACGACTAGGCCAACTCATGGTTAAGGACCTACTACCTGACTGTAACTGTAGTTGGTTCCATGAATATGTGAGCAAGTAATAAGGACACAATTCAGATGCACTCCACTGCCATCTTACCTATCTTGAGGGTTCTGCGCCGTACACTCAAAAAAAAAACTTGCTCAGTGAACGTAATAAAATTATGGAAAGTATTTCCACCCAAGCAAAATGCATTAACTTAGCCAGAAACAATTTTGTTGAGTGGCCTAAATGTCAATCATTACATGTTAGACTTAGGTTCATATAACAGACACCCATGTTGGTTTTTTTGAATGTATCTTAGCTGTTCCTAGGACGGTAGTTTTCTGGACAGAGACCTCAGATGTTGTACCTGGAATCTGCTGGAGCCACTCTCTGTCCCAGTTAGGGGTTCACAGCCCCTAATGCTCCTATCACCACTGGAACCACTTTGGACTTTACCTTCCACATCTGTTCCAGTTGTTCTTTCAGTCCCTAGTACTTCTCGATCTTCTCATGCTCCTTCTGCCTGATGTTACTGCCAGTTGGGATTGTCACATCTATCCCCACTACCAGGGTGGCACGGTGGTGCAGTGGTTAGCACTGTCACCTCACAGCAAGAAGGTTCTGTGTTCAAGTCCAGTAGCCAATGGGGGCCTTTCTGTGTGGAGTTTGCATGTTCTCCCCATGTCTGTGTGGGTTTCCTCTGGGTGCTCCAGTTTCCCCCACAGTCCAAAGACATACAGTTAGGTTAATTGGCTATTCTAAATTACCCATAAGTGTGAATGTGTGTATGTGTGAGTGTTCAGAAAGGAACTGGCCACCCTACTGCTGCAATTCTGGCTAAGTCAACCAAACATGGCTCGCCTCAAGCCTGGATCAGGTTCAGCAGTGACACTGATCCCCATTACCACCATCATGAAAACCAATGAGCAACAGTAATCCTGAGATACTTGGGTATAAGATCAAGAAGAAGGTTGAAAGCCAAGATCAACGAAGTTGGCTAGCACTTGGATGATGTAATGGTAGAGTTGTTGCCTTTGGGACAACAGGGTGGGAGTTTAAATCCTGGTCAGGGTAAACCTCCCGTAGAAGCCCTCAGGTTTTGACCCCCAATGCTATACAAGCCTACCTCAGAATATAACTGAGAGACATATAACTAAAAAAGCCATTCCGGCTCAGATGTTACATGGAGTGTCAAGGTCTGAATCAGATGCTGGGGGACCAGGACATGCTGATGACAAGTTGGCTACTGGAACAAGACATACATGGACAAGAAATGTTTAAACAATTCCTGATATATTTCTACACCGCTGCAACAACCGGCTTTGCTTTGATCAGCCATCTTCTTTCTATTTTTCCCAAGGGACTTTATCTTGTTTGGTTATTCGGAGGCTCCAGCTGAATTATGGGATATCATAGTGTTGCATAGTGTGGTACATTTGTTACATTACTAGTTCATCCAGGTACCGTTCAACTACTAGTAAATGTCTACTGAGTATTTGGACGCAGCCCTAATGTGCTGAATTATTGCCAAAGAGTTCTATTTTTGTTTCATCTGATCAAAGTATATTTTCCCAAAAGAGTTGTCGAAATGCTTACAGATGCATATCTCTATGCTTCTTTTAACAGCACAGGAGTTTTAGCATGAGGTGAAGGAACAGAGACAACTGTGGTGCAGTTCATTGCTTATTGTTCTCTGTGTAACTGTTGTTCCTGCTGCTTTCATGTTGTCCTGCAACTCTTTTCTTTTTGAGTAACTGCTGGCTTCTGTCTTACTTTCATCTCTTACTTATTGTTACTCTGACAGCGTGTTGTGAAATCTTGCATGGTTCACCGGTCTGGGGAAGATCAGTTTCCACAGTTTCACTTTCCATTTCACTAGCAGGGAAGTTTAGGGTCTTTGCTCTTGCTCTGTTGTGTTTCTTATCCGACTGTTACTTAATAGTGTTGTCCCTGAGGACTTTAGGAAGCTCTTTCACCTTCACCATGGTTGAATATGGGTTACAGAGAAAGTGTCATCTTTTTTCAATCCTAAAGACCAAGTCGGCATCTTCTAAGGTTCTACAATGTAGATCAGGCAAAGAGTTTAAAATAGAACCTGAGATCTGAAGTTCCACAATCAGTAAAACCAAGCAAGATCATCAGAATCATGAAGCAGAACATCAGTACCTCAGGCTCATGCTTTTATTTTGGCATCTTCCCCATCTCAAGTTCAAGTTCAAATAACTGCAGGATTTGATTTGCTAATGCAAAGGGGTCCAATCATCCCACTGAAGACCTGCTACACATTAAGCCTCACATCCCGCAACACCTCAAAATAATTTAAGTGGAAATTTTCAGCTAAATCTGGCAGCACCTTGCATACCACAAGCTCGGCGAAAAGGAGATAAACTGTCAGGACAGGCCACGTTTCTGAGGGGGAAAAAAAGCTGAGAATGCTGTTAGAATTGTGATTTTGTGAAATGAAGCAGCCTTGTCTAAAAAAATAAGCCTTCTGGTCTGAAAGGTTCCCAAATGGTTTTTGTAGCCGTCGAGCAGGTGGTGTGGTCAAAAACAAAAACAAACAAACAAAAAAAAGAGACAAAACCTTCAAACGGAGAAAAAGCTTAATGAAAATCATCAAACCAGTTCCAGCTCACCCAGCGTGGGTGAGTCAAGAGGTTTTCTCAATTTCCTGTCAAGTGAACAAGGCTTTATAAAGCGAACTCCTCATGCAGGTTAAAGTCGGGGCCGAGACCTTTCCGGAAAACCAGACCAGGATACCAGAGGGAGCAGATACAGGAAGACCTGGCAAAGCATCAAAGCCAGACAGGAAATGAAGTGGAGTCACTGCTGCCGCCAGACAATGATTATTTTCCTGTAACAGCACATTCTCAAGTGTTTTATTCTTCTTATACCACAGCAACAATCCAACAGTTCAAACTTTTTATTTATTAAAGAACAACACGTTTGTAGTTACTTTAATGTCTGTGAAACAAGTTGGTTCTTGTTTTCACTGATGTTATAGCAGCTATAAACTTCATTCCAAGTTTATAAGATAAAATTGTAGCTTGTCATGTGACTGAGAAACCACAAAGAAGTGTAAACTCCTCTGTTATGACTGTTACAAAGTGCTGACACTGGAGACTCCTTCCAGAAATGTTATATAAACACATTTCTCCTGTAGAGTAAATTTTAGTGTCATACTGTTTTGTAATTTTCCTTTTCACTAATGTCGTCTCATCAAGGACTAACAGCTCAGAACATTTTGCACCGAAACATCATCATGCTCCTTACGTGCGTAGCAGACATGCGTAGCAGATGTGCGTACAAGACAGCGATTAGACAAGATCCAATCAGCTTTAGAGCTGATTACGCTCCCGGCACGTGATCAAGGCATGCAATTATAATGATGTAATGCAATAGATGTAATGTCTCCTTTTTATCTAGTAAAGAGTATATATAGATTTGAGAACAAAGGGACGGTGTGAGGGGTGCGCCGAACCCTCATCACTTGTCCGTTTCTGCAATAAACCTTCTTTCTCTTGCAAAAGGATGAGACTGGTGCTGGTGTTTGTCATTTTTCCACGACAAATCTTGGCGTCCTTGGGTGGGCTGCATGACTTCTGCGGTCTTCTGGGCAGCAAGCAGACCGGAGGACGCTTGTGGAGAAACAAACATCCATCCTCAAACTCCTTACAGAAGACTTCACCTTATCAATGATTACGTGCATTTTTTAATCCGTTTATGTGCGGTCCCTATGAATGAGCTGTTACTATACATACACAAAAGTTAATGTATGAGAATCAAATATTAGAATCAGTCTGAACTTACACTCTTGTCAGAGATGCTGTTCTAGAAAATTCTTCAACACCTTCTGACCAATCCGAATCCAGAATTAAGCAGCGCTGTGGTGTAAAAATATTCCTATAGTAAAACACATTTCCAGAAACCAGATTCCTCATTTTCTCTCTAATGTGAACCCTGTAACCTCCAGTAAGTTTTGAGCGTTTTTCTCTAAAATAAAGCCACGTTTATTTCCATCGGCCCATTCCAGATGTTCAGTGTGTGATTATAAATGGATGGTGAATGTTTAGTCCTGAAACTGTTCTGCTTCTGCATTTAAATAGTGAACCAAATAATGTCAACTTTGATTCGAAGAAATCTGTCCAGATAAACAAAGTCTCAGTGGTTCCAACGATCAAAAGTGAACAAATATATTTCTATATAAACAAAAATTCTGACAAAGTGCCCACTTCAGTGTTGTGTTTCAAATGGTTCCCAAGTCATTATCTTGCAAAACTACATAGAACACTTTTACATAAAGGGAGAATGGTTATATACAATTTTAAAAATGTTAACAAACTATTATTTAACTTGCGTCTAATATACAGATAATAAAGTAACCGATCCAAGTGTAAAGCTCATATTTCACCATAGAAACAAATCACAGTTTATTAATCTGCTCTTTATTGTAAATCTGAAAGAGACTTTGCTCTGTATTCTTCTTTCTGTGGTCATTAAGATACATCTCTAACCTTTTTTTTTTTAAAGAAAGTGTTGATTAATTCTCTATAACAGCAGCTCTGATGGGGCACAGAATCCCCCTGAATAGAATAATAATATTACAGCACCATGAATGAACCATCAGATTGTGTCGTGTCATGTTTTTCACCTCAATAAATCGCTGCATTGTCTTGTGACAGTGAGACCAATAATGAGAGACGCATCGCAGTTACGATACAGATTTATTC
>JAPFFA010000005.1:1213899-1225657 GCA_026153275.1 Sciades herzbergii | reverse complement strand
GAAAGCGAAAGTGGAAAGTACAAAAAGGAAAGCGACAGTACAATAAAAATGAAGATGGTACTGGAAAATTATTTGTATTTGTATAATAAAACACCTAAGAGTATTTTTGACTACATTTCCCAGAATGCACTGCAGCCAGGAAGCATGTGATTGTTGTCTCAGAGAATATCAGAGTTTTTTCTCATCGATTTATGACTTAAATCTCAGAAATTCTGAGTTTTCTTTTTTAGAATATTACCCCTTCTCTTACATTTCTCTCTCTCACACACACACACACACACACACACACACACGGTACCAATCCGAAGTTTAGGCCCGCCTTTTAACTCAGTGTATTTTCTTTATCTGCACTGTTCTCTACACTGTAGAATGATGGTGAAGGCCTCAAAACTATGAAATAACACGTATGGAATTATGTAGTAAAAACACTTTTTAACACTTTTTTTATGATGGCTTTTCTTTCACTCTGTGGTCCACTTCATCTGAAAACATTGCCATTGGGTTTCAGTTGGGCGATTATGGAGGGCAGGTCATCTGATGCAGCTCTCCTTCACGCTCCTTCTTGGTTGAAAAACAAAAGATGGTTCCGCTGACTGTAAACCAGATGAGATGGCGTGGTCCTGCAGAATGCTGGGGTAGTGATGCTGGTGATGTGTCTTCAATTTTGAATAAATCACCAACAGCGTCACCAGTAAAGCTCCTCCACACCATCACACCACCTCCTCCATGCTTCACGGTGGGAACCACATGGAGATACCATCCATTCCCTTTTTCTGTGTCTCACAAAGACATGGCAGTGGGAACCAAAAATCTCAAATTTGGACTCCGCAGACTCAAGTACAGATCTCCACTGGTCTAATGTTCATTCCTTGTGTTTCTTGGCCCAAGCAGTTCTCTTCTTCTTCTTTTTCTTCTTCTTCTTCTTGCCGTCCCTCAGTAGTGGTTTTATTGCAATGATTCAACCGTTAAGTTCTGATTCACACAGTCTCCTCCCAACAGGTGATGTTGAGGTGTGTCTGATCCTTGAACTCTGTGAAGCGTTCATGAAGGTTCTGATCTGAGGTGATGTTAATTGGTGATTTCTGAGGCTGGTGCCTCTAATACACTGGTGCTCTGCAGTAGACGTAAAGTCTTAGTCTTTGTTTCTTTGGACGGTCCTCATGAGAGCCAGTTTCATCAGAGTGTTTTATGGTTCTTGCAACTGCACTTGAAGATACAAAGTTCTTGCAATTTTCTAGATTGATGGACCTTCATGTCTTTAAAGTAATGATGGATGTCGTTTCTCTTTACTTAGTTGTTCGGTTCTTGACATTATATGGATGCCAAATAGGGATGTTGTGGAATTGGGCTACTTAATGTATTTTTATTATTTACTGTTTGATCTCAAACACATTAAGAAGGCAAGAAACTCATCCTCTAATGACCTTTTGACGAGACACAGCTGTTAATTGAAAGTATTCCAGATGACTCCCTCATGAAGCTGGTTAAGAAAATGACAATAGTTTACAAAGAGTCATCAGGGTAAACGCTGGATACACTGAAGAATCTAAAATAGCAAACATTTTGTTTGTTTTTAACACTTTGTTTACCACATAATTCCGGATATGTTCCAGATGTTATTTCATAGTTTTGATGTCTTCAGTTTTGTTCTACAGTGTAGAGAATCGTCACAATACAGAAACACTTCTGAATGAGTAGAGTAAGGGTGTTCAAACTTCTTTTGACTGGTTCTGTATTTAATATATTTTGTTGAAATATTTACACATGCTCGAAACTGAAAGTTTGTAAAATCTCATAATGGAGCCTGATATTTTATCTTTTTTTTTTAATTCACAGAACATTCAAACTTTTTCAGAGACCCAATCAGACCTGAAGCTCAGCTTTGGCCTTTTAAAAAGGGTTCCTCAGGAGTTCTTTGCACGTTTAAAGGAAATGTTTGAGTTGTTGTTGTTGTTGTTGTTGTTGTTGTGCCCTTTAAAGTTGCTCCTCTAATGTACAGTACGACATAAAGAGCTTTTTACAATGCTGTAAGGAGCATTTTTTCTCAACCCTGTAGTTAGCTTCAGTTCAGAGTACAAAGATTCTGAGTATTCTTAGTGTAAAGGAATATTTACAAAGTTAATTTTAGAATTTAAGTTACATTTTACGTAGCAGTGAAGTGTCCAGCATGGACAAGGTTCTTCACCTTGTTTATTTTTAAATAATTATATATTCAATCTTCCAGAGTCCAAAACTCAGTAAATAACCTGAACACCTCACAGAGCAGTATACAGGAATGAGTCTCCTGGTTGTTGGGAAGGGGTCTCCAGGGTGCCAGGAAGGGGTCACTGAGGTGCCAGGAAGGGGTTTTCTGGTTGTTGGGAAGGGGTCTCAGAGTTGCCGGGAAGGGGTATCCGGGTGCCAGGAATGAGTCCCTGGGTGCCAGGAATGAGTTTCCGGTGTCGGAAAGCGGTCCCCTGGTTGTTAGGAAGGAGTCTCCGGGTGCTGGGAAGGGGTATCTGGGTGCCAGGAATGAGTTTCTGGGTGTCGGGAAGGGGTCTCCTGGGTGTCGAGAAGGGGTCTCCTGGTTGTCAGGAAGGGGTCTTTGGTTGCCAGGATGGGGTCTCCGGGGTGCTGGGATGGGGTCTTTGGGTGCCAGGAATGAATCTCCGGGTGCTGGGAAGGGGTCTCTGGGTGTCAGAAAGGGGTCTCCTGGTTGCCAGGATGGGGTCTTTGGGTGCCGGAAAAGGGTCTCCGGGGTGCCGGGAAGGGGTCTTTGAGTTGTCAGACAGGGGTCTCTGGATGCCAGGAATGAGTCTCTGGGTGTCGGAAACGGGTCTCCTTGTTGTCAAGATGGGGTCTCCAGGGTGCTGGGAAGGGGTATCTGGGTGCCAGGAATGAGTCTCTGGGTGTCGGAAAGGGGTCTTCAGGTTGTCAGGAAGGGGTCTCTGAGTTGTTGGGAAGGGGTCTCTGGGTGCTCGGAAGGGGTATCTGGGTGCCAGGAATGAGTCTCTGGGTGTCGGAAAGGGGTCTTCAGGTTGTCAGGAAGGGGTCTCTGAGTTGTTGGGAAGGGGTCTCTGGGTGCTCGGAAGGGGTATCTGGGTGCCAGGAATGAGTTTCCAGGTGTCAGAAAGGGATCTCCTGGTTATCAAGATGGGGTCTCCGGGGTGCCAGGAAGGGATCTCAGGTGTCGGAAAGGGGTCTCCTGGTTGTCAGGAAGGGGGTCTGTAGTGTCAGTGGAGATGTGGTTTTAGTGTTATTAGTGACAGAGACCAAAAAAATCAAAAGCAGTGCAGTGTGAGCATCGGGGCAGCAGATGGAGTTGTGTGCACTTTCCTGTGTGTGTGTGTGCGCGCGCGTGCACTGGGGATTGCCGTGTCATGTGCTCCCGCTGTGCTGTGTTTATTTTTTCTCTCTGTAGACACCCAGAGCTGTGGATTTGTGTAGTGCTGCTGTTGAGTGACCGACTCATGACTCATGTTCTATTTGCTCTTTAGACAAAAACACTGCAGTGTAAATACAGAACACTTCGTTATTTCCTTCAGAGGAGAAACACAGCATTGTTTTGGTTTTCTGTTGGTTCTTGGCTGGAGTGAAGTTGATGTCCTTGAAACTAAACTCTGAGGCCTGAGGTGCTTTACTATGAAAAGCTGTTTTTTGTTCGTTTATGTTCTCAGACATTTCGTGTTTATTTGGTGGTTTGGTCAGTGTCGGAACTGATACTCGCCGACTGCCTGAACTCTGCTCTGACCTTGACCCCGACTCAGAAACATGATCCGTGGCACCTGTATGAAGCAGGGCTCGGAGTCAAACAGGAAGGACATTTATTCACACTGTAATACTACGAGAGCTTCTCTAGTCAGATAGATGAATCATGCTCAATGAGATGAACTCCTATGAATCAAATTCTAATCACTCATGTGGATCAAATTTGAATTACTCATGAATCAATTTGAATCACTCATATGGATTAAATTTAAACTATTTATACAGATCAAATTTGAATCACTCAGGTAAACTGAACTCGAATCAGCCAACTGTATCATATTTGAAACACCCATATGAATCAAATATGAATCACTCAAATGAATCATTTTAATAACTAATATGAATTAATTTTAAATTCTCTTCATATGGATCAAATTTGAATCACTCAGGTGAATCAAATGTGAATCTCTCAGATGAACTGAATTAGAATCACTTGCATTAATCAAAATTGAATCACCCAGATGAATCAAATTTAATTCATTCACATGGATCAAGTTTGAATCACTTAGATGAATCAAATGCTCTATTCAGTATTATTAGGAGCTCATTTGAGCTGGTGATTCAGATATGAATCAAAGTTCAGGATATTAGTCAGGATTTCCAACAAGCTTTGTGGTTTATTTAATCTATAAACAGACAAAAACTTTAATCTGGTACTAAATCGTGTGTGTGTGTGTGTGTGTGTGTGTGTGTGTGTAAATATTTTTATTAACTAGTTTCACGTTTAATGGGGTAAAACTTGGGTACCAGAAAAATAAATATTTGTGTGGTTTTTTTTTTCCCACATCTGGTTTGGTGTGTGTGTGTGTGTGTGTGTGTGTGAGAGAGAGAGAGAGAGAGAGAGAGAGTACAGTGATACCTGTCACGGTTTTAAATGCAAACATTCTTCTCGACTGGAGGAAGTTGTGAACAGAATTGTGAGCTTTCCTGATCTTTGATCTTGTCCTTCGTCCCCGAAGGTTCCTGGAGGCTCCACATCTGTTCCAGCTTTTCCTCCACTATCAGAGACTCGACTCGGCTCATCCTCTAATGACTGTCACTTCCTGTTCATCCGTGTGACTCTGAGCTGGACTTGCAGCAGAATTTTAGTCATTTTCTGGAAAGTAAGAAGCACCGCTTCGAGCAGGCCGTGTACAGTTAACGGCCTCCATGCGCTCCTTTTTACATTTTTTTTCCCCTGCCATTGTATTGAATCATGACATCAGTGCTGTTAATTGCTTCCATCCCGAGCCAGAGTGCGTTCATTCCTCTCCTCTTCCAGCATAAGCAAATACGAGAGACGGCGCATGACATCAGAGGGGCGACGGCTGTTATTTAGGCCTCTCTGCTCGGGCTGAAGAACACAAAGCTGAGGATTGTGAGAGGTCTGGAGGGTGTTTTTTTTTTTTTTTTGAGCCCTGCTGGTTTGCATTAACACATCTAACTCCGTCCCTCATGGGCGAGGCCCCCCTTTCTTTTTTCATTTCATTTTTCTTCTTGCTCTCATTTTTCTTTTTGGTCTGCTCTTTGTTTTTGTAGGGAAGAAGGCGGGAAGGCTCTCGGTGTGAGCTGGAGGAAAAACTTTCCCCCTGCATTCTTGCTCAACTTGAAAGTCACTCATAGTTGAAGCTGAAATCCAGAAAACAATTATACTGACGCTAAAACGAGGCAGAAGTGATGTGGAGCTTTGGGGTTTAGTTGTAGCTCAGGCACGTGTCGTGTGTGTGTGTGTGTGTGTGTGTGTGTGTGTGTGTGTGGAGCTGGAGCTCAGAGACTCGGGGAAATGTCTCGTTGGAAATCTCATCTGTGACCTCATCGTTTGTTTGGAGCGAGCCAACAGCGACTTTTATTCCTGACTTTATAGCAGACAGAACGCAGCCTCAGGAGTTCCTTAAAATGCAGCTTACATTCTTTTAGTGTCTCAATTTATTATCGGGACTGGAATTAATTCTGTCGCGTTTCTCTACGGTGGAATTTGATAATCTTTTCTGTAGGCTGAACAATGCCTTTAACTTGCAGTGTGAAATCCACTGTGACACTCAGAGGAGGTCAGATAGCAGTTCGTTAAAGGTGGAGTCAGCGATTCGGATCTAATACACTGTTCATCAGATTCAGTGAAATATCTCCTCACCGTCTGCTAGCTGTCTGTCCGCTGACGTAAAATCCAGTGTTCAAACTCAGCCCTGACTCCTTACATGGGAAACGAACTTGTGCCTCGGACCGAACCGTGACACTGTTATAGCCAATCAGCAACAGGGGGCGGGGCATTCATACTCACGCACAGGATGTGGGGGGGAATGGAGGTGTCATTGTTAGCATCATTGTCTTGGCAATGCACATGTGTAGGTTTTTGCAGGCGGAGCTTCTGAAGGGGTGCTGAAGAGAGGGGTAGAGGAGCGTGCCAGTCAACAGCCAATCTTTCTCCACAATTAATCTCGCCCCCTTTAATATAAAAGGAAAAAAGCTGTCTTTATTAATTGATAACAATGAATCACAAAACTAGCTATAAATGCTCACTAGCAGCAAAATAAGTTAACCGTGTAATCTGAGCCAATAGTGAGGGTTGTACAGTTCACTCACCAATACACACCGCAGATTAGCGCACAGGAAACCAATCCTAAATCTCCGAGTTCAGTTCGATTCCGGCGTGTTTGCTCTTTTGGAGTATCCCTCATGTTTTTCCTGTATTGTTCAACCTGAATTTTTAGAATTTTTTTTTTTTTCTCCTCCCTGAATTTTAGATTGTTCAAAACCAGAATTCTAAGAGAGCTGAATTCAGATCCAATATATTCAAACATCAAATAACATTTACACATTCACACTTCTTTTAAACATTATACAGTTCTGTATCTGCTGACTTTGACTCCAGAAGTTAGAACAGAGAGTGTAAATGAATCTCATCATGAAGACCAGCAGTGAGAGCGAGTGAGTAAAATAATCGCGAGGGGTGTGCGAATGGTTTTTATTATAGACGTGAGACTTGGTTTAAAATCTCAGAACAAGAGCCAGAAGAGCTGCTCACTTCGAGAGAGTGTGTGTGTGTGTGTGTGTGTGTGTGTGTGTGTGTGTGTGTGTGTGTGTGTGTGTGTGTGTGTGTGTGTGTGAATGTCAGATATGTGCTGAGGTTCAGTGGATGTGTACGATGACATGCTGACGGTTTTAAACTTGTTAATGAGAGAAAAGGGTCTCGAGTGGATTCTAGCCTCGGCGTTATCGATTAAAATACTCGTGTTGGTTTGTGGTTTGGATGAATGCGGTTATGGATTTTTCATAACATTGGAGGGTTTTTTTGTGGGGGTGGGAGGGGGAGGATTAACGTCCGGATGTTGCTGTGACAGGTGATTTTTGTGTGTGTGTGTGTGTGTGTGTGTGTGTGTGTGTACACAGACAGCTGTACTTGCCCACTATAGAAACAAGCACAGCACTACAAGTGGGTTAAAATAGACACGTCACTCACACACTAGCTCACAAACACATCCCCACTGTCACTGTATCAGCTCTGAATGGTTTATTTGGTCGGACACACACACACACACACACACACACATATTTACAGACATTTCTTTTCCCTGTTGTTTGAACTTAAGGGCTGCAGTGGTGCCAAAGGAAGCAATCAGTTCCTCTGAAGAGAAACGTTCAGGCTGCTAATTAGTGTCCGAGGCCTGATTGGTCTCAAGGTGCCCTTATAAAAAAAACCTCGCTGCTGTCTGGGAAATATTTCCTACATTCTCTCTCTCTCTCTCTCTCTCTCTCTCTCCAATTATTCACATAAATAAATATCCACTCCTGTTTCTGAGGGCACTTACATTAATCACACTTCAAACAGACACTTGGGCTCCTTTTGGCCCAATCAGACCTTCTGTAATCTCGCACACACACACGGATACAGTATAAATTAAATTATAAAGCAGCTTGGACTCAACTGGAGCTGATGTGTGAATTTCAGTATCACGTCATTTAGCATACAGAAGACGAACTGGAAAGATCCATGCTTTTCGTAAAATTGGATTCTAATCTCGATTAAGTTCCGGGTTTTGGTTCTGATTCTGATTCTGTATAAAACGCTGACTCGTCATACATCCCAATTTTCTGACATGTTCTCAACATGGCGGAGCCTCAATACAGTGGTGGTTAAAAAATGATAATATATATATATTTTTTTTAAATTCCAGAAAATAATATGTTCATTGTTTTTCATAAATTTCCAAATAAACTTGAGAGAAATGTTGACGTTCCTCTGGGTTTCATCTCGCTTTCAGCCTCACTGGACCTCCACAGTGTCTGTATAAAAGATTAACGGCTACATGCAACCCTGCTAACTCTTTAGCCGCAGTCTTTTAGCTAGCCTCGGGTCTTAACGACAGTATTTGCTCAGAAATGCCACTAAAATCTGATTCGTCATCATGACGACTTCAGAGTAAATCTCATTTAGGACGAGCTGTTGGAGAAGAACAAAGTCTTTTTTTTTTTAAACTTTAATAGGATATCATGAGTGTAGCATGATGATGGCTAGCTTATTAACATGCGTTAGCATAATGGTGTGTTGTGATTAGATGATAAACGTTCGTTAGCATGAACACATCAGATTTTAAGGAATAATGTGGAATCTGTAAAACAAAAATCAAACTTTGTTAATTTTATCAAGTTGTAAAAAATTTGGTAAACTCAAACTGTTAATGCTTTTTTTTTTTAAATAAAAATTGGAATTTAATTTAAAATACTTCCTCTTTTTCTATGTATAGTTTATTTTTATTTAATTTTTACAATACCTTGAAATATTTTATTTTTTATAAATCACCATATGCTTATTTTTGTATTCATCTTTTCATCTAATTTTTTTATTTTCTTCAAATAACGAAATCATCTTTCATTGGTATTTGAACTTTGTTAAATGTTTTTTTGGTGTGTGTGTGTGTGTGTGTGTGTGTGTGTGTGTGTGTGTGTGTGTGTGTGTGTGATTTTTATAACTTGATTGTACGGCACTTTGAGCTTCCACGTGTTTGAACAGCGCTCGATAAATATAAATTTATTTATTTATTTTCTTTTTTCATTTCTGTTCTCCACAGAATATCTTCTTTTTAAAAACCATTTTATTTACTTATTTATTGTGCATTACTTAAATTATACCCACATATTTATGTTGTGCATCAAAAATAGACAAAATGGACTAATTTATGAAAAATAATAATAATAGAAACAATGTAGGTGTCCGACACCCCCCTAAACCTCTCAGTGGTTTGGTCCACTGATTGTGACGGCTCTTATTTATTTATGACGTAACATCATGGGATTATTTTCATTTCTTGGTTGCAGGTTCTACTTTTGAGTTTTCAAAGAATTTGATTTAAAAGATCTTCCTTTCCTTTAATTTGTCTCTTGGTTCTGCTGAGTGGGTTCTAGAGCGGTTCTGCATTTATGTAGGACAATGAAAGCCAGGTGTATAATTCTTCCTCTCTACGTCCCTGTTTGCTGAAGGCTCTATTAATAGACGTACATCTCTCTCTGTCTCTCTCTCTCTCTCTCTGCCCCCCCCACACACACACTCTACCATTCTCCCACTGTCTTTACAGAGGCGGACAAACAACCTCTCGTTCTTTTAGTTTCATTCTTACATCTCTCTCTCTCTCTCTGTTTATGATCATTGTGGGCTGCAGTGGCTTCTTGAGAAACCGTTCCTGTTCTCACCATCCATCAGCTCTTGGCTCGGTGTCGGAGCGTCCTGAGCGAGTCCCACCCCCTCCTCATGTCCTTCCATTCACACACCACATGCCCTCTCTCTTTTTTCCCCTCAGTGCCCCCCCTCCTCTCATCACACTCGCTGCTCATGAGTAGGACAGAGCAGAGCTGGAGAAGGAAGGAAAGAAGGAGTGTGTGTGTGTGAGAGAGAGAGAGAGAGAGAGAGAGAGAGAGAGAGAGTAGAAATGGCGTGTGTGAGTTACGGGTCTGATCTCGAGGCTGGTTGTGCTCTGTGGTCTGGCGTGGATCTCTACAGGAGTGTGTGTTAGCCGGAGGGAAGGATGTGGTGTTTGCAGTGTAACTCGGAGAAGACCCTGTCTCTCCTGGAGCTGGAGCTGGATGGATGGTAAGGCTGTGTGTGTGTGTGTGTGTGTGTGTGTGTAGCACTCAGATTAAGAGATGTTTCCTCCGGTGTACACAGTGCTGTGGTCTTGACAGAGAACTGTTCTAAAGCTCCATCTTCTCTCGAGAGAACTCCACGCAGGTCTGAGTCCAACGGTTCTATCTGGAGTCTCTTAACTACTATTCTGACAGGATTAGATTCGCAGACGTGTGTGTGTGTGTTAAGTAAGTAACGTTCCTGGAGGATGTGAGTAGTAAATCTGATTGATTCTCGCAGGATAACTTGATCTCTGTATAAATCACACAGATGGGCGTGTCTTTAACACTAGAGTGAAAAATTCCACGAGTACCTCATACACTCATTTGAATACACACCGATTGATTTATTATTTATTATAAGTGTTTGTTATGGGGTGTGTGGTCATGTTCCATCATAAGCAGGTCACGTGATCATAAAATGTACCTGTACCTTTACCTGTCCGAGGAGCTCAGTAATTTCCCCGAACACCTGGAAGCGTCACTTCTCTGACACGCCCTTTTAAAACCCCAGCGCTTCCTGGAGTGTCTCAGGATCTTGTCCGTTCAGGTGAGATTTTTATGACCTGAAGTTATTTCTACTGTTCAGCTTATGGAATATAAAATAATCTTTCCAGTCACATGACTCGAAAGAACTCGAGTGCTGCGAAGTCACTTCCGTGTCCATTTGGAAGGACAGTTGAGAATACCACGGAGGTTTGCGTTGTTCCCTTTGACCTTTTGACTCAACACGTTTCATATCTCCCAGTCAAGGACAGGTGTGTGTGTGTGTGTGTGTGTGTACTGTATATCTGTACATAACTGAATTATCCTCATGATTCACAGCACCAGACTTCAGTTGTTGAACAGAAAGATGTTTCAGTCGAGTCTTCAAGCTTTATTTCTGAAGGTATCTAACTGACACCGTCTGAACCCCACTTCATCCCAATCCTGTGACAGAACACGCCAGTATTTGAGCTTGAAATGTTCTTTTAATCTCATTTGGAACATGTAAAGCTACAGTAAGTCGTCTTTCAACCAAACAAACACCAGGCAGCTTTGCATTTGGCTGTTCCCTGTTCCACACGAGCTGGTTTTTTTAGTCTTGCCGTGATATATTGGACATAACGGTGTCACATTTCACCCGTGCCAGGCCAGATCAGGAAACAGCTTGCATAAGGGAACTCTCGTGCTTCCTCACTCCAGCACAACAAGCAACTTTGCATCCTCACCCCAAACTCCAGGACTGATCGTAAAGACCGGAAGATTTGAACATCCCTCTGTACAAATGAATTTTTTTTTTGCATAATGTCTGGCCATCACCGTTTGCCCTGCCAGCTCTACCCCAGCTTCCTGCCAACTACGTTACACCATGCTGTCTCACACAAGCTGGTCACGGCTCGTCTTAAAACTCAGACAACTGTATTGTTGTGTTTAGTGTTTTTGTGGTTGTTTCAGTCACAAGGCCATGATTCATGTCTTTATTAAAAACATTTCGACCAGGAGTTATTCATGTGCTGGAGAAGGTTCAGGAATCAAGGAGTCATTTCTTTTCCATCACTTCACACACTGGGGAAAAAAATAAGGGACAAATAATGTAAGTGGACACTCAGGGGTTGGATTACGTCCCGTACCTTAGACAGGTTTTAAATTGACACTGCACTCTTGGGAAAAGGGATTTGGAAGAGTTCTTTATACTGTAACTGGGTTCTACTTGAAACAGAGTTCTATTGTTCCTGCTTCTAAGGTTCTACCAAAACTTAAAACCCTTTAGGTTTTTCCCGGCAAGTCAGACTGAAGGACACTTTTTCTGGTGCTAAATAAGTAAATTTGTATACGTAAATAATTTATTTTAATTTACGTATCTAGAAGTTTTCCTCTATTTCTTTTCTCTGTTTATCTGTAATGATGCTGCTGGAATCTTAATTTCCCTGAGGGA
>JAPFFA010000005.1:1151914-1165242 GCA_026153275.1 Sciades herzbergii | reverse complement strand
GATCATGTGACACTTTGATTGCACACAGGTGGATCTTAATCAACTAATTATGTGACTTATGAAGTGAATTAGTTGGAGCAGCTCTTATTTAGGGGTTTCATACGAAAGGGGGTGAATACTTATGCACACTCCAGATTTCTGTTTTTTCACCTTAATTATTGTTTGTGTCACAATTAAAAAAAAAATAATCCCCTTTAAAGTGGTCGGCATGTTGTGTAAATCAAATGGTGTTAACCCTCCAAAAATCCATTTTAATTAAACAGGACAAACACCAAGGGGGATGAATACTTTTGCAAGACACT
The DNA here is from genome assembly GCA_026153275.1 of Sciades herzbergii. NCBI lineage: Eukaryota > Metazoa > Chordata > Actinopteri > Siluriformes > Ariidae > Sciades > Sciades herzbergii. The sequence goes on along the minus strand of JAPFFA010000005.1, from coordinate 1,164,940 downwards.
GTAGGTAGCTGCTTTTTAATAATAGTTTGTTTGTTTTAATAAAACATTGATTCAGTGTTCAGCACTCATTTCTGTGTTAGTGACCATTCTGTTCGTGGGTGCCAATAATTATGGAGCTGTAAATTGTACATTAGTGGTTTACTGACTGATCCTTATATTTGATGATGCAGTAGGATTTTTCAGTAACAGTGATAATCATCACTTTAATTAAAGATTAATTTGCTGTTATTGAGAAGGCAGTCTCGTATTTTTATCTGTGTGTCCGTTTCTCTGAAGTCAGACCTCATGGTGAGTTTCGGAAGTGCGGTACGAAGGCACGTCTTTGTATGATATGAAAATGTGTTTTTGGAAAACATTGACGCGTTTCTCCCGTGTGATTTTGTATTAAATGCTCAACCATATTCCTGAGGAAAAAAAATGAATTCCGTAACTAAAGAACAAACAGCGAGTTTTTCCTCATAAACAAGCTTCGATCGTATTTGAACAAAGTTTGCACTCAGTGTTGAAGCTGCCGTAACAAATCCATCAAATCTCTTGTATGAGAATCAGATGAGCTTGTGAATATTTAAACGTAATAAATTGAATAAAGTTGTTGAGCACGGTTTCGCCGCTGATGAGGACTGAATCGAAAATCTTTGACGCGTGTCTGATCAGAGACGATTATTTCTAATGTGATCAATCAGACTACGAATTTAAAATTTTTACTCTGTCATCCTGTCAAAGCAGTAAATCCCGCCCATCCTTAACCTTTGACCTCTGATCATACGTAATGCGCACTAACTCATATTCACTAGTTTTAGCCACACTGATTAAAAAAATAATAATAAATTCAACATTCAAAGTTGAAATGTCGCAAATGATCTAAAGAGTGAACAAGTTTGTGCACCAAGGAACCAGTCCCAACTCTTGAATAAGTATCATGTGAGCTTGGAAATAAATGTTTTATCATTATAAAAAAAATAAACATTTGCTTCGACTACACCACTGGTCAGGACTAAAGCCAAACTCTGGCTTATCAGAGACATTTATATTTAAATAAAAATATTCCCGCTCCATCGTCCTGTGAAAACCACACCCTCCCCTCCCCTCCCCTCCCCTCACCTCACCTCATTTCACCTCTGACCTCTGACCCTGATCCATAATGATCCTCCACGAGGCTTTCTGTGTTGCTCCCATTTCCTTTTTGGCACTTCCTTGAGTCGAGGGGTGTGTCCACCACTAGCCCCGCCCCGTTCTGGTGTGATGCCCATCTCTAATCTGTGGTATTGCATGTCTCGGGCAGGCAAGCGCGGGCGCCGCACCAGTGCAGGATCACTAGACAGCAATATGGAAGTAAGTAGGAAGCAGCAGCTGTCCAGTTTATTCTCTGCTCATGATGTGCACTGTTTAAAAACAAACCGCAATGCACAAAGCAAAAGCCTTAACCGAAAACCCCAAGGGCAACCCGTAATGAGCGAATGATTTCTTTTGTTATGTTCTTGCATCCTCTGACGCTTCATAATTCTTGGTTCTTTACGTTTTTTGAGACTCTCAGTGCCTAACCTGCCTGCCTGCTCACACGCATGCACGAACTGCTTGCAGAACCCTGAACACGTTCCTCTGTGTTCCCCAAAGCAAGCATGTTCTCTACTAATCCCTGCTCGCTCGACCACCACCATCTTGTTTGCTTCCATGTTCATGTGGTTTCTCGTTGTATCAGTTCACCTTTACAGTAGGTGTTGAGTTCCATCCATTGACTCCTGAATCCCCTAACTTCCAAACCCTACGTTCATGCTAGCAAGGGACTTGGTTTTATTTCATGTGGGCGTAGCCTGTACATTAAAAAAAAATTAAATTAAAAAATAGTAGCCTTTATCTCCAGCCTGCAGCCCAGTATACACAATCTATTTGTTTTTATTTATGATACATGCTAAACTTTGTACTAGTTTTATAGTCTGATTAGTTTAGCTGTGCGCTAGAAGCTAACTCTACTCGCTGTGTCAGAGATCCTGACCATCTCTGATATGTCCTTCCAAGCTTCTTCATAATGTCTGTTGGATGAGATGAAATTTTTCTTCCATGTTCTTTGCCTCAAACAGTAATTGTGAGCGAGGAACTGAAGAAACGTCGGACCACAAACGCACCACAGGATCGGTCTGAGGTTTGGTTTTGTCACTTTACAAAATCGCAGCTAATTTGGATAAAATTGCGAGTGTTACTTTTCCCTGTGCACGTACCTATAAAGTGTAGACTCGCCTGTCGCTGTGTTGCTCGCTAGTGTGAACGTAGGTAAAGAAATGATCCCGTTCTCAGAGACGTGCTAATCAGACCGTTTCATTGTGAATGTGGATTTCATTAGCATTCATGTTCATCATTCATACGTTCTCTATGTCAGATTTTAGACAAGATATGGGTGGGAGTGAGTGATGGAGGTGTAACAGTAGAGCGATGGAGGTGTAACAGTACACATCATCACAGCACAACTTTACAGAACTCCAGATCTAGATTTAGATCCTAATGAACAATCCAGAGGAGACAGCAATGAGAAAAACCTCCCTGAGACGACATGAAGAAGAAACATCGGCTCCCGAGGGACTCTGGATGGTTCGGTTATAAATCATATCAGTGTGCAGGTGTAGAAGAATAAAGACACAGTACTGCGTGTGTTAGCATGAGCAGATCGTAAATAAGAGTCCTGATGATGAGCAGCAGGATGGTGTTTATGATTAGAGCAGCAGCTCTTACACACACACAAACACATATCTACAGAATCCAGGTGAAGTGAAACACTGAAGCAAAGTTGAACTCTTTCTGCCTTTTCTCCTTCTGCATGTCAGCGATCTGCTCCCATCATCCTAACGAGATGCATGTGAGAGTTCTCCCCAGGCTTCTTCTACAACATGTTCTCATGGCTTTGAGATATTTCAGTGCTTAAAGGAGGATTCCACCTCAGCAGATCTATAATCCACAAACAGATGGTTCCTCCAGGGTTCTTTGGAAGTTGCTTTGGATCGAGCTTTTAAAAAGGGGTTTTGCTTGGTCCTGTCTGAGAAAGAAATCGGTGTGGAAACTTTGGACGTTCCTTTAGAGGGACAAACTGGAGAACTTTAAATGGGACTAGTGCAGCTGTTCTGCGTGATGATAATTTGCAAAAAATTTGGCCTGAAGTTTGAGTTGAATTTCAGGAATTGGGATTTGACAGCTTCAGGTAGAGAAAGAAACAAAAGTAGTATGTTTTATGTAACACTGTTAGAGGAAAAAAGATTCTTTAAGGGTTCTTTAGGTGGTTAATTGATCAAGCACTTCTACTTTAGATGGTTCTGGAATGGAAGTAAACAAGACCAAAATGTTTCACTTAGCACTCTTGGAAAAAGGGGGTCCTTTAGACGGGTAATAGTTCTAGATTCCTAAAAAGGTCCTACCAAGAGCTTTCAGACTCCTCTCTACAGGAACTTCAAGAATTCTTTGGTTTGTTCTGTTATGAGGCTCTTTATACAGTGGAAACCTTAAAGGTTCCTTTAGAGGAACAATCCAAGAACATCCCTTTACAGAGATTGATTTTCAGCGATAGAACCAGATGATCGTGTTGTTTTCATAAAAGACTTATAGAACTTATAGAAAAAGTCCATAAGAGTTCTTCATTTTCCTCCTTTTAGAGGATCCCTTAAGGGTTCCATACAGAACTCTATAACTGCATGTTTCTCAGGTTAGACAGCTCCAAGCAGAATCCTTTTAGGAAGCTGTAACATCTCAACAAGCCAAAGAACCCCTGAGGAACCCTTTTTAAAGGCTGTGTGGTCAGTTGATCTTTGACAGAATGAAAGATCAGGGATGTAGAAGATGATAAATTAGTAAATGTGTGTTAGACAGAGAACCCTCTCGGAGAGAACCGAGTGATGAAGTGTAAGATTTTAGGTCATCTAAGTCCAAGCAACAAGGAAGTGAGTGTCAGTTTTTCTCCAAACTCTGTTCCTGGTGGAGAATTTGGAAGTAGATGATTGATATTTGGTGGAATTCTTCTTTAAACACTTCTTCTACACGTCACCTTGTCACATCTTCCTTCAGCTGGATCAGTTACACTCATGTTTATTCTTACTCTGAAATACAAAGTGCAAATTTAGTGATGTGAAGAAAGGGTATTTATTTATTTATTTATTATCTGTATACATTTATACAAAATCCTAAGAGCAGATAAATGTATAAATGTTTATCCCTTTTTCACTGACATGGTGTTGGTGCTTGTTCCATGAAACCAGGAGACCATTTAATTGTTTAAAACATAAAATCTACAAACAGTTCAGGAACCAAAGTTTTCAAAATTCAAGAACTTTACCATCATCTGCACAAACCTCCTGTATGATATCATTCTTTATCTTCTGTTCTCACAAAAAAAAAATCTTGTCAGAATTTTTTTTAAAAGTGGGGGATATTTTTACAGAAGCAGATGCGATAATTTTTTCATTTTTTCCATCGTGTAAAAGGAAAAACATCTGTGCAGAATTTTAAAGTTTTTCCTCTGAGCATCATGTTCTTCCTGCGCTCTCAGAAGAAAAGGTCCGTTCATCTCTCAGCTTGTCCTTCTGGAGAACCCTTTAAAAAAAGGTTCTGAATAGAAACCTGTCAGAAAACTAGACCTGTATTTTAAGTGCGTCGCTCTCGTTCTGTAAAAGATGGTTCCTCTGAGGAAGCACTTCACGATTTCCTGTCGAGCTCTAGAACAGAGGAGGAAGACCTGCTTCATAAAAAGGACACCATTAACCATCCAAAGAACCCTTAAAGAACCCTGTAGCGATCAGGGATTTGTTTTAGGGTTTGTTTAATAAATGTCTTTTTCTTGCAGTTATGGTTTTGAGATCAAATCAGAATCTAACTTCAAATCTCAACAAGTGTTGCCAGGCAAAACAAACCTCGTCCAGCAGCACTGATTTTATACCTGTATGCTGATAATGGTTTTATACCTAATATCTCTCAGATTTACATTTTGAATCAGAATCGTATGTTTGTGAAAGAGAGCATTACAGTCAGAACCAGAATCACGTGTGTTTGTGAGAGAGAGAAATAGAATCAGAACCAGAAGGAAGATATCACGGAAAAAAAACAATTTTGACCTTTTTGGTGACCTTGATCTTGACCAGATGGCCCTCAAAATGTTGGAGGTTCTGTTTGAGACCAATGCCCATCTATCCTGAAAGTTTCATGAAGATTGGTCCAGCCGTTTTCCCGTAATGTTGCTAACAAAAAAACAAACCCCACCGAAAACAATACCACGCCCCCTGGTGGACTCCGTCCCGGGCGAGATGGTAATGTAAAATCTGAAAAGCAGATTTTATGTAAATTAAGTTGAAGTTGGAATTTCACAGATTCCTGGGGGAAACGAAAAGCTTTCAGAGCATCAACAGTTAACAGCCGGAGTTAGCGGATTAATAGGAGTTTAGATAATTCGGTCAAATCAAAAACCTGATGCACTTACCTCATTACAGATCATAAAGTATGTGCCCCCCCCCCCCCAGCCAGCACACTCGGATGTGGTTCCTCCTCAAACTGTTCCCACAAAGTCTGAAGCTCACAGTTCTTTAGAACATCTGTTTGCTGCAACATTCCAGTTTCCCTTCACTGGAACTCAGAGTCCAAACCTGTTCCAGCATGACGATGCTCCTGTACACACAGGAGCTCCATGAAGACGTAGTGTGTGAAGGTTGGAGTGAAGAACTCAAGTGTCCTGCACAGAGCCCTGACTGAACTCAACCCCACTGAACACCTTTGGGATGAACTGGAGCCTCAACATCCCAACATCAGGGTCTGATCTCACTAATGAACACAGATCCCCACAGCCACGCCCCAAAATCTTGTGGAAAGCCTTCCGAGAAGAGAAGACAAGAGAAGAGCTCATTATAACAATGAAAGAGGGAATAAATCTGGAATGAACTGGACGTTGGGGAAAAGTCATGGCCTAAAGGTTAGAGAAATCGCTTTGGGACCAAAAAGTCGCTGGTTTGATTCTCTGGACCAGCAGGAATGGCTGAAGTGCCCTTGAGCAAGGCACTGAACCCCCAACTGCTCCCCAGGCTGCTCTGGGTGTGTTGTACATCTCTCTGGATAAGAGCGTCTGCTAAATGTCATTAACGTAATGAACGAGACGTTTAACAAAGACATGCAGGGGGTGCACATACTTTGGGCTATATAGTATTTCTTACATTTTGACCCCACATCTCGTCTTGTCATGTCACTTTATGGACGTGTGCGTGAGAGATGGCTGGAGTCGGATAAATTGGACTGTGATTTACGCTTTCTGAAAAAAATCAAGGTTTCCCTTTGGATTAATTTACATAAAATATCTCCTTTTCATTTCTTCATTTTTAAGATTTTTATTTTGGGAGCAATTATTTTATCTCAAAACCCTAATTGTTAATTATGTTTCAAAAGGCAAATTTTACCCCAGCGAGTTCAAAGCAAAGAAAAAAGTTTGCAAAACTGTAAATGTGTTAAACACACTACAGAATAAATCAGTGTTTAATGTGTGTGTGATGTGATTATAATCAAAGAGACAAAATTAATCGTCAAATACCTTGAAAAGTTCACATCTTATTTTAAAGGCAGTCATGAAACGTAAGTTTTATTGTTCACGGTATTGACGCTGCCACCAGTCAGGTTTTAGACCCGTGTCCACTCTCGACCCGTTTTTCGGCTCTTTTGAGGAGGAAAAACTCCAAATGGTTTCAGCACCGGTACCATGTTGGTGGAGAAGGTGATTGAGATGTACCCTGGAGCATATTAGTTTCTCCTCAGACCACGAGGAGTTGTGTTATTGTCTGTCTTGTATGTTTGATGTGACGGTGTTGTTCTCGGACTGTCTCCTCTGCCCCCTCGCAGGGCTCCATCATTAGCAGCCCTCCTCAGCTGCCCCGGAGAGCGCCGTCCGGCCGCGAGTGTCCTCCTCCTCGTCCACACCACTCCAGCACCAACCCTTCCTCCTCCTCTTCCACGCTGCTAGGATCGCTCTTCGGAAGCAAGCGAGGAAAACCTCCTCCTCATCCTCCACTTCCTGCTCCTCCCTCCTCCTCCTCACACCACCCCGTCCACCCCACCCTTATCTCCCACAAGCCCCACCCCACCAACCTGCACCACACCGCCCAGGCCCACTTCGAGGCCCACCATTCGCAGCATTGTTCTCTCCCACAGAACCCTCCACCGTATCAGCACCACCATCACTACGACCCACCTTCTGTCGGGCTCCGGTTCCACCGTCAGCACTCGGGCCACGTCTCTGCACCTCAGCATCACCCTCAACTCGCTCACAACCACCTTCATCAACACCATCGTCATCAACACCACCATCACCATCAACAACGGCACCAACATCGGGAGCAGCAGCTGGCATCGGTGTCGTGTCCCATCAGCGCCAAATCCAAACACTGTGGCATCAGCACAGTGGTGTGAGGATACAACCGGAACTGGACAAAATTCCTGAGATAACGGTCTGGAGACGGTTTCAGAGTCGTCCTAATCAGAAGCTCTGTGTGTAGAACAATGCGTCTGCTAGAGGAATTCTGATGATGGTTGAAGAAACAGAAGGAGGATTGTAATGTCTTCTCCGAGGACGCTGTGAATCCCTGAGATGCTACGTACAACCGGACACTTTTTATTTTTTTTTTTCGGTTCCCAAAAACAAATCCCAGACGATCAGCAAAGTCTTTCACCGGCCGAGCGGTTGGTCTCACCCATAGTTGTCCTGACGCTGTATTTATTGTGGATAATGGAAAAGCTTTACATGTTGTCCTTAGCGATCATTTATCACCGTGCCAATAATCCCTGCGTATGTACTCGGCTCTGTGTAAACTGTATCCTGTGTGTTCTAGTGTTTTAGTGTGAAGATGCATCCATTGTAAGATGTTCTATATACTGTAAAAAAAAAAAAATCTATATATACATATTCAGAGTTTTTTAAATATTATGGTCAAATAGAAATGAAATATTACGGTAAGCGGTGCAGGTGAAGCTGGACGTACTGTATAGATGTTCGGAGAAATATTTTGGAATTTTAGACGCATTTGCAATATTGCATTTAAAACATGTTTTAGAAAGCAGAAGTAGCTGCACTGAGCTATAAAACTATAAAGCGATAAATATAGTGTCCTCGGCGCCTGGTAGAGCTGCCAAAAGAGCAACACAGGAGCTAAAGAGCACTTTTATATAGAGTTAGAGTTAGAATTAGAGTTCAATACATTTCAATACAAAGTGTGAGATTTCGATGTCCCACTCACTGAGCACTTGTCGAATTTGTTCTTTTTTTTAATCTCGTTTCCCGAGACTGTAGAAAATAACTAGTATTTTAATATGAAGTAAACGTTCCTTGTTTTTTTTTTTCTCTCTCAAAGAAAATGATGCAATCAGATTTGTTTTCTTTTCGCGAATATTGAGGTAAAGCTGTAGGTTCGATCGTTTTAACATCTGCACAAATTCTATAGACGTTATGCACAAAACTAAAGAAGGCCAGTGACCTGAAATAGTTTTTACTCCAATGTGCAATATGTTTAGATTTCAGGAGGACGAGGCATGCCACGTAATTAATAAAATGAATAAAAATGATAAGAAATAAATTCAAAAATAAATAATTGACTAAATACTAAAATTATTTGATAATCTTTGAATTAATGCACACATTGATTATTTACTTTTTCACTTTATTTTTAATTTTTTTTATTACTAATATTTCTATTTTTGTTCCTTTACATTTCCTTTTTGTATTTATTTTTTTTCTTCTTAGTTTTATTTACTTTTCTCTTTTATCTTTGACTTTTTTCTTTTTTATGTGAAACATTTATTTTTCCTGTCTGTTTTTTTTTTTTTCCATTTTTTCCATCTCCTTTTATTTTTGTATTTTTATTTCATTAAATTTCCTGGAAAACAAACTCCAGGTTCAATGTCTGCATTAATTTAATGATTAATTTAATTGAATTAATTTCATGATTGAGTTCTTGGTTTATTTATTAATTTCTGAAGTATTTACATTTTCATTTGGAAAATAAATTTCTGTACTTTTTTTCTTGTTTTATTTTCCTGATTAATTGATTTTTTTGCAGTTTCGTGACGCACCTCATCCTCTGGATTTGACAACTTTTTTTTTTTATTATTTTCCCACAATAACATGATTGCAGTGGCTCATAAAAAAGTGACCCACTCACTGGGAATTTAGTGAAATGTCAAACGTCAAGTGTGTGTCCTGTTAATTGTTGTGTGATTTATTTTTTTTTGTTTGTTTGTTTGTTTGGTTTGGTTTTTGTGTCCCAAAAAAATGAAATCAGTGTTACGTTTCTCAGTTATGTGCAATCGTGTAAAGACAGAAATCCATCCTGCAGCTTGTTGTTTCTGTATCAGATTCAGGTGAAAAATATGACAGTTTATGCAAATCTCTTTCCTTCCAGACGACTGGAATATTTTTATTTTTTTTTTTACAGAATGTATTTCAGGCGATGAAACGTAGAAGCACATTAAACCTGTTTCTTGCTGAACCACACACACACGTTCAGGCGAAGAAATAAAAACGAAGGACTGTTCGCTTTAAGTGAAAAACATCATTATTTTGAAAAGCGTTCTTCTGTTCAGACGTTCAGGCAGATTTATTCCTCATAAAGGATCCGGCTGTTTTCAGGAGCGTGTAGAATATTCCTTTGTTCCCTCTGCATCATCATCTCGAGAAACCTGTGAGGAAAGTGTGATGAGAACTCGACTGTTCTTCAGTGGCCAGATGTGAGGTTTTTATCCGAGACGTCTCGTTTCACTGTGAGCTGATGGACACTCGAGTGGGATATGCCTTGTTTTCTTTTCCTCCTCCGTTTTTTTTTGTAGCCTAGATGTTGGATTTGCTGTAGTACTGCGTTGTGTTTCTCTGAAGTGCAGCATGCAGATCATCTTCACATATCCATTGTAGAAAAAAAGAGGAAGGAAGTGAGACGTGAAAAGGGGAGGACTGTGCTCTCACACGTCTGTCTGTCTGTCTGTCTGTCAGTGAGAGTCCTCAGAAATCACAGTGTGAATAATGTGGAGACGATGATGATGATGATGGAAGGTGTGTGTGCCGTGTGTGGATGTGTGTTTGAGATGAACTGACTGTTGGACTCGTTCACTGCCTCTCACGCTGAGCCCCGGATTGCTGCTGTTCCACACAGAGCAGAACCACAGGCTGGAGAGTTTATGGAAAAGGGAACGCTCTCATTTTGATATGCAGTCTGTTTGTAAGTGCTTCAAATCCAGTTAATGTCAAACTGTGACAATATTGAGAAATAAACCAACGTTAAACATCATGTACAGACTCTGCTCCTGTTTTTCATAAAGATTTTAAAGCCCTGAAGAGATTTAAACTATAGAACTTTGGAAAATCTTTCTAGTTGAAACCTTTTTGTGATATCTACATATGATACACTCATGCTCTGTAATGTTCTACTTAGAACCTGGTGGGGTTCCTCCACAGGGGCCAAACTCAGTGCAGCATGGAACAGAAGTGTAAATCGGAGTGTTGTGTAAGTGAACACAGTGCAGGTTAAAGACGTAAATAAACAGTAAATCAATAAGAAGGTGATGGACAGTTGAGTTTTTGAGTCGATAATAATATGAATTACACGGTTCTAATAGAAATAGTCTAACGGTTGTAAAAAGAAATATAATATATGCAAGTGTTAGTGATAGTTATTAGAAACACCTTGAATGGTGCAGCTTGGACACATCCTCAGTGATAAACCCGGGGTCACGGGGTGTTTCGGGTCTTGGATCATCAGACACCCTTGCCTGGGCAACCCAGCCGACTTGTGTCCAAGCAGCGCACTATACCATGTATTGCCCCTCTTAATCTACAGCCACCTTGAGGCTTTCTCTGCTGCCTCACTGATGTTCTTGGTGGCTTTCCTCTCCTGTAACCCCCTGATGCCAAGAAGCCTGAGTGTCCTGTGCAGGCTCTGCCCTGGAAATCCCCTACAACCGACCTCGACTGGCTCACAGCGGGCCCTCCAACCATTCAGCCTGCAGGCCTTTACCAGCTCCAGGTACTTTGCCTTCTTCTGCTCATAGGCCACCTCAATCCAGTCTTCCCAGGGGACTATTAGTTCCACCAGCACCACTTGCTTTGAGCTCTCAGATGTTAGGACCATATCTGGCCTGAGTGTTGTGCTGGTGATGTGCTCAGGGAACTTCAACTGCCTCCCAAGGTCCACCTTCAGCTGCCAGTCATGCGCTGAGGATAACAGCCCAGTTGGGACCTTTTGCTGTGACTGAGGCTTCTCTCCAGCCCTGATGAATGTGATGTTCAGCCTTACTGGGGGCTGGTATCTACTCTGCTGGATTCCAGTGTAGATGGTGTCAGCAACTGCCTTCAGCACCTGGTCATGGTGCCATCTGTACCGCCCCTCTCCCACGGCTTTCGGGCAGCAGCTTAAGATGTGCTCCAGAGATCCTCTTGAAGGGCACAGTGGACATGACGGTTTCTGCCAGCCCCCAGCAATGCAAGTTTGAGGGACTTGGGAGGACATCATACACAGACTGGATCAGGAGGAGGAACTCGGTCATGCGGTTGGCAAGAATCTTGAAAAAGATTTTGCCCTCTACACTGAGCAGCGAGATGGTTCGAAAGTGACTATCACTTGCATTCTCCTCCTTCGGTACCCAGACACCTTCTGCATGCCTCTATTGCTTGGCTACCCTTCCCCTCCACCATACCACCCTGATGATCCTCCACAGCCTCTCCAGGAGTCTCGGGCAGTATTTGTACACTTTGTACAGCACACCACTCGGCCCTAGTGCTGCACTGGTCCGCACAGCCCTGACTGTCTCCCTGACTTCTGCCAGAGTGGGCTCCTTAGTGTTGAACTGGATGGAGGGTGTGGGTGGTGTAATTAGCTCTCTGCAGGGCCCAAGATCTTCCTCCCTATGCCTGTCACTGTAAGTGACACTGAGGTGTTGGTTGATGTCCTCTTCGCCTCTGCCCTAGCAGCTTTTTAATAAATCCAAATGGATTTGCTATAAAAGCAGTGCGCTTGCGAGCCCTCTCTCTGCCCTTCCTCCTGTGCCACTCAGCACAACGTAGGGAGATGAGCTTCTTTCTGAGGATGTCCCGGAGCTCTGCCAGGGCAGGTCTTTCCTCTTCACTCGCCCTCTTGTAGCGCTGTTTCAGAGTCTTCAGGTCTTTCCTGAGCTGGGTGATCTTGCTCTCCCACCAGTTTGGCCTAGCTGTAATCTTGGCCTTTGGCTGTTCGATGCCAAAATGCTCAGCACCAATGCTGATGATGAAGATGCACATCATTTGGAGCTGCTGTTCCACTGCTCCCTTCAATGATGCTTCCAGGGCAGCACTGACGTCTTCGTCAAACTGGCGCCACTCAGTCTCCTTGTGTGCAGCAGGCCACAGGACCCGGCAATGTTCAGATGGTTTGCTAGGTGCAGCACGCTGAGCTTGGAGGTTCTGGACACTGTGGGGTGACTCCGGGTCCAGCTCCTCCTCCGTCTCACCAGGGACAGTACTAAGCACTGCCTCTGTGTGTTGATCAGCTTGCTTCCTCCTTGTGCAGCTCATCTTGGTCTGGTGGATCTTCAGACCCTTCAGGTTCGTGCAGCTCTTGCCACACAAACAGGTTACTCTCGTAGATGATAATCCATCGCTCATGTCTCTTGCCAGGAAATCTGTCCGTCTGGGGTGCTCATTCTCCCCCCCTCTCGGGCACCCCTGGGGGTATCTTTCAATAGGGCTTTCTGTAGCTTGGTTGGGTGCTCCCTCACGGGGGCTGCAGCTCGGGGTGCTAACCCTTACTGGCCCGGTTGCCATCTCTCCGTGCTGTCCACTGTCTCTCCAGTCGTCACCACACTATTCATGGTTGTTATCCAGCCTTTCCTGGAGGTCACTGGCTACGCCAGTTATAGACAGTTATTAGAAACACCTTGAATGGTGCAGCTTGGACACATCCTCAGTGATAAACCCAGGGTCACTGGGTGTTTCGGGTCTTGGATCATCAGACACCCTCGCCTGGGCGACCCAGCCGGGGTTGATCAGTCCCCGACTTGTGT
>JAPFFA010000005.1:637651-649640 GCA_026153275.1 Sciades herzbergii | reverse complement strand
GCTGGGATAGGCTCCAGCTCGCCTGCAACCCTGTAGAACAGGATAAAGCGGCTACAGATAATGAGATGAGATGAGATAAACAACGATTATCATCAAGCTGAGGAGTCTCTTAGAGTTTCCTCGCTTTAATTGTGTTGTTTAAACAGCAGCGGGCAGAATAACAATCAGGAATACATGTGACTTCACTGTGGGTGGAAGTAACGCAGCTCTAATGCTGCAAAAACACAAAATACATATGTGTAAAATGTGAAAGAGCTGTTGTGGGATTGTGTACAAACAGACTTAATCAGAATTCAGAGCTCTCTCTGTTTACAGACTGCTGAAAGAGAAAGAAAAGATAAGCAAATGGAGGCAAAACAAATGTTTATTAAGAAAATATTTATTAATTTTAATTTTTAATAAAACCAATATTTTAGTTAAGATGTGTTTATATTTTACTCCAAATTTTACAAATGTGGAGAAATAATTATTGCGGGCTATAAAGAAAATGAAACAAAAGTTATTTAACAAAAGGAATATTTACGTTGATAAGAAAACAAATATTGAATTTATGATAAAATTTTCTTAATTTATTTAAATATTGTGTGAAAATGGACTGGTGAATTTGGGCCAATCATTATGTGCCGAGTGAGAAACGCTGAAAGTGCGGACCGTGTTTGAATCATGTGTGGATCATTCCATTCTTTAAAGTCTTGATAAAGTGTAATTTGTGAGCAGAAGAACATCATCATCATCCACAGCGTCTCAGTTGTTTATGTGCCTTTATTGTTCCACATGTTTAAATTCATACAGGTTTAGAACTCACACAGTTTAACAGGACATGAGCTACGCGTTTACACACTCGGGTTTAGATCAGATGAAGACGAGAGATCGCATCACTGTCGGGTTTCTGTGTGTCCTTCCAAAGCAAAGGACTCGGCACAACATCAGATAGAAAACAATTCTGATTTTTAAATTAAATAAATACAAAATCAACATGTTACTGAAGGAAAAACAAAATTCAAACAGATTTTTATAAGAAATATTAAAGAAAAGAAAATTTAGTTTCCAGTCGTTTGAGGCTCACAGATGTTTAACACACAGATTGAATTAAGAGCAGTGCGCGCGTGTGTGTGTGTGTGTGTGTGTGTGTGTGTGTGTTTTAAGGCTTGATAAAGAGCTAGTTTTGAATCTGAGAAATCTAAAGTGTGTGAAATCCAACATTAGATTCCTTCAGTGTACGGAGTTATGTTTGTGCCACGAGGATTTAAAATTTATCAGATTTTTTTTATCTTTATTTTGAAATATCACATTTAATAAAACAGTATTTTGGTGACGGAGTGCATTTCCATTTCAGTTGATAAAATTCTACTTCCAAATTCCTTTACTGTTTATTTCAGCCAATCAGCAGTCAGGAGCGCAATCAGAATCAACTCCACGGATTTCTAGCTGAAACTTGTTAAAAATGAATGTGAATAGAATTTAACACACAGTGGCGGATATTCCTTACACAAATGAAATAAAGAGCTGAATTTGTTTTGTATCAGTTTAATGGAATGATGTGAGAATTCTCAGAAACTTTAATCAGTCTGTACACGCAGTGATGTGAAAGTGATGAAATAAAATTCAGAAATTATTTTCATGCACATTAACGAGAGACGAAATAAACCACTGATCCACGTGATGCGATGGTGAACTGTAGAGAAAGAGAGAAATATACAGTGCTGTAACACACTTATCATCGTTACAGTCTGAAGTGTTCATGGTTATGGGTTAATAAATGGTTAATAAAGGGTGTTATTAGTGTACGGATGAATATTGCACAGCTTCCATCCTCCAACACACAGCTACAGAAAATAAAAGTCGTTATAAACAAACATCGTCAGCGTCTCTTCCACGCCCTCCAGAATCAGTTCAATAACCAACGGCTCAAATCACAAACACCAAACCTTCATCACATCAATCTGTACTTCCTTATTTCACTTCCTCTTCCCCTCATTCTCCTTCCTATCTTACTTCCTGTTTCATTTATATTTTTAAACACCAGTGTCCAGTTCCTGCTCAAACATCAAACCTGCACAATTTCACACAGACGAGACACGCGTGTGTTTAAAGTGAGATTTCTGTTGAAAATGGCGTCCGTGAGTCTCACAGCTGCAGTAAACAAACCACACACACACACACACACACACACACACACACACACCCTCACAGTTCAGTTATATTCATTACTGAGGGAAATAATAACAAATAAAATAAAAAGTCAGACAGACAGCCGGGCACAGATCGGGGGGTTCTGATGTTCCAGTATCAGTGGAGACCATCTGCTCCGATTCATTCATATTATGTTTTTCGCTTCATGAACAGAAACCAAGCAGAAAAACACGAGGAGAGGAAACGATGGAGATCTTTATTAGCAGTTAGTAATATTAGTGGTGGTGGTGGTATGTGCTGTATTTGATAGCTGTGTTATTTCAGTGCAGTATTTTAATGATATTGGGAAAACTGTTGTGTAATTCCAGATGGGAATGATCAATTTTCCCATTTAAAGAAATAATTCTGAAAGAAAGAATTCTGGGAATTTGGAAATCTTGTGTAACAGCAGGGTTTAAGGTGTGAGGCGGACAAGAAGAGATAAAACTGGTGCATGAAGGAGGTGGGAACGATGGGGAGGTGGGAACGATGGGAATCAGTTTGATGTGATTTCCAGAACATGAAGGTTGACTTTGTTGTATAAAAAGTTGATCTATAAAGAGTTTAACTGATTCTTGTACACAGGTAACTTTTTCAGACTTTCATGCAAATGAAACGTTACAGACTCGAACAGTTTATAAAGCGTTTATAACGTTTCTGTTGTGTGATGTGTTCAGATTCTCAGGTGTAAAGTTAGTGTCAGTCTGAGCTTCAGAGCTTTTAAATCGTTTAACATTTAAATGGAGTGTGAAAAATAATCAGGTCAAGTTTTTAAAGGTTTTCAAACACACACACACACACACACACACACACACACACACACACACACACACACACACACACAAAGAATAACACTACATTCCTCCACACGCTGTGGTCACTACTGAACTAACCTGTGAATATAGTGAAGGGATGTAAAGACAGGCAGAAAGAGAAGAGCTGTGTGTGTGTGTGTGTGTGTTTGTTCCGGGAGGTGAAACAGGTCCCATCATTCACACAGGCTCTAACTGCCCCTCCCTCTCTCTTTCACTCCTTCATATTTCCCAGTAATGACTGTCTGCCCCCTGATTGCCCCCCGCTTTAGCCCCGCCCCCACAGTTTGACCTTCACCCCCTCAGACACACCCTGCGCTCTCACTGCTCGTCCTCCCCGAACACGTCGTTCTGTTTGCGCTTCATGTTCTCAAAGTCAAACTCGGCCCCCGTCATGCGCCTGTAGATATCCTTGATGTCGTTGCAGGTCGTTTCGAAGTGTGTGGTGGCGTCGTACGCTCGCGAGCAGAAGATCTGCGGAAGAAACATCAGCCTTAAACCCTGCACTGTGATGTTTATATCGCAGTTTGTGATTTTAAACAAATAATACTTGCATCATGAGTATGGGTTTGTGTTTATCACTTCATCATCATCTCGAACAGTTTCATTAAAAGCCCATCACCGTCCACTCAGTGGTGCTTCAGTTCTCCTCCTCAGGGAACCTTCACAGGTTCTACACTGAACATCATGTTTCCCAGAATCCCTCTGTCGGGAGCTAAAACTCTTCCATCATTAACGGACCCTTAAAGAAGCCCAGTCTGGACACGAAGATCCATTAATTATGTCTTGAATGCTTAAAGAACGCTAAAAAACCCTTCTGTGTTCATCATGAAACTTTATGTATCTAATAAACTCTTAAACAACCCTTTCTAAGTGTGTGTGTTTATTAACTGGGTTCGTGTACAAACACTAAATCACTGCTCAGTATTTTCTCCTGAGTTTCCAGAACCTTCTGTGTTCTCCGTGTGTGTGGGTCAGGGCTCGGTCCGGGTGATGATGGAGTGCGACACTCACCTGACTCTCTGCTCCGTCGTCTGACGGCTCGTACAGATCGCTGATGGCCACAAACCTGCACAAACACACACAAACGTCTTAAGTTTGAAATAAGGTTTAAAGTGAGCGTGTGGTGACAGGACTCATTAAACAAAGGTCAATTAATTAAGCTAACGTTTTGTACTCAACTATAAACATCCCCTTAATAATAACAATAAGAAGAAGAAGAGGGTGTGTAACACTGACTTCCGGTCGATGGGCTCGAGCAGCTCGAGAGCGGGCTGGATCTCAGCCTCAGGGTCGCTCGTCTCCACGGTGGTGCTGGCGATGGCGATGTATTTACCCTGAGCAGCCACGTTATGGGTGTACGAGATCATACACACATAAATATCTAAAACAAACAAACAGGCAGTAAAACAAGAGCTTTAGCTGGTTTTAATAAAGGAGCAGTGAGTCATGTTAAACGCCCTCTACTGCCTGTGAGCTGAATTACAACTGCAATAAACACCCACCCCCACCCACGCGCGCGCACACACACACACACCCCCACCCACCCACCCACACACACCCTCTCCTCAACTGACCGTGATTGTTAACACTAAGCATGTCCTGGGTGCTGCCTTTTAAATGGGCGGAGCTAAAACACTGCATATGGTCTGAGGGCGGGGCTAATTCCTGAAAGCTAAAAAGAAGAAACCAGGCATTCACAGATCGCTCCAGAAACACTTTAAACATCATCCTTTCAGCACGAGTCAAAAGTTTGTACACCCCTACTCTACTCATTGAGCGGTGTTACTGTATTGTGATGATTCTCTACAAAACTGAAGACATCAAAACTATGAAATGACATCTGGAACACATCTGGAATTCTGTGGTAAACAAAAAGGTGTTAATAAAAACAAAAGTGTTTGATATTTGAGATTCTTCAGTGTATCCAGCGTTTCCCTCGATGACTCTTTGTACACTATCGTCATTCTCTTACCCAGCTTCACGAGGGAGTCACCTGGAACGCTTTTCAGTTCACAGCTGTGTCTCGTCCACTAATTACCTTTTGATGAGTTTCTCACCTTCTTAATGACTTTGAGATCAAACAGTAAAGAGTAAATAATAACAATCCAGTAAATAACCCGATTATCCATCATTACTTTAAGACATGAAGTGACTTAATTAATAAAAATAAAACACTGAATTAGAAGGCGTGTCCAAACTTTTGACTGGTTCTGTGTGTGTGTGTGTGTGTGTGTGTGTAAGGTGCCAGTCTGGTTGTCTGTACTCGGCATTAGATGCGTCGTGTTTCCCGACAGGTTCTCGTGTGCTTGTGGTCTGTTACAATATTTTAAAACAACATGCCTCAGGGTTTCTAACGGCTTTCCTAATATTATTCTGATAAAAGAACCCTGTACCAATGAAAGAAGGTTCTACTGGGTTCTGGTGTCTTTAATAGTAATCAGGAACTCTAAGGGAAGCCTGTAGGAATCTGATAGAACCCAGTAAGCTGATATCCATTAAAGTCCATTACATCAGAGGTTCTCCTGTGTTCCTTCAGCACTTTAAGAAACAGCGCATGTGCAGTACATGTCGACCCGTACACTAAACGTGCAGTGATGTAATTAGTGTAAAATCAGAACGTGTGTGAGTTCCTGCAGTACTCGCAGGATCCACAGCAGCGTGTCACTGACCCGAGTTGCGGTTCACTTGGTTCTGCGGGATGATGATCTGGCAGGAGTTGGCGTCGTTGGTGTTCTTGATCGGATGGCTGAGGATGCAGATGACGCGGATCACCTGACCTGCTTTACGCACTCGGTCCGGAACATAGCTCGGGTCACAGATCAGCTGCTTACAGCGAGCAACCTGAGAGACCAGGAAACCCGAGAACCCTCATGTTAATGAGAACATGAAAGAACCGGAACACTGCAGAGCCTCATCGCTGCAACTCGGACTCTGCTGAGGTCTGAGAGAACAGGACTGAATGGACCTCAGTGAATTTCCTTGGAAAGTAATAATAATAATAATAAAAAAATGTTTCTTTCAGACAGCCAAAAGACACATTATAAAAAGTTACACATTCAAAACATTCTAATATAACAACTTCCTGTTTTTAATCACGTTATTGTTTTCATCCGTTCCACAAAACAGTGCAATTTTATTCGCACTTAGAAAACAAATGTAACTCAAATGTTCATAATATTCACATCATGGAGATTTTTCAGTAAATCCCTTTTCAAAAAAACCCCACAAACTCCATTTCACCTCCCGAACCACCCTGATCACCTCATTCCACATCACTGACTGTTCCTTTAATCATCTTTAAAAAAAAATAATAACTCACTCACTGCAGCTTTAATCATGAATGATAACTAACTGAGGGCACCTTTAACTGCTGTTCATTTTCGTCCTGGGTGAAGATCAGCTGAAGACGGAGGGACGAATCGGAGGAAGAGGAAAACTTTACTACATGTAAATAAATAATAATTAATCTAAAATATTACAAACTCTCACGCTACCTTGTGATGCTTGTTGCTTTTTTTTTTTTTTTTAAATACTCTGTGATGGTGAAATATTACAGACTCATTAATATTCAAATTCTCAAAACGTGAGTTTAAAGGGAGCTAAGAGTCGCTGTGCGGATCCTCGGAGAAGTCTGGTGGTGTTGAGTCTGAGATGAAGTCGGGTTTTGATGTTCTGCGTGTTATTAAGGAACCACAAGTCATCGAAGACACGTTTATGATCCGTTCCAGTCCCGTCAGTGCAGACGGTGAGGACCGGACGGATGTGTAAATGATTAGTAGAGTGTACGGTACCTCTCCCTCAGACTTCACCCCCACCACACGGCCGTTCTCCAGAACGATCTCGTCCACAGGTTTGTTCAGCATGTAGGTACCTCCGTAGATCGCACTTAACCTAAACAACAATGACAGTGAGAACCCATGGGGGAAGATCTCACCTCGTACCCAGAGCAGTGCGGGCCGTGTGAGAGAGAAGTTTACCTGGCGAACCCCTGAGGCAGTTCTCCGAGTCCGTACAGAGGGTAGAGATACGGGCTCTTCCCGTAACGCGCCAGAGACTCGCTGTACAGTTTAATACGGTTCACCGTCTCCAGACACGGCTGGTCCAGATAACTGCAGGACAAACGGAGCGTTCAATTACACACCAGCCGTGGAATTAATCATCAGCTCTGATTAAAGCGCTACGGCTTCTTACTCGTCCGTCCTGTAGAGCGCCAGGGCGTGGCCTGTGAAATCAATCACGTCCTGACCCAGGTCAAACTTCTTATACACATCACGCATCGTGGTGCTCCTGGGGTCCACGCCCTCGAAGGTCTTGGGGTCTTTCTCATCAAAGTTGGCTACGAAAACCAGGAACTTGCGGAACCTTCTCTTCTCGAACATGCCCATCAGATCTGAGCAGAAAAAAAAAAATTAACAACAAAATAAACAAAGGGTTTAAATCCTGTTTTAATCTTTTAACTTAAAATAAACCCCATCTTTATTTCACTGATTTAATAAATCACTGATCCCACCTTTAATGATTGACTTAAAAATCACTTACCCCTGCTTTAATCCTTAAAGCTGTACGGCCTTTCGATTTCATAAAACAGGTGAAATTTAGTTCGGTCTGAAATGTGGTGATTGTGATATCTGTTTATTTCTGTAATATTTCACAAAATATCAGGCCATTCTGTGGCTGGGAAGTTATTTAATTTGAGGGGATAAAAGCAAATAATGTGCATGAAATCGCTCGCTTGGCGCAGTCAAGCAGACAGAGGAAGTCCGTGTGCGCGGGTTTTCACTGACCGGGCTCTGACTCAGTTGCGTCATTTTGGCGCGAGACGAGGAGCTAATCATAACATTCACATTGCAAGTTCAGTACTCAAGTTGTGACAGAAAATATGACGGAGCCAATGGATCCTACACATCAGACACTGGTTAGTCTGTTTCTCCCTCTCGTAAATATTGTAATTAGTGAAGAACATGCTGCAATTGGCCCAAATATGGATCTTTTTGAGGCGAACTTGAGCCGGGTCACTCATCTCACTGAAGTCCATTTTTCACTGAGCGTATTCCAGCCAATATTTGTTAGTCATAACGAAAATGATGCATTGATTTCACAATGCAAATATTACTCCTGTGCATTAGATAGTTTACATAGAAGGCCCTTTTTTATCATTGCGATGGTGAAGACCGTGGAGTGAAAGTGTGTGTAATTAGACTACACACCTGCATCACGCAACTTCTGGTGAACAACCTCTCGATTCACTTTCGTACTGCGCACTTTATTTCACTGAGCAAGACAGTATACGGTTCTTTTTCACTGTGGCAGCAAGGCGTGGTCAAGCGCCGGTTTGTGAACGGAGCACGAGGCTGGTGTGTGTGTGTGTGTGTATAGTGAGAGGATCTTTTCCCCGGCTGAAATCACGTTGGTGGCACACAGTTTATTTTGAAACTGCTGAAAAGCGTGTTTTGTGTTAAGTGACAGTTAAAAAATAAAAACGAAAGTGACCTTGATCCCGCCTGCCTGTTACATTCACCTTTTTGATTTGTGTTTGCGCTCATGTTTTTGCCAAACGTAGTGATCAGAAGTAATAGTTTTGGGAATACGAGCCCTCCTCTAGCTTTGTAATGCCACTAATAGACTTTCCTAAACTCGACTTTAGTATAACCTACTGAATATACAGTACATCTTTAGGAAAAAAAAACTCTCACCAAGCTACAATAACTGTCTTAAAAATCACAGATTTCACTTTTAATTACAGTTAAAAACACTAATTGCACCTGCTGTAAAAAAAAAAAAAAAAAATGTATTAATAAAAATCATTGATCTCACCTTTAATGTGTCGGAATGAGAGTAAGCAGAAGGAGAGACTCACTGGAAGCGAGCGCCTCGGACTCAGTCGACGGAACTTTGTAGATGTTTCCTCCTTTATACACAAAACTGCCCTCGATCACTTTAAAGTCCAGATAACGAGTCACTTCTGTGTACAGCAGCATTCTCACCAGCTGACCTGCAGGAGCACCGACACACACACACACACACACACACACACACACACACACACACACACACACACACACACACAGCAGGTTTTACTCACGAGTCTCTCTCTCTCTCTCACACACACACACGTCTTTTAGGAAAATCAAACAGTCAGGATGAGTAACGGAACGCTGACCGTTAGCCATGAGGAATTTGGGAATGAGATCGACGTTCCAGTCTCTTCCTCGGCCCATGGACTCGGGCGGAGTCTCCGACAGGCTGAAATGCTTATAGAGCTGCAGAGGACAAACACATCATCACAAACCTGCAGCTGGATCCGTGCTTTTTAAATGAACGGATCACACACTCTACTACTGTACACACACACACACGCACACACACACACTCAGCAAAGCATCTTTTCAGTCAGATCCTTCACAATGTTACACGATTTCTCAGCTCTCCTAAAACACACTTCGACTGTGAATCTGTTAAACTCTCATTTTTCCTCGTTAATATTAAAAACTCTTTTGGTTGGAGACATGCAGTGAGTTTACGACCCTGATCATAAACATGTTTCCACTTTAAATAAAACCATTTTAATGAAGAAATACTAATTAATAAATACGTTTATATTATAATGTTACTCTCATGCAGAGGTTTTATTCAGCTATAAATATAATGAATAGCTTTAAAAATACTGTCTGATTGTACATGTGATTTTTATATTTATTATTTTCTTTTTAACTGTCATTGCTATTATCTGTTGCATTTTTAAATTTCGCCATTTTATTAAAGACAAGGTTGAGACAAAGGCGTTATAAATAAAGTTGTACATTATTATTAAGTAGTAAATGCAGATGTGCACTTGATCATACCTCCTCCAGTGGTGTGATGGAGGAACTCTCTCCACCGTAATACTGGTTCCTATCCATGTGCAGAACCTTCTTCCCGTTAACAGACATGATCCCGGACAGGATGCACTCCTGAAGACAACAAAATATGTTATTTTAAAAAAATATTTATTGTTTATATTATACATAAATTTTATTCTTTCATCATTAGTAACTGCTTTATCCTGTTCTGGAGTTAGAGTTAACCCCGCCTTCTGTCGGAGTGATCCGGAGTCCAACACTTACTGTCTCACAGCGCCGAGCTCCAGTTGAAGTGATGGACTCTGAGGTGACTGGTACGGTACCATCCTGTGAGAAGGGCAGTACTTTACCAGTCACCGAAGAGAATTCATCATTTCAACTGGAGCCTCTCAGTGCATAGTAAATTAGATGTATACCCCTCATCAAAAAAATTCCAAACTAAAAGGTGTTCTGATTGAATCTCGGTATAAACTCACTGCGGGCAGCCATGTTTGTTGTTTACGTCGGCGCAACCTTCAACCTGCGCATGTGCAGTGTACCACGCTATCACCTGCCTCACTAGGCATGATCGTGATCTGGAGATCTACGCACACACAAACGCTCACGAGGCCACAGCTGTGACTCGAGTCGGCCGTAGAGCTTGAAGCTGTGACGTCAGTTCAGAGTATCCTTGACTTGCAAATGTCGTCAAAGCAAAATAGAAACCCGGATGTCGGCCATGTTGGTGGAGATACAAATGCGGGGGTCAAGCGACATTCCATACAAAACAGTCACGCATATGCGACTCTATTTTTTTTGCTGCTTTAAGCGTTCTTTTAGCTCTGCCATATCTCTGTGCTGCATATGGTTGTGATCACAACAGTACTCATGAATTCCGTCCGTGATTCAGAAAGAGGGCGAGGAAACCCTGAGGCTTAGTACAGAGAGGAGCCGAGTGCGGCTGAACGTCATCAGCAGCGCTGATCTAACAGAGACTAAACCCAAAACAGCTCGTGCTTGCAGTCATCATTTTATCTCAAGCTCTCTCAATAATATCATGGAAGAATTTTATTTCGTGTTGCTAGAATTTTGCTATAAAATGAGCGTTCTCTCTCGTCGTGGTTCACTCGGTTGTTGTTATAATTTTAACACGTGCATTACCATTTCGCTTCTCAGAGCGACAGCAAAATTATACGATAGAAACAATCCCGACTGGGCACCCACTCAGAACATGGGCTGCGTTTCGCCCAAGGTCGGACTCGATCCTTCGGCAGATAGAACGTGATATCTGGGTACTCGATGGTCAGTAGATGCGTCTTATCTTCAGAAAAGTCTGACTTTTTTAAAATGATATGGATCAAAACCACACAAATCTATCTTCTCTCTGTATCGAATCTTCACTTGATCATTCAAATCGTATAGCAATACTGAGAAAATTCAGCGTTGTTTACAGACACACTTTCAGCGGCTGCCATCAGAGTTGCTTTATCTCCACCACCATGGCGGACGCTCATGACGTAGCACATTTTGATCACATGGTTGCGAGTCATCTATACCCAGGATACTCCATGACTGACTCACAACATATCTGTTTTTTATTTTTGACATCATGAGATACACTGCTTAATCAACAGTGGAACTATTTTATGTCACGTGAGCCATCCTTGGCCAATCCCTACACGGGAATTCTTTTGATGAGGGAAGTGTGTGTGTGTGTGTGTGAGAGAGTGAGTGAGAATACAAAGTTCTTCAATCTTGAATAATTAGAGCCTTTTGAATAATTTCTTTAAGGGTATATGAGACTCTGTGGGTCTTATTATTATTATTTATGCTAATGAGGTGTGACGTGTGAGTTACTGTAGTATCATTTCTCCTCCGAGGAATGATAGGAAACCCTCTGTGTGTCCGTGTCCCCTCTGTGTGTGTGTGTGTGTGTCCCCTCTGTGTCCTGCATGTGTGTGTGTCCTGTGTGCAAGTGTGTGTCCGTGTCCCCTCCGTGTGTGCGTCCCCACGTGTGTCCCCCCTCTGTGTGTGTGAGACCTCTGTGTGTGTGTGTGTGTGTGTGTGTGTGTGTGTGTGTGTGAGAGAGCGAGAGAGTGAGAGAGACCTCTCTGTGTGTGTGTGTGTGTGTGTGTGTGTGTGTGTGTGTGTGTGTGTGTGTGTGTGTGAGAGAGAGAGAGAGAG
>JAPFFA010000005.1:19593-30430 GCA_026153275.1 Sciades herzbergii | reverse complement strand
GAACATGCAAACTCCGCACAGAAAGGCCCTCGCCGGCCACGGGGCTCGAACCCGGACCTTCCTGCTGTGAGGCGACATCGCTAACCACTACACCACCATGCCGCCCGAAATTATAGATATATGTAAAAAATTTAATATTTGTTTCCTAAGAGAGACAGAAGAGGGGGAAGGGGAGCTTTATCCCTTTTTCCTCCTCTCTCTCTCTTACTTTTATTTATGTACGTGTGTGTGTGTGTGTCTCATATAATGTCTGTTATATTTGCATTATCATTTATACATAATGAACTTTAATTCTTTTTTTTAATTGTTGTAAATTTTGTTAATTATGCCTTTAGATATCATGGTAATGTGTAAATAATGTAATGTATCTACATTGGTTGTAAATGTAATTAAATTAATTCATAAATTCATTCATTCATTTTTCATTCAGACGAGTAGGTTGTTATTGATTGGTATGGGAAGGTTTTGCTGTATTTTTGGATGCGCAAGTCATTCTGAACGAAACAAAGACATCAGATTTTGTTTTTAATTTACCAAAAGTAATTCATCAGGGGGGAAAAAACTAAACATGGAAAGGAAAAATATAGCGGAATGTTGACTCTCTAAGCATTCAGTTGCTTGATCAAGTTGTGCAGGGGCTGACAGTGACCCAATCAAAGTTGATAACTCTGGGAGATCATTTATAAAGTTCTGTGCAGAAGTTGATATGAATGTACGTTTAATACAGTAGCGTGGTGAGGTGCATATATTATTGCTCAGACATATTTTGAATGAGATGAGATAATGATCTGAGGCAACTTCAGACTGTGGAAGTGTGACTGTATTTTCTGTGTTTAACCTGAATGTTAGTATTAGACCGAGAGTGTGACCACCATTATGGGTCGGTCCTATGACATTCTGATTAATCCCTACTGAATCTAAAATGGACATGAAAGCTGTTTTCAGAGGATCTTCTGGGTTATCGAAGTGAATATTAAAATCTCCAACAACTATAGCTTTGTCTAAGGAAATAACCAGATCTGAGATAAAATCTGCAAATTCAGAAAGAAACTCAGAATATGGCCCCGGGGGGCTGTAAATAATAAGTAATGGAATTGACTGGATAGACTTATTTTTTGTGGCTACATACATTATATTAGTATGAAGAACTTTAAATGTATTGAATTTATTACCAGGTTTTTGTGTCCTACCTAGATAATCATTATAAATAACTGTAGGTTTGTTATTGTAGTACATCTGCAGGTTTTTCTTTTTCGCATGTTCATTAAAGAAAAAATAAAGCCCAGAAAAAGGGGTGGAATAATGATGATGACCAAATAACGAATACATTTATCTGAATTTCATCAAACTAACACAGACATCTGTGACAAGAGGTGGTCCCAACCCAACATGGTAATTTAACCCACTGCCTCCTAGGGTGTGTGTGTGTGTGTGTGTGTGTAACAGCCTTGTAATTTGTATGTGTGTATTTGTTCGCAATGATAGATGACGGACAGAAAGCAGCAGTGTAAGTGTAAATTGGTGATGTGAAGTTGAGATCTCACACACACACACACCTCTGTCTTTATACTTGTATTTAAACTCTGTTTAAAGTGAGAATGACAAACCATCAGTGATGTTTTTGTTCATTTGCACTCAGAACATTTTTTTCTCAGATTTCTCACTGACGTATTTCTCCAGCTGTCCCTAATTCTCATGCTACAGTCTGAGAAAGTGAAAGCTAAATCTGCTCTGTCTGACATGTTAATGGGCACTAAAATAACTCTTTCCTTCTGTACAATGATGTGTGTTTAAAACCAGGAAGGGTTTTACTTGTCTTAAGTATTTAATTTATTTAGCTTTGCCACAGCAATGCGTGTGTAAAATAAATAAAAAATAAATATTTGTGTGTGTGTGTCACACTATAGCTGGGACACCACTACACCTTACGCCAATTTCAGTGGCCCCCATTGTACCCAATCTACGTCTTTGAACTGTGGGAGGAAACCAGAGCATCCGGAGGAAACCCACACAGACACGGGGAGAACATACAAACTCCACACAGAAAAGTCCCAATCAGCCGTGAGGTTCAAACCCAGAACCTTCTTGGTGTTAGGTGACAGTGATAACCACTGCACCACCATGCCACCGTTTAAAGGAAACCCTAAACCTATCTTCACTTTATTCTCCTGGGATTTTGAGGGTCCCCCCCAGTTTTGTAACATCCAGAATTTGACGTTAAGGGCAGTGACATGTGAAAGTAATGAATTTTATCCTCTGTGTTTGTGCTGTTAACTTTATTCTCCTTCCAAACACTGCTTAAATAGAGAGTGAGAGAGACACATGGGTTCAGAGTAAACAGAGACATCCTGCTCGCCCATGTGACTGTGTAAACATGTTTACACTGTTAAATGTGAGACACCGTGGCATCGAGGGTTACATCACCTCCAGCGTTTAATCCTGTGCTCTGATTACAATCTGTGTAGAGCAGAGGTGACTGTTCTAAAACTACAAGGGAAGCCCAGCTTCCTGTCAAATGTCATGAAAAAGTTTGTCTGTTAAATATATATTTACATGACTTAACTCTCTTATTCCAGATCAATATTTTGTGCTGGAAAGTGCTCAGCCTTACGGCGAGTTCATTCAGCAGTTATTTCTCGCTGGTCATCATAATCTGATTTTTTTTCCCCCAATAGAAGCCTGTGGAAGCACGACCCATTGAAAACCGTTGATGCTCAGCGTCTCTGTAGTTTAATGCCACTGCGGGATAGGCTTTGATCTTAGTGCAGCAAAGCTAGACATGTATTGGACAATATGCTTTTAAAAAGTAATTTCCGGATGCCCGGCTTCACTGGGGGTCTGTGGAGAGTCGCTGACAGTAAGGCGGGACTGGACGCTGGGCTTCCGTATGATGATTGGAGGAACTCTCAAATCTCTTTTGAATGTCGTGACTGACAGTGTTTTAAAATTATATGTCACATCGGAGGGATTCAAGCTCAGTCCGTGCGGTGTGTTGGCAAGTGAAGTCGTGAGACTAACTGCTGCTCATTCTTGTTCTTTTCCTACCAATATACAGTTCCTATTTCCATTTGTATATGCTGTAAATAAAAGTGTAAAGTTTGTGAGTTTGCTTCTTGGTTTCTTTTTGGTTGTTTATTTTAAGCCAGACAATAGCGGGGAAAGCTAGCCAGCCAGCTAGCTAGCTGTTAGCTGTGTGAAATGGTAAACGTTGCTAGTGTTGTCGACCTGATTTTGGAGAAGACATTTGATGCTCTTCCTTATGAGAAGAGGCTCAAAATTAAACAACAGGGCAGATCAATGCCCAAAATTGATTTAATCCATTGGTCATAGAGACACAATTGCTCATTTCAGCTGTCTCGGTATGACAAAGTAAACTGGTTAACTCTGAGTGCTTTGACCAAGAGACTGTACTGTTGGCTTTGTCTCTTAATGAAACCATCCCAAGTATGTACTATTTGGTCAAAACTGGGTTTTGGAGATTTGGCCAACATTGATGGGGCATACGAAAGGCATGAGAAAAGCAAGAAACACTTAAGTTCATGTGCACCCTTAAGTTTACTTGGCAGAGTCAGAGTAGAACATGGCAGAATTCACTTATAAATAACAAAAACAAAGACAAATAATTGACTAGTAAGTAACAAATCATATGAAAAAATTTTATTACATAGACCTGAAACTGTGCTTCCTCTAGTTCAAAGACTACCAGCCACCACTGGTGTGGAGTGTCACATGTTCTCATCATATCCATGTAGGTTTCCAGCTCTGTCCCAAAAGCATGCAAAAAAAGCAGGTGGACTGGCTCTAATAAATTACCCCTTGATATGGATGAATGAATGTATGAATGAGGTGTGTAAATAGTGCTCTGTGATGAATTGGCATCCCATCCAGGGTCTATTCCCACCTCACACCCAGAAATCCTGGGATAGCCTCCGGATTGGGGTGAGCGATCTGACGACTTTGTATTGTGACGTCCGCAATCTACTTTTCAAGTGAGTCATAGAGATTGTGACCTTTTATGTTCTCCTCCTAAACTTCACATAAAACTTCAGTGGCCAGTAATAATTGTGGATCCACGCTATGTTCACAAACCAACAGAATGATTTCCTACTAGATGGCTGTGCTGATTTGGCCAAAATTATACCAAATGGGTGTCTTTCATGCATGACACATTTCAAAAACAATTAAACCTGAGCTAGCAGCATGGTGCATGAGGAGCTGGTGCCAAAAAAAAGGACTTGAGGGCAGCAGTGTGGCAGTGGCTCAGCTATGCACAGTCGTATTTCTCATGGAAAAGTTATCTGTAAACCCTGTCAGGTATTGATCTTTTAAGAATGTTTGTTTTGAACAACCTTTTAGGATAGCATTTACAGTAACCTGCAACATCAGCATGCAAGAATGAAACTTTTTTTCCCCAGTAGTGAGATATCAAACTTTAGCAAGTTGGCTAACAGAAGTTTCACAAATCATGTCAAACAGTTACAGTCCTGGGTTATTTGGACAGTATGTGTTTGTTTTTGTTGAAAATAATTATTTCTTGATGAGGGATTTGTTTTTCTCTGAATTAATTGAAATGAATTTAAGGTTGGATTTTTCTAATTTTTTCAGTGTGAGATGAAGCATCTTCACCAAAAGGTAGGTTTTGTGTCACCCTTTTTAACTAAACTTTACAAGGGGTACCAATAATTGTGGAGGGCTCTGTAAATTGTAACATGGTCTAATGGTAATAAAATCTTGGCAGTTAGTGAAACTAACAGTGTACCGTGTTGGCCATATGAAGGGCGGGGTCCAGCGGCATCCCCAGCATATCATCGCTGTAACTTGACTCCAAACTGATGATGTCATCAATTACATCATCCATCTGGAAATAAACACACACAGAGGTGAAGATTAACTCTGATTAATATACTGATCCATGAAGGAACACTGATATTTATTCTGTAAAACTGTGAGTAAAAGCTATTTTTCACATTTGAATGTGTTAGAATGTTACTCAGTGTTCTCCTGTTAATCACTGTGGGTGTTGATGTTAGTGTTTGTGTCAACAGTCGTGTTACTGTTACAATCTCACCCTGTGCTAGTGCTACTCAGTATTACAGTGTTAATAACAGTGTTACTCACAGTGTAAGTTTGTGTTAATGTTAGGGTCAACAGTGTTTGTGTTAATAACAGAGGTAATACACTGTTATTCAGTGATAGTGTCTCACAGTGATGGTGTTTCTCACAGCGTTCGAGTGTTAATAACAGACGGCCGCATTCAAAGTCAGTAACTTTCGGACTTAAGTTACATCAGCATTCATGTGGGGAAAGTTCCTTGCATTTATAGTCGAGTTATTTCAGCTGCTTAAGTGGATATTCTGTGTGTCAGAATATTAAAATCACCTGTGTGTAGTTCACGTCTCTGAGGTTGCCAGATTTTTTTCTAAGTAGAAGCATCCAAGATAGGATTTTTCAGTAGCATCTAAAGCACCACCTTTAACACACACTCACTTTTAAACCCCAAAATAACCAGGGATAGAAAATGTGGACTCGGGAAGGAAACAGTGTTTTTGCTGGTGGTGCCGCGGGTGTGTTGACAGTGGAGTGGCTGCTGCTTTATGTCCCAGGGCTCCCTCATATCTGTGTTACCTTCTGGCTCTGCTTTTTAGTTATGCTGTCATAGTTAGTCTTTGACACTTGCAGCCCGCACAAAGTGTACATTGTCTTTAACCATTACTGGGCAATCAGAGACCTAATAATCTCTCTCTCTCTCGTTGCACATGCTACTCCTGAGATATCAGTGACTCCTTCTGCCCTCCAGACCTGCCTGTTTCATCTTGATGCCCTACTTTTGGTTAAAGTTCTCATCACCCCACTCCGATCCCATATGTGCAGCCTAAAGATGTACTTAAAGACTCCAATCCCCACGATAACTTTAGGACTACAGTTGTCATGCACAGTTTTACACTCAAGTCTCCGTCAATGAACAGTTGATAACTTCAACAAAACAGACTTCCTGTTAAACTATAATGAATTTCCTGGTGACACAGTTGTACTTTGTGACTCTATAGGACACAGTTATAGAAGCGAGTTATTTATGATCACGTTATCTGTTATCACTCAGGTGAGGATGGGTTCCCTTTTGAGTCTGGTTCTTCTCGAAGTTTCTTCCTCGTGTCGTCTGAGGGAGTTATTTCCTCAGCTCAAGCTTGCTCATTAATTTAAATTAAAATTTTATATCTGGAATTTTATATATTTCTGTGACGCTGTTTCCACCGTTAAAATTTATTTTTATGTAACATAAAAGCAGACGCCAATTTAAAAATTTAAAATAGACTGATTATGATGATATCTGAATGAGAAGATGGCAAGTGGTGAAATAAATCTAATAGGAGTTGCATGTATCACTAGCATATTACTATATGAACAGAGTCAGTTATAATGTTCACATTAATCACTGATTCAATTAACAAAATTGATTCCACACTCATTATTCAGCAGCACACAGAACAGCAGCTAACCCTAACCCTCTCAAGGTTCCTTCCTCGTGTCATCTTGGGGAGTTTTTCCTTACCATCATCACCGCAGGCTTGATAATTAGGGATAAACAAATTTATTAGCGATAAAATTAGCTCATATGTTTAAAGTCTTTAATTTTCTGTAAAGCTGCTTTGCGACAATATGTTGTTAAAAGTGCGATACAAATAAACTGACTTGACAAACCCTAATCCAGCACACTGTTATTTTACTCTTTTTTTTAAATTAAATTTTATTTTCAGCTTTTCATAGATTTAATAGATGTGACATTGCAACAACAAAAAAAGAACAGCAGAGTTAAAAGGAAAAAAAAGGCCTTGTGTCTTATGTTTATAGACTTCAAGTAATGTATGTGCAACGACAGTGGTGGGAATTTCTTCTACTGCATTTAATGAGGGTCAGCACACACTTTAAAATTGTTTTTGTGGTTTAAGCTCATTAGCATGCAGCTGTTCCATTTGTATGATTAAAAGCATTTCAATTAACCATCTTCCATTCAGTTAACCAACAAGGAGGGTTCAGGTTCTTCCAACACTTTTTTATGTTGTGCTCCAGTGCCTTATAAATCCCAGTCTGTCTGTGCAGAGCTGTAAACCATAAACAAACACCTCAACTGAAGGAGGATTTTACAAAGCCCCTAAAAGGACATATGGAAAAAAAAAATTTTGTGGAAGCTTCTTGTGCACATGAGTATCTGGTGCACACATCGTCTGTTAGTTGATTTATGATATCTTCTGGTACATTTTGTGTTCTCGCATATATCCCTCTGTATGGCCGCTCTCCTGTCAGAAACGCTTCATCATATTTATGGAGTTCAGGCTTTTCTCAGGAAGGTTCTTGTGTACTGCTGATACTCTCTCATGCACATGAGAAACTTTCAAAAAATTTTTTTTACCCACGTCCCTTTAGGGGCTTCATAGGCTTTAGCACTTTCTTGTCCTTATTAATATTACGTAAAAACTTCCATTTCTGTTTTTCAGGCTTTACCCTCATCATGTGTTTCATGCTCCCAACTGCCTGTGCACTTCAAATTTATGGACTTTGATGGTCGTCACTACCTGGAAATTAACTGGGCCATGCACGTGATTTGGTAATTTATGGGTGATTGGCATTTATCAACATACACACAAGTACGAAGAAAATTAGTGTTTCTGAAACTTTTGTAAATCTGGTGGAAATTTTTGGTTTGGTTTACACACAGCTTTGCTATAGGATTGATAAATGGATAAAATTTTATAAAGGATTGATAAATGAAGCCTAGTATGTATCACAGTTTGTGTATCAGTATGTAACCTGGAGCTCAGTACTGAGGAATGGAGCTGAAGTTTCCTTTACACTCGGTGCAGTGTCATATCTGCTCACTAACTCACTTGTATGTACAAGATGTTGCAACAGCTGGATGAGGAATTGCACTCTGTAATGGAATATTTAGCACTTTACTTATTAACTTATTTAATACATTTCACTCCAGCTGATTAGGTAACAGAGTGTGTGAAGTAAGGAAGCTCAGTGACACACTGCTGAGTTTGTGTACCTCTCTCTCACAGGTGGAGTTGAGGGTGAGTAAAGCCATGGGGCTGTTGGGGGCGCTGTTCACCTGACCAGCTGGAATTGCCCCGGGGTCAGAGGCCTGAGTGGCACAGGGCATGCTGGGAAATGGGCCGAGTGTGGTTGACAGGTATGCTTTCACCTGCTGTCTCTGAGCCTGCTGGAGGTGATACTTAGTAGGGTTTTCTAAATGAGTCTTCACCTGCAAAGAGAAAGAGAGCATGAGAGAGGGAGAACAAGAGAGAGACAGGTGACTAAGACAGAGAGAGAGAGAGAGAGAGAGAGAGAGAGAGAGAGAGAGAGGGCACATGTGAGAGAAAGAGCATATGACAGGCAGAGCCAGAGGTTATTACTCCACCCTTGAACGACATCATCTCCCTGGGGGACATCTCTAGGTCTCCTTCACCCAGTGCAAAGAACCTAAGGGTCGTGTTTGACGACAAACTCTCCTCCTCAGTGAACATCACTGCAGTGACCTGGACATGTAGATTCCTCCTCTACAACATCTAAAGGAGCCGCCCTTTTCTCACCACCTACTTTACTCAGCTCTTGGTCCAAGTGCTGATCTTCTTCTGCTTGGACAACTACAACTCTCTCCTTGCTGGCCTTCCAGCTTCTGCCATCAGACCCCTGCAGCTCATTCAGAATGCGTCAGCTCGCCTGGTCTACAACCTCCCTCGTTCTTCCCATGTCACCCCTTTGCTTGCCGACCTGCACTGGCTACCTGTCGCAGCTCGCATCAAATTTAAGATGTTGGTGCTAGCTTATCAGGCTCTCAAGGGGTTAGGTCCAGCATACCTCCAGAGTCTGATCCACCCCTACACACCAGCCAGATCCTTTCGCTCTGCTACTACTGGTCGCCTGGCCCCTCCTCTTCTCTGTTCCTGCCCCGCCCGCTCAAGACTGCTGTCTGTCCTGGTTCCCTGTTGATGGAATGACCTTCCCATTGAGGTCAGAACTGCAGACTCCCTGACCATCTTCAAGCGCAAACTGAAGACCCACCTCTTCAGGCTGCACCTCTCCCCTTCTTTCCTGCCCACTGTGTAACTGCGTTTCAGTCTAGACCAACCCAGGATGTGTGCTGTCTAGCCTGGGGTTAGCTGTTTGAGTGCTCTATTTAGTTGTACTTTGTATGGTTAGTTTGTTTCCTTGGCTGTTTGCTGAGTGTTGATACTTCAACAGAATATTACACTAAGTGTTATTCTTGCACTTGTTCAATTGGCACTAGAACTTTCATGTCTAGAAGTTCAGCACTT
Organism: Sciades herzbergii; assembly: GCA_026153275.1. Taxonomy (NCBI): domain Eukaryota; kingdom Metazoa; phylum Chordata; class Actinopteri; order Siluriformes; family Ariidae; genus Sciades; species Sciades herzbergii. The sequence goes on along the minus strand of JAPFFA010000005.1, from coordinate 21,113 downwards.
TGTGTACCTTTTACACTCATTGTATCTCGCTCTGGATAAGAGCGTCTGCGAAATGCCATATAATGCAATGGATGGCTGTAAAGAATTCTGGGGGTGTGGCCACGTGGATGGCTGCAGATTTACACTGTCAGAGACTTAAATTTTGACCTACATAAGTGAAACAAAGAAAGTATAAATAACCATTTAAAGGGCTGGCAGGAGACACTAAAGTGCTTCATTCTAAAAACTTTGATGAAGCATTTCTCCATCGTAAATAAATAAATAAATAAATAAATAAAAATGAATAATGATAATAACTATAGCACAGAGGATCTGGACTTAGAAAAATAAGAGCTGAAAATGTCACAAGACAAATACAGGCCACGTTGCTAAGAATTGGCGTAAACCAGACTCTGTCTGCTGTAAAGTGCCATTAACTCATTTATAGATTCACTTTCAGTAAGGAGCCTCTTGGTCCTCGAATTCTGCAAGAACTGTGTGACACTTTACAGTTCAGTGCAGTGCTTTACGCTTCTGGTGAACTAAGAAGTAATATTACATTAGTTGCTTTTCTGTGTGTTGTGTTCTTGCACTTGCTTGATGTTTGGCTGTTCGCAAAGTTGTCAACTCACTAGCTTTTGATCATAAGCCAAGTCGGTTAATTTGGACAGAGATTTAGTTTGCTCGATAACACTCGGACATCTGTAAAGGTAACGAGTGCTCTTGTGTCTGTTGCTGTTTAGGTTTGTTGGCGATTTTGCCACCCAAGTTTGTATCACTTGGTGTCAGGAGCATCCAGGATTTGTAAGGTTCATTTAGTTGACTAGTTGTTCTTTGTCTGTTAGCATCTCCCAGCATTAGATATGTTGGTGTTAGTATGGTTCTGGTTACATTAGCTTAGCATGTTAATATTCCGAGTTGTGTGCAATACTTGTGCGAAGTTTGACTGCAGCATGGCAAAAACATGTCTGAACTACATGTGTACTTCAAGACATAAGTAGTGATCTGTTTCACGGCTAATGGCAAAACAATGACAATCTGACAGCAGAGCTACATCCCTGCCAACGTTATTTATGAAAGATTGTGACATAGGCTTTATTGGTGTTATTCCTGCCTCATGGAGATTTGTACAACCCCAAATCAGAAAAAGTTAAGGAAAAAAAAGATTATGTCAACAGGTGATTGTAATCATGATTTGGTACAAAATCAGTATCCAGGAAAGGCCGAGTTTTTGAGGAGTAAAGATGGGCCGAGGATCTCCAGTTCATCAACAAATGCGTGAGAAAATTATTGAAATGTTTAAAAACAATGCTCCTCAAATAAAGATAGAAAGGGATTTGGATATTTCACCCTCTATGGTGCATAATATCATTAAACCATTAAAGGAATCTGGAGGAATTTCTGTGTGTAAAGGGCTCAAGCCTAATCTGAACCCCCATGATCTCCGATCCCTCAGATGGCACGGCATCAAGAACCGTCATTCATCTACAGCTGATAGAACCACATGGGCTCGGGATTACTTTGGAAAACCTTTATCAAGC
>JAPFFA010000004.1:58221512-58233594 GCA_026153275.1 Sciades herzbergii | reverse complement strand
AACAGTTTTGCACTCAAGTTTCCATCAATGAAGAGTTTATAACATCAACGAAACTGACTTCATGTTAAAACTGTTATAGTCATGTCTGTTGCCCAAATGAGGATGGGTTCCCTTTGAGTCTCCTCTCAGTGTTTCTTCCTCATGCCCTCTGAGGGAGTTTTTCCTTGCTACTGTCTCCAGAGGCTTGCTCATTGGGGATAAAATTAGCTCAAAGTCATTCAAATTCTGTGAAGCTGCTTTGCGACAATGTTTATTGTTAAGAGCGCTGTACAAATAAAAACTTGACTAGTAGTTTTGGCACTGTGGGCCGGTGCCAAGTCCTACTGGAAAAGAAAATCGGCATCTCCATAAAGCTCATCAGCAGCCGGAAGTGCTCTAAAATCTCCTGTAGATGCTGCATTCACACTGTACTTCAACCACCTTGGATTCTGAGCCTCACAACCTCTCATACAAGCACACACACGCACACACACACACTTGAAGCATTTTAGTTTACGTGTAAAGAGTCAAGAATATATTACATTTTCACTTTCTTAAATAACTGACGGAAAATATTTGACTTTCCTGATATTCTAGTTGCTTGAGATGCACTAATCGTTGTGAAGTTACAGTCAGTCACATTTGTGAATCTGTGATGCACTTTATTGCTTCGGAGCACAAATTTATTTTGGTTGTGCTACAGCAGAGTGTGTTCACGAGATGGATGGCTGATGTAAGCGTAGTGTTGTATTCTGGTTAATGGGTTCCTGTGAACCTCCAGCAAGTAGCAGGCCCTGTGGGACATATCCCTCCTCCTCGAACACAGTACAGCGCTTATTCTCATGGTGAACTGGGAACAATCCCTGATACCAAAGCAGACCACACTCCATCGCTGTGAAGCTTGATTCTTTGACTGCGCTAGTCACACCGTCAGCATCACTCTTACAGCTCAGGCTGATTATCCTCAGTTCCAGCTTTTGAGAAGATTCACACATTTATCCACAGCTGCAGTACTAAAGCCATTTAGGAGCTGTTAGAATGAAGGAACCTGGGACTAAATCCCAAACTCTTCTCACTGAGAGAATCACGAGTGCCGACTCTCTGGAGACATGAAGCTTTTCTCAAAAAAAAAAAAACCCAAAAGCACACTAATGTGTGAGAACCTGTTGAGGGCAACACGGCTGAGATACACCACATCAACAAACACATGAAAGAACACACTGGACACCACTTTCAGAAGGTTATTCTTGGAATGGATTATCAAATTTTTTCCCCCCTCCTTTTTTTTAGTGGTTGTATTTTTCATATTTGAGCCAATGTAACTTTTTTTTTTAATTCTTCTGTTTGAGTCCCCCATTCCTTTACCTTTATTAATAAAGTAACCGAGTGTTTGAAATCTGTTTTTACAAGCAGAAAAAAAAAGAAAAATACATCAAGCCTCAAATATATAAACAAAGTTCAAATTCAGTAAACGTTTTACACAACCATGGTGTAGGAGCACAGGTTCAATCAAGATTTATCCTGTCTCTCAAAATTTTACTGACAGTCCTAAATCTGAGACTTTTAAAAAGCAAAATAGAGTTGACTTCTAATACCTAAAATGTCCTAATCTCTATATGCAGCAATTTATCTTACAAGTTTTAAAAAAAACAAAAAACAAACAGAAAAAAAAAAAACCTAAGCACTCTTGAGTGAATGATCTGAACGTTGTGCCATTCATTCTAATGGCTAAAATAATTAAAGCAAACAGTCATTACTATTGTAACCATTTACAAAATGTACAAAAAAAATAAATCATAGATCTTGTAAAAAGTTAGCTGTCCACCGATAGATTAAGGCAAAAAAAAAAAAAAATCTATATATAAAACAAATTAACACTTAAAAAACACCTCTTAACATTTCCTTTGCAAAGAATAGTATTCTGTTACACTCCAATCCAAAGCTCTTTTTGGTTTCAGATGAATAAACAACTCGGAGGAAAAGACAAACGTGAACATGTTCTTGCGCGCGCGCACACTACCGAGTTCATATTTACATCAAGTGGCACCACAGATCTGGAAGATAGAAGAATAACAAACTGTTGGGGCTCGTACTGGATTAATGATCTCTTACCATTCTTGTTTTGGGACAGATTCCAAAAATCTTCACAGTAGTCACAAAAGTATTACTGACGTCAGATCACAGTGAAACAATATTCAATTAGTTAAAGTTAACTCCATTTCTGTCTCAGCAAAAGTGAGAGTTTAGTAAATTACACTGAGGGTTTAGAGTAAAACAAACACGTTCCTTCTAAATACCTCACATTTCATCTTGACTGTCCCAAACAAAGCAGCTGTGCATCACGTTGTAATCCTTTTTTGTTAAACTCTAAAAATACTGGAAACCAGTCTCAAAAACAAAAACCATTTACAGACTTAAATAAGCTTTTTAAAAAGGCTTTACTTTACACAATGAAAAAGAGTAATAACGTCTGGGCTTCCGTTTTCATCGCCTCCATGAGCGACTCTCATAATCATCGTCTTCATCATCATCTTCCTCTTCCTCCTCTGGCAGCAAGAAAGAGCGTACTGACTCCTGAACACACACACACACACACACACACCATTTATATAAATACGGTTTTTGAAGAAGTGCACTGTGTGTTCAGTCTTTTCCCATAACTCACTGCTCATGGCCTTCTGAACCCTGGTGGTGTTTAGAGCCCCAACACACACACACACAGGGGCTCCCTGTGCATGAAGCTCCATACTGAAGATATGGTAATGCATCGACCTGATTTTTGATAGCTTTGACCATACGATGTTTGTACACCACCATAGGGAACCCGATCAGAAGTGCAAGGCAACGCATCTCAAACACGACCATCGAATAAGAAAATTTGTATCTTTATTTGCAAAAGAGAGACAGGTTTTTATCCAGCACTTATTTTTTAACTTGCTTAAAAATAAATAAATAAATAAATAAAAAGAGACCAAAACACCACCATTGGCATCCTTCTGTCTCGTAAGACAATGGATTTTGTGCCATGAATTCAGTCTGGTGTCGAGCTGCAGCGCCTGCTATGGCTGTGTGGTCCAATCCCTGAGCGACAGGCTCTGTTACACTTGTTATAAATAAATGTCACAGCCGAATGAGGTGGTGGTGCAGCGATTCTCTGCTGTCTGGGCTCTCTCTTCTCTTCTGGTCACTTGCCAAAACACCATCTTTGACAGCCCGCCCCCATTCGCTGTGATCTTGTGCTAGAGATTCCCAAGACTGTGGGTTTGTGTTGCACACCTTCAGGTCACATTTACAGACATCTTTGAAGCGTAAGGCAGGTCTGCCCACAGGTTGAGAACCAATAGCAAGCTATTATATGATCCTATGTGATATACAGCACATCCTTTGGGACTCAACCATCTACAAATGTGTCCAAGCTAACGTAATCCCTGTGAAAGCCAAGTAAACATGCTTGGTAGACCAGCTCGGTTTAAAACATCCTTATTTGGACATTATTTTTCCATATGATGCCAAGGATTCTCCTGAGACAGCAGAGGTGGAAGGTGTTTCATCAATGTTCTTGATGGGAGAAGGTGGGCCAGGTCTCACTACCATACAAACATGTCAGTACGCAGGTGTGGTCAACCTTTATTTTAATGTTGACAGTCAATGTGGATTTAAAAAAAATAACATGGGATTATTTACCAACACATTTTACACTCATCAGGAGTTCTGCTTTTAGGTAGTGCCTATATATTAAACGGCAATATAGGTTTAACAGGCTCACTGAGTCACCTCTGTGTGTGTGTGTGTGTGTGTGTGTGTGAGATTATGACCAGGTCTTACCACATTAACCTCGTCCTTTGACTCCTCTTCTTCAGGTTCAGTGGTGACAGATGGAGTTTTGGGTTTGTACCATGAAATTTGTAGAATCCGCCCTTTGAACTTTGCCCCTTGATTTGCAGCCTATAAACAAAAAAAAAAAAAAAAAATGTAATGCTTCGTGAATAAAAATTAATCTGTAAAAACATTAACCGATTCATGTAACCAACTGAGCATTACATATGTTTAATGATATTATCCCTACATACATAAAGTAAACGAGATTGGGGTGAAGAAGAAAATTAAATTACGTTCTCTGCTTCACTGCGCGTCTTGAACGTCATTACGACGCTGGTAGCATCCTGATCACGAAGTTCTTCAATCTCCCCAAATTTCTGTGAGAGGAAAACGTTAGATGAATTATAGCATGCTCAGAGTCCACTCATTCTCTCATCCAGCTAAAGCTGTGCTTCTTACCACAAAGTGTGGCATGAGCTCTTCTTTCTCCTCCTGTGTGACTCCCAAGATGGCAATGGTGCGAGGTCTGTGATCTACCACCATATGGCTGGGGGCTCCTCTGCCTCTTCCGCTCCTCCCTCGGCCTCGGCCCCGACCTCGGCTCGCGCTCAGTGGTGGCTTCGCTCGGCCTCCGGGTAAGAGCCCTAACCGCTTCGCCTGAGAGAGGAAATGAGAAATAAGAAGAGACTCCTCGGTGGTAAATGGAGATGAAAATGGCGCGAGTGCAGAACGTGTGGTTGATGTGCATTCGAGCTGAAGTGTACATGTGGGTCAGTACAGAGATACTCAAGAGTGCAATAGAAGCTGAAGCTGTGCATGGATAAAGTTCAACCACCACAGATTACTCATCATATCCACACCATTTATTTTATAAAGCTATATTTTGAAATCTGTGGATATTTGACAAATATTTTAAACACAGTTCACTGCTCTGCTTTCAAACACAATTCCTTTGTGACAGCACAGTGCAGAACGAAGACTTAAACACACACATACTTCTGTCCTCATTGGGACACACTGACACGACGCATTCCCAAGCCCCTTACCCTAACCATCACAGCTAATTACCCAACCCCACCACTTACCCTAATCTAAACTCTAAAACCAAGTCTTAACCCTCAAACACACAGCCAAAATGTCCTCATGCCCCAAAACATCCCAACTCTTGATTTAAATAAATAAATAAAAACAAGTTCAAATATTTTTAATTTCTACATGATGTGCTAGAAAGGAATGTGTGGCGGTGCGAGTGTAAGGTTCATAGTTCTCTGCCCATTAAGCGCACAACACAAACTGTCCATCTTCCCTCTTCAAACTCCAAAAATAATTTTCGGTTACGTGGTGGTGTATTTTTCTCTCTAATTTAGCAGAGGGTTAGGGTTAAGGCTAGTTAGACTCTTGAGATCAGTGAGGTGTTCAGCATGGGGTGAGCAGGTGATAAGATGGTGGCTCACCTCAACCTGTAGCTGACCCAGTCTCCTCTTCAGGTCTGTAGTGTCCTCTCCTGTGGTCAACTTTTTGTGAAAGTCCAACTCTGCATCCAGCAGCTCCTTCTGTGCCTTCAGATCAAAATTACAACTCAGAAGTGTTCAGAACAACCCCAACTCTCACAGATCACAACTGTGAAATATGGACAGACGGTCAACCAACAAGAATTCAACAGTCCCCCCTCCCCCCACACCTGATAAGCATCTGTAAATGTCGCTCAAGTCAATAAACCACCAAGTGAACACAAACTAATTCTCAGGGCTGCACACGGCTCATGTTCTGTTCAACATCAGTAAATCATCTTACATCTGTTTTGGTTTTGGGCTGAGTGACACTGCCAGCGGACTGAGAGACACTGCTATTGCTGATTTCATTCTTCAGCTGAGAGATCTTCTCCGTGAGCTCCTTCAGAGTCTTCATAATGTTTGCTCGCTCCTCTGGCTTCATCCCACGATTCTTCTCCAGACGGTTTATCAACACCTAAAAATGACATACATAGTTTAGAGATTTAGCTTCAGTTCCAAAGCAGAATTTACTGCAGGTTTAATTTCAAGTCATCAAATAAAATTTTGGCTGAAAAATTACAGCACTTCACACCGGGTCACCATCTGCATCTGTTCACTCAACTGAGAACAGGGACACTCCTGGAGCACGGAGTCTCATTTCAATTTCAGGAAAATGTTAAAAACACACAATAAAATAATTAAAAAAAAAAAAAAAAAGCGCATGTGCGCACACGCACACACACCTTACATTAAGGCACAGAAGTGCTCCTTGTCTTTGCTTGAAGTTCGAAACCCAAAATTCAAATTGGTGCCAAACTAAAAGCCAGAATTTTGTGAAATTCTGATTAATTAGAAGCAGCTCTGATGTTTTCTCCACAGAGCTTGGTGACCTTCCACAAGGTCAGATTTTTTTTAAAATTTGCAGTGACATTATTGGCAAATTCAAGTTATTCATCATCAAATAAACCTTAAGTACATAAGATTAGATTCTCGAATTACAACAAAAAGAGACAGAATTTTTTTTTTTATTGAATACAAGCTGTTTGAACACAGGAGAACTGGTGCTGTTTACAAACAGGTTAACCCTTAAAGCTCTAACGGCAGGAGGATGTTTGGGGGGGAGGAATGTGTGTGTGTATTTTATATTATATATTATATACACACACACATTATATATACACACATACATATATACACACACATACATACACTATTTTAAGTAGGGAATTGTGTCATATCTTTAAAAAACTAAGATTCTTGTAATTTGATTGATGTAAACAATTTCACTATATCACAACAACAACTCAACACCTCCGTCAGACAACCAACAATAACAATTCAGGTAACTCCTCTATGAGCCTCACAGTAATCCACTGATAGACAACATTCCGATAAAAATGGTGTAGTTACATTGGGAAAAGGTCAATACGATCAAATTCAGTAAAATATTTAGGCCAAAACATATTACATCAATAAATACCGGACTGCTACTGCATCATTTCAAATGAGCTGGCAGACGTGTCTGATCTTCCACATATTCTTGGTCATAACTCCAGTCTGCATGTAAACAAATGCTGCATCTTAGCATCAAAATAGTGACTGAACTCTGACTTCGACTGTAAACACTACCACCATCTGGCAACAGAAGGAGCTGCTTTTTCTCTCATCTCAGCGATATTACTCCTCGGTGTCCACCAGGGGTCCAAAGGGCCCCAAGTTTCTGTAAGGATTAGTAATTTTTTTTTTTTATAAAACATACTACAGATATAAACTTCAAGATTCTGTAACTAGAGCCTGTGCTCCAGGCTTAAGACAATAATCTGAAATGGTATAAAACTACAAAAATATGGAGAAAAATTTATTTTTCGATTTTCAATATTTAAAGACATTTGTTCTAGTTGAAATTAGATCCTTCAGATTCTGTAAACAGAAAAAATAAATCAAAACGTGTGCAATACTGCTCAAGATCTTTCATCATTACGAGTCTCCAGAACAGCTACAGTGCACTTCTACTATACTGAACAAAACACATCCCCTCATTTACTGCAAATTAATACAACCCATCATATGAAACAGCTGCACTACTGTCTGAGCTGCTGTTACAGAAAATTCATCAACATTCTGATCAAGATTCAGCCAAACAGCACAGTGCACAGTGGGGTGGATTTTGTTGAAGAAAATGTGACAGAAGGTTTAGGTTAATAAACACTAGAGGAATCGTCTGGTGGTGAAACACTAAAGACTTCTGTACGTTTTTTTTTTTTTTTTTAAGTCCGTGATCCAGAGAATCACCATGTTCAAGAATCACGATCTGGAACATCAGTTAATCCCTATATTCTAATTTATGTAAATTCCATAAAAAAAAAACAAAAAACAGCATTATCTGGATCCACTATAATCCTGACCAGGAAAAAGTGCCAAGTGCTCTCTCTCTCACACACACACACACACACACACACACACACACACACACACACACACACACACACACACACACACAGGGAGGAGAGAGATAAACCATCTTACTTTTTGATATTCTATCTGCTTTTCCAGCATCTCTCGTTTCTTCTTCCTCATATCCTGCTGCAGCTTCAGCGCCTCCTAAAGGAGAGCAGAGAGAAGATTAAACAGACTGACAGAAACAGGAAGTCAAACCTTGGCTATTGCCATACAGTGCTAAAGGAAACACTCACCTGCTTCTTTTTCAGAACATCCTGATCCTCGTTGGCTTTAGCTGTTTTCCCCAGTGCCTTTGGGATGGGTTTAAACACTGTCCGGGAGTAAAGCCCTTTCTGCAGTGCAGAAGCAGGAGCGACTGCCTTTAAACATGAAGCACATTAAAAACACATTTAAAACAGGACTCACAGCGCACACACACTAATGATGAGCACTGAGAATGTGAGAAATTTAGTGTCAGTCAGTGTGTGCAATCTACAGTATCTTCATGTTTCTTACTGATGAGGACTCTGGAGCAGGACTGAGCGGGTCAAGACTGGCTGCAGGTCTGGATCCGGAGCTACTCTGCTGTTTTAGGAAGGTTTTATTCAGCACATAGGACCCGGGTGTGTGTGGCTTATTAATGACCTGAAAATAAAGAAAAACGCAGGAATCTTCTATTTACATCTTTTTCCAGTGTTATCTTCATCTTATTTCTCTGAAGTGCTGATCTGACAAAGGTATCTCCCTTTCAGTGATGGAATTAAGGACCCCCCCCCCCCCACACACACACACACACACACCCCCCCCCTTGCCCTGCTGACCTTATGGACAGGGGGTATCTGTGAGCCGAGACTGGTGCTCTGGTTGGTGTTCTGTTCCTGGTTCTGTGTCGTGTTCTCTCTGTGCCAGTACACTCTGATAAAGCGGTTATTGAGCACAGCTTCGGTGCTGGAGATCGCCCTCCTCGCCTCCTCGTTAGCCGTATACTGGATCAGAGCCGCCTCTGGGTCGCCACCAAACACTACCTGACCCAACACCAAGCACACACACTTCACTTTAACATCACACCAGTGACAGACAACGCAGTCATGCACTAGCTGTAATCTAAAACAGTGGTTCTCAAAGTGTGATCTGAGAAACCTGAGGGCTCCATGAAGTATAGTGAGGGGTCTATGATGGGTTTTAAATCAAATCATCAAAAAAGGTTCTATTTATTATTGTGTTCTTAGAGTTTTTGGCCTGTTTGACTGGATTTAACCAAAACCTCAAAAGTTTCGCCACGCAACATTTCATTGCCATTGTTTTTATACGATTGTGCATGTGACAAAGTCATCCAAGTCAGCTGTAAATAAAAAGTCCACTTGTGTCACGTCTCAGGAATTAAACTGTACTGGATTTAATAAAGTTGTTCAGAAGGTTAAAAATGTACCTGTATATTCACGATGGTCCCAAACTTGCTGAAATGCTCATTTAGTTTAGTTATGTTGTTGAGTTCTCGGGGAATTTTGCGGACTTCTAGTTTGGTGTTGATGTAGTGGTACTTCTTCGGGAAGGCCGGCTTGTGCTGATTGTTGAAATTTTGCCTAGAGGATAAAAATAAGCAAGTAAATACATACTCCATATAAACAAAATGAGAACGTATAAAGTGTACCGTTTTTCTTGTTCTTGAACATGAGCTCAAATAAACACAAACTGAACAAGTCTGAAATATAAAAAAAAAAAAAAAAAAAACCCCACAAAATTGATGAAGCTGGTTCAAACACATGCCACATTGTGTGTAAATACAGGTGGAGTAACCTACAAATAATCTCCAATTTGGAACCAAAATAACCATGTGTATCTTATTTGTGTGTTGATTTATTTGCAAATGATTCAACAAAATTTCCACCATATTAAAGAACGTAAGGTGTTTTTGAACATGGCTTTTCAGGTCATGGTGCAGAATGTGCGCGCACACCCCCTTCCTGGGCCTCAGTATGAGCTGGCATTTGCTCCAGCCATGAACCACAGTCTCCTCTGCAGAATTAGGTTTTGTTCCTGGTAAAGCAGCGCATTAGTGAAATCAGACTGTGTGAATCATGGCTGGAACAAATGCGTGTAGAAACAGAAGCCCTGAAAGGATCAGGTTGAGTATACTTCTCTGTAAGCGGATAAAGTGACTAGAAAAGTGCTGCTTTACACAAAACACCACGCAATCATCTGTTAACAAAAAGCATAAACGTGGGGTGTGGTAGGCCATGTTATCCTGTATCAAGCAATTTAACTTTGATTTAATTTAAAAAAAAAAAAAACAAAAAACCCTCACACCACAACTTACTTGTCCGTCCAGGGCTTTTTGGCCTGAGGCCCGTCTCCAGGCTCCACTGACCTCTTCCTGCTGTCGAGCTCCATGACTTGTCTCACCTCACCACTCGAAGTGTTGGTTATCAACGGCTCCGTCTGGATTACGATATTAGCAGCTAAATGCACACAAAATTAGTCCGTTTTTTTTTAAAAAGATATTTTATGAAGGTAGTACAATTTATCAAAGCAGTGCGTGTACTCCAAGATGTAGTGTATGTAAAGGAATGTTCTAGAGCAGTTACTTTGAAAGTCCAGTTCAATATAAAGATGTGTGATAACACTACAACAGCACTCAGAGAGCGCAGACCTCCACCAAGGACAACCCTCAACTTTTCTATGATGTGCAAATCTTCACCCACAACCACTTTATATGGCTGGATATGTTTCCAAACCTATTAGAGACATTAAGACATATGAAGCCCCTGTCCCCGAGAGCGCTCGATGACCACTGCTTTCTGTATTACATTTGAGCAACTAGCCTACGTGTGGACCCCAGAGGATTTCTGACACCCATGAGTGTGAGCTGGAGAAATTGTAGTTCTACATTGGCCATGTTCAGTAGTGAACTTTACTGCCATCTACTGGACAGATTTTAAAATGTATGGCATTGTTGAGCGCAAACTCCTGGCAAGGCCGAACGCTGTATCTCAGTGTTTGTGAAATTGATTTTGTGGATCCTCTGAGATTCAGATCTGCACCAAAATTTTATGTGTTGTCCCTCTCACCAAATTTCATGGAACTCGGGTCGGTAGGTTTTGCGCAATCCTGCTTAAAGTCAAGCAAACAACTGCACCAAAAGCTCCACCTCCTTGGTGGAGGTAAGAAGGTAAAGAAAGGAAGGAGAGGGGAAAACAACAACAACAACAAATTAGACACAGAAGAGTTAAATGTTAAAAATGATACCTCGGGAGCCCTGTGTGTCTCCTGATGTGAGACCAATCAAGTTTGGTCTCTGGGTCTGAATGCGAGGAATAAACTGTCGGTACTGAGCTCGGCCCGCCCCAGTGATGGCCGGAGATTCTGGATTATACGCTTCAGGATCATAGTTGTCTGTGGAGTCCAACAAATATAAGTCAATCGATTATTTATGTTTACTACAAGCACATTGACAGTTTTGAATTCAGCTGTAAATGAAAAAAAAAAAAAAAAATGCTGTTTATCAGTTTCAAGAAAACTCCCAATCATAAACTCTTTAGCTGATCAATTTTACTCAACATTTTCAGGTCACACAGAGAAACACAGCCTTAAACCCCCCACCCACCAAACGTTCGGACACACCTACTCATTCACAGGCGTTTCTGTATTGTGACTATTCTCTACAGTGTACAACAAAACTGAAGACATCAAAACTATGAAATAACATCTGGAACATGTATGGAATTATAATTGTTATAACAAAAAAGTGTGGGTTTCAGATTTTAGATTCTTCAGCGTTTCCCTTGACGCTTTACACACTATTGTCATTCTCTTAACCAGCTTCATGAGGAGTCACCTGGAACGCTTTTCAATTAACAGCTGTGTCTCATCAAAAGGTCATTGGCAGACGAGTTTCTTACCTTCTTAGTGTGTTTAAGATCAATCAGTAAATAATAAAAATACAGTAAAGAGCCCTATAACATAACCGTAGTAACCCATATGATGTCAAGAACTGAACAACTAAGTAAAGGGAAATGATATCCATTACTTTAAGACATGAAGTGACTTAATTCATAAAAATAAACACTGAACTCAAAGGCGTGTCCAAACACATTTGTTTGTTTGTATGTATTATTAAATAAATAAAATAAAATGGCATGCCATTCAGAAAATTAATCTTTGAATATATGGAACGAAACTTTGAATATATTGAATGAAACTTTGTATTCTGCCCCCGCTCCCACAGCTCGGCAGATAGACAACAGGTCTCAAGAAAAACTCTGACTCAGAGGAGAATATTAGAGTATATTGAGAAACGCTGTAAAACTCGACAAACAAAATTTACAAATTAGTTTTATATACAGAAAATACCG
>JAPFFA010000004.1:57871213-57885224 GCA_026153275.1 Sciades herzbergii | reverse complement strand
TCCTCCTCCACACTCTACACTCCTCCTCTACACTCTCCTCCTCCACACTCTACACTCTCCTCCTCTACACTCTCCTCCTCCACACTCTACACTCTCCTCCTCCACACTCTCCACCTCCACACTCTACACTCTCCTCCTCCACACTCTCCACCTCCTCTGCTACACTCTACTCTCCACCTCCTCCACACTACACTTTCCACCTGTACACTCCCTGCCTCCTCTACACTCACTGCCTCCACCTCTACGCTCACCTCCTCCTCACTCTTCACCTCCTCTACCCTCACCTCCACCCTCACCTCCACCTGTACACTCCCTGCCTCCTCTACACTCACTGCCTCCACCTCTACGCTCACCTCCTCCTCACTCTACACTCTCCACCTCCTCTACCCTCACCTGTACACTCACTGTCTCCTCCTTCTCTACACTCACCTTCTCCACCCTCTACACGCTCCTCCTCTACACTTACCTCCTCCTAGTCTACACTCTCCTCCTCCAGCCTCACCTCCTCCACCTCTGCACTCACCACTATCTCCTCTACAATCTCCTCCTCTACACTCACCTTCTCCTCCACTTCTTCTACCCTCTCCTCCTCCTCTACCCTCATCACCTCTGCAATATTAATAAATGAAAAGATCTATACTTGTGCTCCATAGTGTAAGCGTTTGAAGGCATCTCTGCTTGGAGCTGATGTTGTTGCTCTTCTGCACAGTATTCACTGATTCGTAACTTTTTAATTAATTTAGAAGAATGTCTTTATGCCTATGGACAGTTTTTAAATCTGAAAAACATTGAAGAAATAATTGTGTGTCCACATATAAGATTAATCTGTGCAGGTGTTTATAAACGAGGCTCTGGTTTTTGTGCTACTTAACTTTATAAATGGGACACAAAAACAAATTCAATCAACCAGCAAACATCTGACCAATCAGAACAGCTGGATTTGTTCTAAATTGGGCTTAAATTTTAAAGCAAGTAGCATCAGCTACTGATTACCAGAATCACTGACTCTAACTTTGGATGTCACTTCCTGTTATTGTTTTATTCTCTGTCTATGATGTGGCCCACTTTGTTCTTCACTGAATTTCCTGAATCTTTATTTTATATCCAGTGAAGCGACTTGTGCATCACTTTTATTAGACCTGACTATACAGGCAGGGTAAAGTATTCTTTCAAAGAGTGCATTAGTGTTTCTTTTCTTTTCTAAAACATTTTTGTTCTCTTTCTAGATTGTTCCAGGGTGTAGAAGATGATGATGATGATGATGATGAGTATTGGAGTGATGAAGATGAGTGAAAATGAGTTCAGCGCCACCAGCGGGAGGAATGTTATCAGCGCACTGATACCTGCTGTGTCCATCCCCTCACTTTATCTCCATTTAAAAAAGCTTTTCAGTTGTTCCAAAATGCAGTTACTGATCAGATTGTTGAAGGGGATTAAGAAAAGCTAAAAAACAAAAATGCTGCTCGTTATTTGTTTGAAGAGAAGCAGTTCGAGGCCCGCTTGATTGAGTAATTTTATCAGAGCATGAAAACAACAGACTTGTCCTAAAACCATTCTTCAGATAATCTCCTGTGTTCATGATCAGCATGTTCCCAGTTACACAATATCAAAGAGCACGAGTTCCTCATGTTCTGTTTCCAAGGTCAAGACTTTTGTACCCGTCACGGTGAAGGCTGAGTTTGGAAATTTGTTTCTATTTTTCATCAATAAAGATTCACCTAAATTCTGAAATTACCTAATTCCTTATTAATTCTCTATTTTTCTTTTTTCCTTGATAAGGCTTTATTGAGAACATAAAGTAATATGCAGATATTTGTGTAAACATGCTGGCCACAATAAACAGATCTATAGGCCTGATGAACTCTGCCTTTTGTTTGCATTTTAATAGATTCAGGATTTTCTGCCTGAATCACTGATCACTGACTGTTTCAGCTTCTGTTCGGAAATTATAATTGTGATGCTTATTCATTCAAAAAGGACTTCAATATTCTTTAATGGTGTGCCATTACTTTAACACACCGGAGTTATTGTCACTGGTGTCAGAAGCACAGTGACGGTAACAGCTGTGACTTAAAGTAATGGCACCACATTAAAGAATATTAAAGATGAATTTTCCAAGATGGCATCAACAGTGTCTCAAAGCACATCATTAATGACACCAGCATCAATGAACTTCAATTAAATCCTGTTTAAACCCTTTAACGATTATTTTAAAGGAAGATTGAAAGGTTTATCTTTAATTACACATCTAAAATATTTACATAGAATCTGTAAGTAAATGAATAGCTTGTTGCGCAGAGGGAAACTCACCTGGTGCTCAGGTGAGTTAAAATGGCTGCTCAGTCTTCTGAACTTTGACCCTGGAAGCACTTGCCCACAACTTTTTTGTGTGTGAGAGTTCAGATTTTTTTTAAAATAGTTAACTATGAAAAGAAATGAAGGGAGAGGTGTTCTTTCAAAATGATTTATATTATTTAAAAAATTATTCTGTTAAAGTACATCTTTGAGATGCCTCATACTGAAGTTCAGTCTGTGCCATTAAAATGAATAAGGATAAAGTATATTTATTTTTAAGTGTCTAAAGCAGTGAAACTGGCCTGTCAGACAAACCGTTTTTCAGGCACATTACAGGTTCAAAAGAAATGTGGAAAAATTTACATCATCATAATAAAAGTGTCAATCCATTATTTACTGCTTATCACACTCGTCCTTTCTCAAGCCTTGGGAAACTGCTGAGGCTGTACTCGAGGTCTTGGTAAAGAAATAATTCACTAATGTTTAATTCACGATGCACACTGAAACAAAAACGAGTGCAACGACCCTCAAACCTCATTGTAGTGGAACATTCAAAAGCACCGCAAACTCCTTCTAATCCTTTTGGCTAGAGTTGCTGACATGTGCTCCCTCTCTCCAATGAGCTCTCTCTCTCTCGTCCACACTATACACTCAGAAAGGTACTGAATACACACTGATCACTGTGGGATTCTACAGTCAGCCTAAACCGTGTTGAGGTGGGTTTTGTTTCTCTCAACCATTGATGTGAATTTCAATACAAACTTTCTAAAGTTGACATAAAATCTGTACTGATGGAGATCTGCATGATTTTGCCTCAGTAAACCTGAGCATATGTGTGTTCACAGCCCTGTCTAGATACACCATGACTGAACAGGACTCGGACCTGACCGCTGTGGTGCAGGAGCTGTGGGACAATGATATCAATCGCCTGAGACCTGGGACAGACTACCGCATATCTCTGCAAGTAATAATAATAATAATAATAATCTCCTAAAGACTGCAACCCAAAGTTAAAGGAATACTTAAGTGTTTTTCAAAATAAACTCTATCCTCAGGATCTCTAGTGTATGTGTGTTTAATTATGACGTCCTTACAAATATACAAAGAAAAAAAAACCCTGTTTATTTGAACCTTGATAATAATGGGCACCTGAGGGCAGCTGTTGATTTCTGGCTATAAACAGATGAAATATGTGACCAAAACTATAACTGTTACATCTGACAAACTTTAACAGGAAACGAGAGAAAGTTTGATCCAACTTTCCAACACCAGAGCAATTCAGGAAATTTCAGCTCCTTCACTTCAGCCAAGGTTTTTCTGGATATATTTTTTTTCTGTTTTACGTTGAGACACACTCACTACGTTGATGGAACATAACCACAAAAAAGTCATCCCACGCGTGTGGTCTACAAAAACATTTCCCCAAAACCCCAGTGATGGCCCTCACAGCTCCATGATCAGTACGTTTTGGATAAACACATTTTCTGTTCTTTCAGCTGATTTTGTATTTACTCACACTGAGTCATTTAGCTGTGGCGTGTGGATAGTGACTGACCGACCTGCCCGTTGTTCTCTGGTGGGATTTATAGAAGAAAATAACAACAGTTCATGTTAGCGCTATTGTCTGTTTCCTCATCCGGCTCTCACAGACATCATTAGTCCTGACTGAAGGAAAGAAATGAGAAGATCGGACACGGAGCAGAAACAGCTATAGAGTGTATTATACTTTATACTACAGCATGGTTGAATTCTCGAATCTGATTGGTCAGAAGCTCTGACAGTAACATGAACAACAGGGTTAGGGTTAATGCTCTTGTTCTAATATATTATCAACTGAACTTGAGTAAACTTTGGAAGACGTTGCTGGATGGATGTGTGTGAGAAACCTGAATGATTTGATTTAGTGACCTTGTGGTGACCATTTCAGCATCAGCCACCAGAGAAGTGAATCAGTGCATCAGAACATTACGTGCATTTACTCTGGTGAAAAATGAATCCAGAAGCAGTTCGACCTGAACCTTATCATTCTGGAGAACGTCTCAGAAAGGAAACCAGGTCCAGACTGTGTGAACGAATGGAGTAAAGCAGGATGTGTGTCAGAAGCTTCAGTATCCAATTTCCTGTTAGTCACATGGAGCCTGAAATAAATGCAGAATAAATTACAGGTATAAATTTCATCTTCATAACTTTGTCTCTTGCAGAGTAAAGCAGCGACTCTGTCAGACGTCAGTGATGGGAAAGAAGCAGCTCAATCTCCGTTTTTCACATATGTGGATGAAACCATTTTTAAAAAAGAAACCTTTTTGGGTAAGAAATGGGAAATATTCATCTCTGAATACTACTACTACTACTACTACTACTACTACTACTACTACTACTACTACTAATAATAATAATAATAATAATAATACAACCCCAATTCCAAAAAAGTTGTAATGCTGTATAAAATGTAAATAAAAACAGAATACAATGATTTGCAAATCCTTTTTCAACACATATTCAATTTAATACAAGACAAAGACAAGATATTTAATGTTCAAAGTGATAAACGTTTGTTTGTTTGTTTGTTTTAAATATGCACTCATTCTAAATTTGATGCAACAACTGTTCAAAAAGTTGGGACAGGAGCAACAAAAGACTGTGAAAGTTGTGGAATTCTCAAAAAAACAACAACAACCCCCAAAACACCTGTTTAGAACTTTCTACAGGTAAACAGTTGGAAAGGTTCTGTCTTTCCCAAGTAAGGATGGGGTGAGGTTCAGCAACAGGTTAAGAACAATGTTTCTCAGTGTACAATTGCAAGGAATTTACAGATTTCACCATCAACAATCCAGAACATCATCAAAAATTTTGACCCCTCAGGCAGCACTGCGTTAAAAACCCACATGGCTGTATAAAGGACATGACTACGCAGGCTTGGGAACACTTCAGAAAACCGCTATCAGTAAACACAGTTAATTGCTGCAGCTACCATGCAAACTGAAAGCCATAAATCAACAACATCCCGAAACGCCGGTGAGTTCTCTGGGCCCAAGCTCATCTGAGATGGACTGAGGCAGAGTGGAAACGTGTGCTGGGGTCTGATGAGTCCACATTCTTAATTGGTTTTGGAAATCACTGACGTCGTGTCCTCTGGGCTAAAGAGGAAAAGGACCATCCAGACTGTTATCGGCACAAAGTTCCAAAGCCAGCATCTGTAATGGTATGGAGGTGTTCGTGCCCATGGCAAGGGTAACTTACACATCTGTGAAGGCTCCATTAATGCTGAAAGGTTCATACAGGTTCTGAAGTAACATGCTGCCTTACAGACGACATCTTTTTCAGGGATATCCTCTTTATTCCAGCAAGTCAACGCCAAGCCACGTTCTCCTCATGTTACAACAGCATGACTTTGTAGTAAAAGAGTGCAGGTGCTAAACTGGCCTGCCTGCTTCCTGTTGAAAATGTGTGGCACGTTATGAAGCACAAAATACAATAAAGGAGACACCGAACTGTTGAGCATCTGAAGTCGTATATCAAGCAAGAATGGGAAAGAATTTCCCTTTCAAAACTTCAAAAATTAGTGCCTCAGTTCCCAAACACAAACAAGATGGCGGCGCCCTGTATGGCAGCAGCTACTCCAGCTCCCTTTGACTTTGACTAAATGTTGTTAAAAGAAAAGGTGATGTAACACAGCAGTAAACATGCCCCAGTCCCAACTTTTTTGGACTGTGTTGCAGGCATCAAATATAGAATGCGTGTATATTTAGTACAAAAAAAGTTGATCAGTTTGAAAATTAAATATAATTTATATTGTATTCAACTGAATGTAGATCAGAAAGGATTTGCAAATCATTGCAGTCTCTTTTTTTTCTCTCTGTTTAAACACAGCGTAACAACTTTTTCAGACTTGGGGTTGTAGTTTTATTAATAGTAATACAGTTTTAATCGGATAGTTTGATATTGCTCCTGTTTTTCAGCCTTCATTTCACTTCTGGACAATTATGAGAGTGTTACTGGTGTACCAGAGGTCGTGACCCCAGAGGAGGAGGCAGAGAATCACAGGTTTTTGGACTCCATATTAAAGACTCCTGTAATGAAGGTAACACCTGAGCTAACAGAGTTAATGACTAACGTTACTGACGAGACCTGAAAAATAATTCATCATTCAACTGTCAGTGGAAAACCACAAGTAAAGCATTACAGGGATGGGAAGGACTGAAAAAAATGAAGGAATTAAATTAAAACTGTGAAGCACCTCAGGTCATCACTGAAATAATGAAAGCAGGAAAATATTTGTTTTGGGAAACAGCAGGAAATGAATCAATACGTTTTCCTGAATTTTGATGTGCTACTGTATGATTAATGTTTAAAAGCAGGCTGTTTTAGAAACATTTAAGCATAACCATATGAATTATATATCCTTAAGATAAAATTTTTTTTTAAATATCCTTCACTCGTCACCTTATCTGCTCTCCAGTCAGTTCAGTAGTTCTCTGGTCTGTAGTTCAGATCTTATTAGTTGTGGATAACTGGAAATAATTAACGTGGAATAAAATTCAACAAAACCCACTGTATGTTTTGACAGAAATGTGGCGTAAAAACAGTAAAGGAAAAGTTATAGTTGTGCATTTCACAGCTGTGTAACACTGCAATAAAAGTCTCTGGATTACAGCAAACAGGACTTTTTTTTCCCTCATGTTTTGTCATTTTTCCTCAGATTGTCCATAAGTACCTTGTAAAGAACAATCTCTCTCCATTCGACACGTCAGTGTTTAAGGAGCAGCTGCACCACATCTGGTTCGAGCTTTATACCAGGAGAGGATCCAGCAAGTACTGAGAAATAAACTTCCATCCACTGTGTACTTCTGTGCAACTGCAGTTTGAGAGCTCCAGTAATAAGATCTGAAATATCTCTCTCTCAGGCCAGACTCGTCAGGGTTTGAGCATGTCTTCGTGGGTGAAACGAGAGGTGGACACACTGTTATTGGTTTCCACAACTGGATTCAGTTGTACTTGCAAGAGAAGCTCGGCCATATCAACTACAAAGGCTACAGTGTGGAAGAGAATTCCCCAGAAGTAGGTTTCTGCTTCTGTAAGCATCATTTGATGGGATATAATATGGCTGAATTAAATGTTAAAAGCAACTAAAGCAAGTAAACATATGTTTAATCAGTAATAATTATATGTCAGTAATGCAAACTAAAAGTTTAGGTGTAAATATTTTGAGCTGTTAAATGCTTCACTGAATCCAGGAAACACATCACAGTGTTGTAATGATGTATTAAAACATGCTATGAACATGCACAGGACACATGAGGTCCTTCAAATGACCTTTATAAATTTGGCAAATACTTTTCTGTAAGCGTGTGCTGCAAAACCAAGCAAGCAAATAGTAATTAACTGACCAGAAACAAGTGCAAGTTAGCTGTCGGAAGAACTGAGACAAAAAAAAAAAACTGTTTTGAGATGTTTATTTATGGAAGGAGTCTCCAGTGTCAGTGCTTTGTAAAGTTTCTGACTCTTCAGGACAGAGGTGTTTACACTTCTTTGCAGTTTCTCAGTAAAGCTGCAGATTTTTTCAAGAGATAGAGAGAGTCTGGTGAGGGATTGTTTTCCTATAACTGCACACACACCACACTGTGTTTTATTTCTTGTGTAAGTTATATGTTGTACTAATTTACTGTAATAAATCAATAATGTGTGCTGAGGTTTGAATATGAATGTTGAGGCACTGGTTCTGTACAGTGATTTTCTATCCATTATGGTTTACAGCCTGATGAGAACAAACACATTTTAGCTCTTCAGTTCAGCTGGAAGAATGGGATCAAGCCCAAAGGGAGCATCTTCGTCGGTGTGAGCCCGGAGTTTGAGTTCGCCCTGTACACCCTGTGCTTCATCACCTCTCCTAACGAGCGTGTCAGAGTGTCTTTCAGTCTTTACGATGTGGAGATTGTGTGCCATCACTACAACCAGAAGCACATAGGAACAACTTACCCAGTCCTCATCAGATACCAGGACATGCAGTGAGCAGGAAGGGCCTCTAGGGTTTATAGTTTATAGCAATGGGTTATGATTACTGCTTTTATATTTTAATCTCTCATGAAAATAAAACTAATAAACACTGCACAATCATTTATATTCAGTGCATTTTCTTTCTTTTTTAAATCAAATTTTGCTTGCATTGATAAAGTGTGTACATGCTCTATATTGTTCTAGAAATGTCACTCATTATCTAGTGAGAGATTACAGCATGATGACTGTTATGGGGCCGCTCAGGTTCCTTGCCCTGTTCCTGGAGAACCCTCTGGCCTGCACACTGCAGTGTTTACCCCACTCCTCAAACAACTCATTCAACTGGTCAGCTAATTAACAGCCCTTCCTGAACGGAAGTGGGTGTGATAGAGCAGGAAGTGCACTAAACATGCAGGACATGGGGGTTCTCCAGGGTCAGGGTTGGGAACCTGAGTACAAATTTGAACACAAAATTAGGTAAGGGTAAAAAGTAAAAGTAAAAAAAATCCCTAAAGAAGCAAAGTGGAGGAGGTTTACAGCACTGCATGCCAGGCTGCTCAGCATAACAGACATTACGCGCAGGCGCAGATCGGGCAGCGGTAGGAGCTGTCATTCACGAACATGGCCGCTGGGTGGCGCCGGTGTCCATCTGACATCACCGGAAATGAAAAGAGGCCGAGGGGCAGACGTGGGCAAGAAGACGCAAACTTACATAAGCGCGGAGAGGCGCGGCGCGGTGTGAGGGCTCCTGCGGCCTGGGGAGGATGGCGGACCCGAGCGGCGGCGGCGGCTACCAGCAGGTGAGGAACCGCCACTGCAGCTCCGGGGAGCCGAGCAGGGAGCCGAGCAGGGAGCCGCTGCACCGTAAAACACCCCGCACACGGGGAGACCCCGGCCGCGCTGCTGTTTAATCTTCTGGCTTGCTGTTGTTGGTCGCAGGGTTAACAGAGCCGGGGTTCTGGTTCTGGTTCGGGGGGTGTTTCCCTCAGGCGGCTGGGTTTCCGGTCCACCTTGTTTGTTTGTTTGAGCTGCTTTGCATGATGGCCGTTTAAACATCTGCATCCGACCAGCGCTCATGTTTTTACTGCCATAAAACCCTTCAGTCCCGAGTCCAGCTTCTCCTCACACACCTCCACACACCTCCTCACACACCTCCTCACACCTCCTGACCTGCAGGCCGCTGGTCGGCTCGCGGTGTGTTTGTAGTTTAATGTCGGGCGGGATGAAGTTTGCTGCTTTTTATTATCCGGATTATCCGGCCCACCTTAAGAGTTCCAGCGGTTCAGTTTTGCTGCCTGTAGATGTCGCTGTTTAGCGCCTCATCACCACTTCACACCCACACACCCCATAACCAGGGGCTTCAAACACACACCCTGCGGCTCGGGACCGGTTCGGTAAAGATTCTAATCAGGGTCCAATAACTGACTTTAGAGTCCATGATTTTAGTTAAAAATCGTTTTGTGGATTCTGAGCAAACTGAGAGATTTAAGAGGAGAAAAAGTGTTGTTGTTCCAGTAGGGGGCGCAAAAGAGTAACAAACTTCATTTTATTTGCCAACTCAACATTTATTTGATGATTTAAAAAAAAAAAACGTAATAAACTGAACATTTAACACCACATCCATCACTCAGCACCGGAGGAGTCGGGCAGTGCAAACAGCTGGGGAAACTTAAACCGTTATGTTAAAACACAAAATAGAAAACTGCAAACAAACATCAAAATGTGCCTGTTTTATTGCGTGTGCAGATCTTAATGTTGCTTCATACTGTTTTCAAAATAAGAGAGATTAGTTTAAGAATTTCCATTTATGAAAAGCGTTTTATAGAATGAGGGGGAATGTGTTTCCAAAATAATGTCTGTCTGTCTTTAACTCTTTTAAACTATTTTTTTTTTTTTTAAATAATTTTGTAAACTATATTGATTTGATTTTTCCAAACTTGAGCACTGTGGGTTGTTTAGTGTGGATTCCGGACACTGGTGGTGCTGGGGAAACCCACTGGTGACTCGACTGAAAACTGGGGCGCGCGTGTCATGGAACAGCAGGAAGTCACGTGACCGGGTGGAGGACTGTGAGCAGTGTGGCTGTTCCTCCATCGCCTGTCTGTTCCACTGCTGTTGGGTTTAAAATGGGTTTCCTTGACTCTCTCTAGCTGGTGTTGTCGCCGATGAGTTGTGGGTTTTATTTTTTTAATTAAATAAAGTATATTTAAAAAAGTAGTGGTGTAAAGCCCAGTACAGACCCCTGGCTGTTGGAGTGTGAACAGGTTTGTGTAAATGAAGCTTACAGGAAAAGGAAATCCACTCGTCTGCAAATAAGAATGGCATCTAACAGAGATGTAACGGATAGATCAGGAAAAAATAGCCAAGATACAAAAGAGGAAAAGCAAACGGTGAGTGTGATTGAGGGAATATTTATCACTTGATAAGGGATGAATGAAGGGTAGCTTTTTTTATTAGAGACTTTTAATAAAGGTTTAAGTTCAGGCAGTTTTGGACAAATTCTGAAATAAATCAAGTCAGTAACAAATCAGTTGTTGATAATTATAATTGATTACTGAATAAGGACAAATGACTCGTGTGTGTGAAATAATTCAGCTTTTTAAACTGATTTTTAAACATAAACAGTCTTTATTTGTTACTAAACGTATATGAATAATCTGCCCGAATAACTCTCAGCTTCAAACTAAAGCAACAGCTGAAACGTGTCTTGGGTCGAGCTGGTACTGCTCGGGTTCTGTTCACTTCTTTGTCGCAAACTTCACAAAATAAATTAAAATGTAAAAATTCCTCTGCATCCAAAAGAAGAGATTTTAGGGAACAGAAATGATCTGAGTGACACAAGTCTGTTTTTCTCTCATCAGTTACCCAGTGAGGAAGAGGCAGAGGCAGAGGCGGGGCCTCAGGTGAGTACTGATGCTCCGCCCCCTTACAGCAGCATCGCAGCAGACAGTGCAGGTATGGAATTCTCTTCATGTTCCAGTTTTTAGTTTGAAGGTCTGTTGAACTGTGTATCTGTTTATATACAGCGAGGTCCAAAAGTCTGAGGGGGTTCAAGGAGATATTTCTGTTTTATATTCTTTTCTAATATAAGACAAAGGATAAAATTTATATCGGTAACGAGTGAAAATTAGAATCTTAGACTTGTGTGTTACACATTTTTGAATTTCATAAAATCGACTTTTTTATATATATATTTCCATGTAAAAAAACAAAAGAGAAAAAAAAAAAAAAAAAAGCAAAACCCCCATCCCTGGTTCTCAGTGGTGTTTTAAAGATTTGGAGCTCACTGTAATGAAATGATCTGATTTTCAGACTGTTGTAACTCGTGTATCTATTTAATAAAGGAAATTAAAATTTAAAACTTTTTACTTGAGCATAAGGAGTCAAATATTAAAAGCAATAGAAGTTAAAAGTATGGTTAATTATAGGATGTTCATTCAAAGCCTTTTTTCTTTTTTAAGAATATTTTGATTACAAAGGTGGTGATGCTTTCCCCAAACCTCCATCTTACAACGTGGCCACGTCGCTGCCGTCATATGACGAGGCTGAGAGAAGCAAAGCAGAAACTTCTGTTCCTCTGGTGACGGGACGAGTGAGTATCTCACACCTCTGATCCAGAACCACACCGTACTGTAACGTGACTCCGACTGGGCAATGCAACGCTGTAACGTCGACGTCACGATGAGTTACGTTGCGGTACTCCGCGTCAGGTTCTGTTTCTGTGCGTCTCATTAGCATGAGGATCTGAAGAGCGAGAGGTTTAATGTTTGAAGGATTAACTTCTTGTCAAGGTCACAGCAAGGTCTTCAAAATGAAGGTTTTTCTTCAGCAACTTCCTTCCTGTTTGAAGTCGATATTATAAAGAACTTGTTAGTGTTGAGGTCGACTTGTTTAATTAATAACCTGATTAGAGACGGCAGAGTTGATGTTAAAATTGTCCTGAATCTTTAAAACATTTTTAACAATTTTATGGAACTCATTTTCTCTCCCTTTTCAGTCCTGATATTTTTGCACATTAAAGAATCAAACTCAGTTATTCAGGTGTTTTTAAACTTGGGGGGAAATGACTGTTTTGCTTGATGTTTCTTTTGTAATTTAAACGTTGTGGTCCATTTTATGTATCATAGAGATGTTTTGGAGAATCGTGATGTTTTTGTCGTATCGTCCAGTCTGAACTCTAAGATGTTGCTGTGCCAGTTTCAGCAAATAGTTTTATTTATTTATTTATTTATTTATTGGTTAAATGACAATATTTGAATTTTTTAAAATTCCTTTCCCCCCATTTGCTGACGGTTCTTTGTTTCTTTGCCACACTGCTTGCGCCCAGCTCAGGGAACGCCTGGACACTTTTGATGATGTAACTCGAGCCCCGGAGGTATAGTAACAGTGTTAGTGTTTTGAGGTATAAGATAAGAGAGCCTTTTATTATCCCACAAGGGGGAAATTTACGTTGTTACAGCAGCAAAATATAGAAAGAGAAAAAGATAAGGCAGTGGAGTAGTGCAAAACTACTGAGTATACAAAAAGGGTGTGTGTGTGTGTGTTTTTTATTAAAAAAAAAAGAAAATTCGAACGACATCGAGGACGTCCCAAACTCCGTTTCAAGGATGTCTGCAAAGATACCATGAAGAACCTTCAGATAAACCCCAACACTTGGGAGAAAATAGCCACCGACAGACGCAGATGGAGGGCAGCAATCCACAAGGGAGCCTCAGAATACGAGAGACAGCAGCGCAGTGACCACGAGGCAAAGCGACAGCGCAGAAAAGACCGAGCGTCCTCATCCTCCACGCCTGATGGACCGATCTTCCCCTGCCACAAATGCAATCATCTGTGCCTCTTCAACATCTTCAGAATCAGTCATGAATGTGCTTGTCGTGCATCCATAAGCAGCTGCTAAGACCGTCTACAAAGACGCAAGAGCCGAAGAAGATATAAAAAGCAATAAACTACAAATTCAAAGTTAACAAATGCATAAATTAACAGGGTTGCAGATATACAGTTAACATGTGTATTACACAGGTGGTATTGCACAAGAGCCATTTTCAGAGTGTAGTGAGCAGTTCACTGTAAAGTACTGATACTAAGTCAGTGAACACAGCGTACATTCAGAGGGGTCTCTGTGGATGTAGAAGTGATTGGGACAGTATTGTTCATTATTGTGAGTGGTGTCTGGTGCTGTGTTTGAGGTGCCAGTTGTACAGTTTCGCAGCAGTAGGGAGGAAGGAGCTCCCGTGAAACCGGCACCTCCCCAAGCACAGCACCAGACACCACTCACAATAATGAACAGTACTGCTGGGTACCAGTGGTGCCCATCTTTGAGGGCTTTTATGGTCCAAAGAGAAGGAACTTTAACCCGGATGGAGTGATGTAATAAACTTTTACACCTTCTCCAGCAGCAGTGGAGCCCACTGTAATTTCTCCAAACAAAGCAGATTAGGGTTCAGGTTTGTGCCCTCACCAGGCTCTCGTCCATCTGAACATTCCTGCAGTTATCTAATCAGCCAATCATGGAGCAGCATCTCGGTGATTGTCAGTTTGAGTATTTCAGGCCCTGAAAATTTCAGGTTTCTGAGCATCAGTTCTGTTGGAAAGATGATTATAAAAATGTCATCTGGTCTTTTTTTTTATCTAATGTGCGTTCATGTCAAGTCAAGTTTATTTGTATAGCGCTTTTAACAATAAACATTGTCGCAAAGCAGCTTCACATAATCTGAACGAC
>JAPFFA010000004.1:57825138-57840125 GCA_026153275.1 Sciades herzbergii | reverse complement strand
CGGAGCGTGTTGCTGAACCAACCGAGGATGAAATAAAAACTCTACTCGAAAACAAAACCCCAAAAAATACAAAAAAAGGTAACAAAATATGGAATAAAAGTATTTGATAGTAAGAATGTATCTTTTTTATTTTTCAAGAATTATTATTATCACATTTTTCACAATTTGCTCCTGTCATTTTGCCTGTTTGTTTACATTCTAAGTGGAAATGATTTTGTCGGACATTTTGTATAAAGCTTTTTTTATCGAATTTGCAAAAAATAAAAATAAAAATGTTCTGTTTCTCAAAATCCAGTGAATGTGGAGAGAATAAAACAGTTATTCCACTCAATCTTGGCGCTACGCACCTCGTCGCCTATCAGCTCATGTACAATTCAATTTCATGGAATAACTGGCAAGTACTGGATGCAAGATAATTACAATATAAGAAGTCAGATGATGAGAATGAAAATCTTTTTTTTTTTTTTTACCATGGTGCACTGATGAGCAATAATGTTTTAATTAAGGTTAATCCAGTGTGTAGGCCTAATCACTGTGGAAAAAGAGAACTCAGTAAAGTAGCTTGAAAGTGAAGCTTCACCGAGCAAAGATGTCTTATTTGGTAAATACATCTGTCCACAATTTGTTTCCTTTTTTGCAACCTTTTCTTGATTCCTCAGATGGAGGGGCAAAGAAGCAAGAAAAGAAGTGTGTAAGAAATGAGATGTGCCCTTGAAGTGATTCAGATTTTCCAAGAAAAAGAGACTGGATTCAGAACATTGGTGTGTAATGATGTACTCAAGGAGACAAAAGTAACAGACAGAGTAGTTAAAGATGTTGGATCGCATGTTATAGAGACTTCATGTAATACAAACAGTAATGGCATTTTCTTCATAAGGTAGTAAAAAGCAGTGAGACCTGGTCACTGAAGTAAAGACAAACACATGAACATATCACCTGATGTGGAAGCATGGAAGAGGAGCAGTGAATATAATAACATTTCTGATGAACTCGTGGTAGTATTCGGCACCTAAGTAGTGTTTTAATTTATTTACTGTTGCATAAAACTGTAGTTCTGGCTCATCCACTCCTGCTGAGATGGTACATTTGATATGCCTGGTTCCTGCCATGTAGAACATGCACTGAAATGCATGATTCAGAAGAATGAAAGATAATTTTGAGCTGCACTGCCAAATCCTCAGCCATAAAGTTTCCTGCTGCTCCAGAGTTCCTGCTGTGTAGAGAAGAGACAGAGAGATGCAGTAACAAGAAACAGGAAATATTCGATAGCATTAGATTAAAAAAGTCCGAGCCACCCCAGGGGATGATGTGGAGGACTTCCGGAGTGTGGGACTTGATTGAGAATTTAATGAACACTGTTTGGAGAGTGTAAAGGTTTCGCCTCTGTGTGATGGCTCAGTCTGTAATTCTTCCCAGTGTGATTTTACATTACAGGGTCCACGCTGTGGCTCCTATCAAGAATGCTAGAAGATGTGAACGTGCAGAAGTGAAGGGCAAAGTAAGCATCAGTCCTTGATGTGCCCTTGAGTAACTTCACACCACTTTCCTTCCTGCCAGGAGAAAAAGATCTCGGAAATAAAGGAAGTTGTTTCTTCACTGCCTTGTTCCTGGCCAGCTGTGTTTCTAATTCCTTTCTGATGTGTAGAGAGATTTACA
This sequence comes from Sciades herzbergii, assembly GCA_026153275.1. NCBI lineage: Eukaryota > Metazoa > Chordata > Actinopteri > Siluriformes > Ariidae > Sciades > Sciades herzbergii. Next base: position 57,838,469 of record JAPFFA010000004.1, on the reverse strand, counting down.
GCTGCTATTTTGGAAGCATTTGAACTCTGGTGTGTCATCATACCTGTCAGGTAGGTGAGTTTAATTGGCCAGGTCTGTGGTCTGTAGGCCTGAGAAGTGCCATAGTGGCCAGTAGAGAAAGAAATTCAATGTTTTTTTCCCCCCTTTTTTTTTTTTAAATGAAGTGAATTCACAGCATCCCAAAACTTCCACAATTCAGCTTCCACCTTAAAATAAGTTCTTACAACTCTAAAAAAAAAAAACAAAAACCCCACCTGATATTAAATGACAACATCCTCCATTTGCTAGATCAAATCCATTATCTGAACATGTGCTTCAATGGAAGAGATGAGACCTGAAGAAAATCTGATACTTTATACAAAGAACATGATCAATATCACACATTTGCTTCAATTTAAAAAGAAACCAAGAAATTGTGCAGGATACAGAATACTGAATATACTGAAAATTCTAAAACTTTCTGTTTATGTCTAATTTTACACAAAACCAAATTCCCAGATGTTCAATATGATCTCAGACTTTTGTACGACACTGTAAACGTTCTCCTCCAAGCAGAATGTGTGTCTCTGCTTTCTGCTAAATGAGTTTTTAATTTTGATCTAGTTAACCTACGACCTGCCTCTTCTTCACCATTGAAAAGAAAAAAAAAAACATCCTGGATAAATATTTGAGCAGGCAGTGTGAGCGCGTACAGCCCCAGCTCCCTTAGAGGCCCTTCCTGGCCTGTGTCAGCCAAGATTAATGTAGATTCACTAATGCACTGGGGTGGGAGGCACACACACGTACACACACTCCTCCAGAATAGAGAGTTATCTAAGATATGCTTTTCTCTTCTGTGTGTGTGTGTGTTGATAGGATGTTAAATTTCCTTTTAAAAGAGTCAGTGATGGTCTGAAGACACCACATGCATTTAAGAAAACTCTGACATAATGAAAGACAGACACTTGTTTGAGGAGGGAAGAAACACAGGGTAAAGAAAGGAGTCGGATCTGATGGTAATGGAAATTCCTTCACAGGTTTCATGGATAGGTGCCTTCAAAATGGCTTCCACAAACTGCTTCTTGGATGCTTTCTGTGGAATTGATTAGTCTAGACAAACGAATAGAGAGTGACAGTGTGGTCAGTAATGAGTGTAACAGCGCCCTTTTCTCGTTATATAATTAGAGCTGTGCAATGCCACAGTGGGCCATTTTGCACATAATCAAACACTGGTCCTGTAAAGCTGTATTATTTGGCTGCAGTGTCTTGTAGAGGTCCCTGGGAATAACAGTCAGCCATTGTGCAGCAAGATGAAGACTAAAGAGTGTAAGAAAGGCTTGCTGTGGGCCTGGCATGGCTGGAGGAAAGGGCTCAAGCCACTGTTACTCGCATTGGACAGAGGTGCCTTTGTCTGGTGGCTGCCACCGCCTAGCAGGTGCTTTCTAACGTCCCCCCTTCTTCCTTTCCATGCTCCAGAAGACTTTAGTGTCCTGCCCCCCTGAGGGGTAAATGGGTTGGAGGGTAGATACCAGTGATGGAATTCCGGCTCTTTTCATTTGGCTCAGCTCACCAATAAGAGACGATTCTTTCGGCTCTTGAGTGACTCTGAAGTTTGCTATGTAATGACTGGTGGCTGTTCTTCTTCACCTAACTACGGCTAAAATTGCACACTGAAACCTTTCTGTCCCAAAAATCAGCAAGGTAAAGAAAAACACACTGTTATACTACAATAATCCACATGACGAGCGGATTATTTTCGTCCACAGCACATTCCAAACTGTGTTATTCTGCTTATACCACAGCAACTTTCTAACGATTACAACGAATAATTTATTAATGAACAACAAATCATATTTTTTAACTGTTCAAGGTGACATTTAATGTTCTGGAACATTAAGTGAACATTAAGAGACAAGTTAGTTAATGAAGGACACCAGTTGTCCCCCTAGTTGTCCCCCTAGTTGTCCCCCCAGTAGTCCCCCCACAAACCTTCCTTTTTTTCTCTCTCTGAAGTTAATAAGACAAAAACAGTGCCGTTTGTCATGTTACTGAGAAACTCGTCTGTCCTGAAGCTTGGTTTTTTCCCCCCCATATTGGTTAATTTACTGACTGTTACAAAGCGCTGACACTGGAGACTCCTTCCATAAATGTAAAATATAAAACACTTTTTAAAATCTGTTTGTTGTTAGTCTTGGATTATGTGAAGCGCCCACGGAACAAGCCCCTGTGAATGAACTGTTGCTATAGAAACACGAACGCAATCCTCTTTGAGCTTAAGTTTTATATGCTAGTAAAAACTTCGGTTTCGTAAAGCAGTGAAATTTGTCTTTTAGTGCGAGTTGCTTCAGCAGTAGAGGGGAGTAGATCGGGGAAGTGGTTAGTGGTTAAGGCTTTGAGCTTCAAATCAGAAGGTTGTGAATTCAAATCCCAGCACTGTCAGGTTTCCACGGTTGGGTTCCTTTAGGGCAAGACCTTTAACCTTCGACTGTTCAGCTGTGTCCTGCCTCAGCTGTACGTCACTTTGGATAGAAGTGTTGGTTTTGGACACAGTAGATTACTGTAAATATTTACTGTAAACTCTGCTGCCAGTGATTTACTGTAGATTTTATAGTAATTTTTAAAATAATTGTAGCATTGACCATCGAGTGAGGTGGAACAAAGCTGGTTAGAAAGAAGAGGGGAAAAAAACGTGAGAAGAGAGAGAGGGAGAGATTAACACTCTAATCCAATATCCGATGCTCCTGGCTGGCTGAGTTAGTGTTGAGTGAAGCCTGTTGTAAGCAGAGCTCTGTGACCCTCCACATCCTTACAGTGAAACGTCCATAACAGATAGGATTTAAACTGGGTCAATACTTCCAGCCAACAGTTCTGTCCCAACTAGCCCCCTGCATCAACCCCAAGCCCGGGGTCAACTATGTTGTGTTCCTGGGAAGATCAGCCTGATTGCAAAATGTTTATTTACAGTCATCTGTTTGAGTTCCAACTGATGTAAGTCCAACAGTCTGTATTGAAATGGGTGAACTTTATTGGTTCTTGTATTCTGTATTAATAAATCCTTGCATGTTTGACCTCAATGCCATTATTTCAGAAAGTCTCTGGAGTGCTTCAGTGCGAGTTTTGTTCATGGAGTCATCTTACTAAACCTGTGAAGCCTTTTTCATTTAAAAGATTGAGTAAAAATCACGCTGTGCTGCTCACTGAAACAGTGGCTTTAGTGTGAACTGTGAAAATGTTTAGATGTTCAGCAGTACAGACGGAACTAAATTCAACCTCACATGACCAGATCTATTCTGGGTAATAATCTATAGCCGGAGTGTGGCATGACAAAAATCTCTTAATGCCAAGGTGGAAAAAACGATCTCCACTTTCACTACACTAGTCCAGAAGTCTCGACACCACCACGGCTTCTAGTGCGAGCTCTCTTAAAAAATAAAATATTCATCTTCACTAGATTTATTTCTGTTCACTGTTACAGAGTAAAAAAATAACAATGCATTTAACCCCAGAAGACTGTAAGCCAATTAAAAGACATTATCATTCAAATTATTTTTACGCCATTTTGATTGGCTGAGCGAACTGCAAATAACTGCCTACAAATAACGCTCCGCTCATGCGCAGTTACATCGCACTTTTGTCAACGTGGTTTGCGTCCCTAAATTGACAGACAATGAGTTGTCTTCTTTAACTGAAAACATGTCTTGCAAACTTTATAATCAGTATTTCAAAAAAAAGAATAGTTTGAATGATAAAACAATTATTGAACTCAGTTTTCACAAAATATCGTGATTTGTTAGTGTCTGCTTTCAGCATCGCAAATAATTGCTTTCTCGCCACTAACAAATCATGATATTTTGTTCAACCTCGTCCAATAATTGCTTCATATGTGCAAATTTTAAATAACTACAATTCTGAGAGTCAATCAAAATAAAACCTGCAAAAAGTCAACGCTTCAGACACCAAATCAGACCCAATTTATCAGTTTTAAACTCTTCAGTGTGATAGCAATCTGCAAATTATATTACACAAACCTAAACATCAGCATTTCACGGCTTAACATCCAACCTGTAGAAACAAGTAAGCTGAGTGAGCTAGCCTACTAGCTAACCAGGTATTTTGAAGTTTTACAGTACGAAAGCTCTGTTTTAAACTTAAAATGTCACTTCAAAATTCTGTACTGATCGTTCGTTGTGTTAACTTTATCTACAGCCTTCAGGTAACACTCAGGATAATGTGTAAGTGGTGTTTTTTGCTACAGCGCTAACTAGCTAACAAATTTAGCAACTTACTGAAACCCCAACAGGATCTGACTGTTAGCTGGACAGCTAATGTAAACTACCTTTCTGTGTGGACTGTTGATAATGGAGGTGGTGTTCACTTCAGCTCACTGTGTTTACATCATTATTCAGAAACTGTGTTCCTCAGATACAGAACCTTTCCAGATGTAGACGTTTTTAAAATAAAATAATTACTCAAGTGTAAATACTAATATATGTTCACTACTTTTACTTTTGCCCATCTCAGTGTGTTTTTTATTCTTTACACCACTGAAATTGATGCACCTGATGTTGTAGAAACACAAATGCATTCGAACTTGACAGTCCCTCGGACTTTATCTTGCCGTATCTCATATATTGTGTCAGGAATCAGGAAGCCGACGTATGGCTCAGAGGATGTTTGTAAAACCAAGACCGAGCACGCCTGCTGTTTACTCAAGTGTGCTAATCCATAGTTCCGTTTGCTCGAAGTCAAAGTTCAGCTTTCTTATCGCTGTTGTAGCTGTGTTCCTGCAGCCGAACCGTCGTTCTTTCCTTGTTAGGGGTTACAGGGACAGAACAAATCACCAGTTCTCTCTATAAGCCATGATAGATGATAATAACAGGACTTTCATCTCATCACATGGACTCTGGGTTTGTCTATTAGAGGACAGCTTATCTATCTACTTGTCATTTCTCCTTGTATTCTTTTTAAGAGTTGCAGAAAAGCACGTTTGTGACCATGAAGGAGACTCGCGTAATCGACTCACTATTATCTGCAGAGCTGAGTGCATTCAGGGGAAAAGTTTTGTCCCGTTCATTTCCTATGAATTTGTTCCTGTTGTATAAAAGCATGTTTCCTGTTGCACTGATCTGGAGCCTTTCCGGGTGATTTGTGCTGTTTCCTGGTTGAAGATGACGAAATCTGAAACCTGCAGAAATCAGCTTCCATTAACAGTGTTTATACCACATTCTACTCGCTTTGTTTATACAGTATTTATAGTTCATGTTCAAGACATGCAACAGTCTGATAATATTTGATCCATTTTCCACATCACAGATGATTAGAGTTTTGTTTCGTAAGCATATTAAACACTTGGTGAGGAGTATTAGCCAATACCAGGCCCAAGCACGGTTTGATCAATCTGTTGTGTTTGCTGAGATTCAAACTAAACCTGATACACAAATCAAGGTTAGAGCGTGGACATAAATACAGTAGTTTAAATGCCATTCTTGCATCATTGTTATTTTTCTTAATTCTTACTTAAAGATCCATGCATAATGCACATTCTGTATAATGTACAACACAACACCTCTCTGTACCTGTATCTCTTTAGCACTCCACTGATCCATACCTACATTTCAATTTCTGCTGCTTTCCACTTCGCTGTTTTGTTCTGTTTGAGAATTTAAATTGAACTCGATGTAGAAATGTTGCCATTGTCAGCATGTGTGTGAATTCTGACAGTTCCTCAGCCTCAGCTACATCCCTCGAGAGATGTTTTTAAGCCTGCTCACACAGTTATGATTTCTGTGCCTGCCCAGGATACGTTCCAAATGAGTCGGTTCCATTTCACAAAATACTACAAAAACAAACTACGAGCCTAATTTAGACCACTATGACCTGGATCAGGTAGATATGACGTAGGAGAGATACTCTGTGCCACATGTTCATGTTAATAAACGCGGTTTTTGTTTGTCCAGTGTGCTTCATGTCTGATCACTCGCTCATCCAATCTCACGATGGTGCAGTGTTTTGTTGTGTACTTACTCTGGGATCATGGTCCAAATGCACACCAAGTTTAATGTGATGTAAGGATAATAAGAATAATGTATTTGTGTTCTGTAACATTTTTAGTATCCATCCACCCTGAAGCAGGATTGTAATGTAGTGCTGCAGTAGTCTGACCCCAACACCATCGAGAGACATTTCTGCAGTTCTAACACATGTACAGTGGCACTTCATGCTAACATTTTCCCCGTGCCCTGTGGAAGTGTAGCACGACATAAATGACCCATTTCCTCTTGCTCAGGTAGGTATTTGTGGACTTCCTGTGCACTTTTCAGACTTGGTGCTCTCGTTTCCTTCACATCTGGCTTAGATCTTGTTGACTGAAATGTTGTCTTTCTCATTCTTTTCAAAAATAACTAGCGCTATAGCAGTATTGTTCAAGTTATTTTAACCATGGGACTGGAAAAACAAAACGGCTTCAGGAATCTTGGGATTGAAATACTAATGCAGTGTACGGTATACCTCTGAATAGTTGCAGTTTTACAAATTAGATGATTGTAATAATGTTGTTGTTACTGTTGTTGTTGCTGATGACATTCTGTTTTATTCTATTTTTATTCTTCAGACATCAATAACTTCACATTTGACAGAATCTTCTGTGTTTAGCATTGATGCTTTGCAGTTTACTTTAAAGGGGCTGGCTCACCCTTCCCAGAAGCCTCTGCGATAAGTAATGAATTGCCATTTTCAATGCTGTTGTTCTTCCACAACAATCCATAACCATATTGTGAGATCCTCAGCCATAGGTCATAAACTGCAGCATGGAATCAAAGATATTTTCTCATGTGGATGAAGAAAAAGTTTGAGATGGGTTTCGAAGGGATCACTAACAGTGAATTTGTGGAGGTTTTGCTGCACACAGTATAAACAAAAGCAATGAACTGGATTCTAGGAAGAGGTGAGACGGCCCTTTAAGGTATTAATAAACTATTGAACTTCTTGTTGTCTGGTTGTGTAATAGATTAACGGTAGGGATTTTGGAAGGCAGTCAAACTCATGATGACAGAATGATGTGTGTATCAGGAATCAAGAGTTAACTGGGAACAGAAAAAAAATTTAACTTTAAACTTTAAATTAATCAAATTACTTTAAAATGGATTGATGTTCTTAAACTCATGTAGTGAGTCTCAAATGTAATAATTGACTTTTTCTATACTGTGGATTTCACACAACGTGGAAAACTGAAAAACAAAAATACTTTGATAACCTTGTGCCTGGTGTACTGCTGTAGTACATCTGCCAAGGTTTTGGTTCATACTGTAGGTTGTATTTCCTGCTACTTAAACCAAGCTACCTCTGACCGGATGTGGACCAGTCGTCCAGTGCCAACCCTTTATAAGTGCAAATGTTTGCCTGATATGATTTCATCTTGTGACAGCGACAGCATGATGAGAACACTAATGAAAGGAAGACTGGAAAAACAATTTGTAGATCCATCCATCACCTGTAGCCACTTATCCTGTTCTACAGGGTCACAGGCAGGCTGGAGCCTATCCCAGCTGACTATGGGCAAATCACCAGGTTATCACAGGGCCGACACAGAGACAAACAACCATTCGTACCTACAGTCAATTTAGAGCCACCAATTATCCTAACCTGCATGTCTTTGGGGGGAAACCGGAGCACCCAGAGGAAACCCACACAGACACGGGGAGAACATGCAAACGCCACACAGAAAGGCCCTCACTGGCCGCTGGGCTTGAACCCAGAACCTTCTTGCTGTGAGGCGACAGTGCTAACCACTACACCACCATGCCGCCCACAATTTGTAGAATTTCTCTAAAATCATTTGAAATGGATTCCATTTGCAGTAATAGTGAACATGTTGAAGTTCTGGACTTGTTTGTGTATGAAGTTAAGAAGGGAAGAGGCAGTGGAAGGACAGGGGGTAAGGACTGGCTGAGTGAATTGCAGATGTCCTCCGTGTGAGCTCACCGCATTTATGAAATGTCGTTGCGGTTGTGTCAGCCTGTGCACTAGAGAAACCATTTGGCTTTTGACAATGAGCACTGCAGGAATGCACTGCCGCTGAGGCCAAGTAGGCGTGACGTGCCTGTGATATTGGAAGCCAAGTTCAGCTGGCTCTGGCTCCTCCAGCACCTCGGGGTACTCAGCCGAGGGGCTGTTTTTCACACAGCCTGGAGATGATAAGCAAGCCCTGTGTGTGTGTTTCCTGTTTGAGTATGTGTGTTTGGCATTCATCGTCTATATCCTTAAGACGTTGTTTGAAGATTTCTAATAGGGATAACAGTGTAAAGGCCTGTAACCTTGAATCATTAAGCCAGTGTCTGTGCAGCTCTCGGATAACAAATTCCACTGTCGTCAAAAAACTTCTTGTAGTTTTGTAATTCTGGAGCAGGGTGAGTGCAGGATATTTCATCATGTGATAGTGACAAGGAAGAATCTTTCCATTAGAAAATGACATATTTATGTGCGTGAATAAAAGTGCTCCTGTAAATCGGCCCTGCTTTGCCTTTTTTACAACCGGCTGCATTTGGAGCACTGCGAATTCATTCGGGCCGGGTGTGAGTACAGAGTCGTCCTGTGATATAGACCGGCAGTAAACTGTGATAAGGAGTGCTTTTCCAGAGCTGTGCCATAGAGGGGAAATGATGCAAGACAGTAGTCCCTTTGTTTAAAAAGTTGGCCGTTTGGGTGCATGCCATGGGCTTGAGAGAACAGAGAAGTTGAGCTGGTTTACTCGAAAACCTCTGGCCAACTGTCAAGTCTGTCTTCTGGGCCTCTGTGTTTCTGTCTCTTATTCTATGTCTCTTTTAACATGTTGTTATTATATATTTTAAAACTAAATATGCTTTGTCATAGCTAAGAGATGTCCATGTTTCTACTCAAGCTTGGGGTTTTTGAAAAGATTTTAACTTCCTTTCGGGAGCAGGAGGAAAAGCTTTCTCAATACTGCAGGACAAATGTCAAGATAGCATTTCCAAAAGCCATGCACTTGCTGTCTCCACATCCCCAGTGTGCGTGTGCACACACACACACGCACGCACACACACTCCAGTTCTTGAACAAGCTAGCTGTCCAAATCCCCTTAGCCTCACAAATCATTTAGTTGCACTTGTGTTTGTCTCTCTGGTGCATTGCATTCATATTCAAGACAGTTGGAGAGAAGGAACAAGAAGGAGGGGGAGAGAGGGAGAGGAAAAGAAGGAGGAGGAGGAGGAGGAGGAGATGAGTACAGCACCAGATGTGCTCAGGAGTTTTGCAATATGTCATCTGCGAGAGGACGTTTTCTTGAACCAAGGCAACATGGATGAGTTCACTTCGGAAATGCGATGGCTGGCCGAGCTTTCCACGCAGTCCAAATTGTACAAAATGGCTGCCCACATGACTCGGTTAGGCCCAGTGCCAGATGCAGGAGTAAAATTTCACATTTTCTACATACGGTACTAATTGTTCTGAATCAGATCACATTAGAAATGCGCTAAAGAATGCAGTCAAAAAGCAATCAGACATTTATTTCACTTAATCTGTACATATTTTTTTAATCTGAGATGTTACATGGTGTTTGGTTGGTTTAAGGCATCCTATATTTAAAATAAAATAAAAAAAATCTTGAAATATGACACAGTAGAAGTGTCCTGAGAACAAATATGATTGTATATGATTGTAAAGAATGCATAGTTGGAACAGAAATGTGCTTCTGTCTGCAGAAACGTGAAAGCAGCAGATTGCAGCCAGATTGGGGTTAATGACCGTGTTTTCATTCTGCTTCTACTCGGATAAAGCAGAGAAATATAATTAATGTCTCTTTAATGCCCAATCAAATGCATTTTTAGTTTGAAATTTGCCAAGAGTCAGTATAATCTGAACCATGGAGTCGTATTTTCCTTTCCTGTGAGTGAGTCTCTGCTATGTACAAAAAAGTGTGTGATGTCGACAGGCTGTGTTTTAATGCATGTGAGGCAGGCAAATATTTCAGGACAACAGGTTTGGCAGGAGACAGGGTGTGTGTGTGTGTGTGTGTGTGTGTGTGTGTGAGTGTGTGTGTGTGTGTGAGTGTGTAAAACAGCCTCAGGCATTGACAAGCACTGCTGTTGAATAACGAGGACTCTCTCTATTGTGAGGATGTTGAGCAGAAGAGCAGAGGGGGGCGGAGCTATGGAAGTCAGGTGCAAGAGGGAATGACAAAGGTGGCTTACACGCCAGTGTTCTGGAGTGAGAAAAATACAAGAGAACAAAAGGTAGAAGCGTCTCACTGGTTCCAGTGTAATAAGCTTCTGGCAAGTCAGATGTGATTTAATCCTCAGTTGTGGAAATCCAGGAAAAGACTGAATCATATCTACAAAACCTTAACCCCCCCCCAAAACCCCCCCCAAAAAAACAATCTACACCAACATCCTGGGATCTGAAGGCCTTAACACACCGAAGGCCAGTGCTCATGGGTCCACCATTGTAAAGACAGACTAGCGCAAATTAGGATTCTTTCAGGGCAGCAGAGCGGAATCTATTTGGCAGAACTGAGCTGAGTCGAGCTGAAGTGTTTTGTTATAACGTTGAAGGAAATTATTTTTATGAGCATCATAAGATATTGAAAAGTTTTTTTTTTTCCCAGTTCAGAATTACTACCCTGATGAGATGTGTGGAAGGACCAAAATGAGACTGTCTCCAACATTTCTTATTTGTTATGACAGATAAAGCAGTTCTACACGGAGGAGTGCGCCAAAATCTGTTCATAAAACCTACTAGAGGAACATTCTGCTCTGAGACGAGGAAATAATCAACAGCCATGTTTATTTATCACATTGGAAAATTTGGGGGTTATGTACTGGTCAAGTGGAAATGTCTATAAGATAAGAACTTGATCATTATTTCTATTTCTAGATTAAAAACTCAAACCCTGATGTAAATTCCCTGTACTGATTTGTTTTGAGGCTGTAGCTCTGTTCACTCCACACACAGACACCCTCCTGTTTATTTCATTCCAGATCTGAACATGAATAACAAGGTACATGTTTGCCACCATTTGTCCTTTTGTTGTATCCTACAGCCATCATTCATTCATTCATTCATTCATTCATTCATTCATTCATCTTCAGTAAGACCTTTATCCTTGTCAGGGTCACAGTGGATCCAGAGTTGGGATCACTGTGGGAACACTGGATAGGAGGCCGGAATGCCAGTCCATCTCAGAACTGTATGACTACGATTTCTTGGTAAAATCAGCCGCTGTGTCAGATAAAATCCTAAAGAGTGATGCCTTTTATTGGGAAAATTCTCTTGTGAAAAATCTGAAATATTATTATAGTGCAGTAGAATTTTTTATTTCCTTTGGTCTGCCCACATCCCGAATTCAATAAAAAGTCATGTTTAGGAGGAACCTAAAATCCAGATGTAGCAAAGTTATGTTTTATATAATTAAGATTACAGCATTGCTCACCAGAATTCTAGGTTTGTGCTTGAAGCTCATGACCACACAGACACAGAGAGGAAGGAAAGTGACCGCGTAAACACAGAGGGGAAGTCTGCACTAACTAACTGGATTGTAGGCTTCTTCCTCAACCGAGGGCACTTAAAATATTGATCAGCCAAAAGAGCCACTTGTTTTAGTTCTGAAGCTTTTTTACTGACTGAGAAAAGCTCCATCATGTTGGACTAATTATAAACAGACCAAGAAGTTTTAGTGGTTAGAACTTCAAGCTGCAAAAACATTGTCAATTTGCTAAGAACCATCTGGTTGTATTCTACAATGTTTTCTTGGACTCTATAGCTGTAACTGATTATTGAAATGTAATATATCACACACTATATTGGACTGTTTAAAAAAAATCTTGGAGCGTTTAAAGATAATTATACTCTGCTAACATCTGTGTGTAATGGAGCACAAAGAAAAGACGCCACAACGTTTTATATTTAACAATATATATTTTTCCATTTCAGTTGTACATTCTGTTTTTGACATAAGCTTTTATTCACACACAAAAGTAGGCATCTAAATAAATACTATATAAAATAGAACTTCAAAATAAATATATCTATAAAGGGACTTTTTTAATATGTGGGAGATTTTTTTTCTTTTATGCCATGTTTAAAACAAAACAAAAAGCACATTGCTCTTTTATTAACAGTAAGAATGCAAAAGCAAAAGAAATGCAGAGAATACAAGCCCAGATGGGAAGGAAGGTGGTTTAATTGGGGGAAAAAAAACAATCGTTGGAAAACACTAGTGGCCAAGAAAGTGTACCTCAAAAAAGAAGGAAAGAAAAATAAAATAACATTTAAAAATTAAAATAAAAAAAAATAAAATATAGTCACAGCATCCTTAACACGTCTACTTTGTGTTGTGGAACGGAAGATCATTTCTATAAAGGTCAAATTACATTGCAGCAATGCAAACAGGTTTGTGTGTGTGTGTGTGTATGTGTGTTTGGGACCGGGGGGTGTGTGTGTGTGTGTGTGTGTGTGTGTGTGTGTGTGTGTTTGGGACCGGGGTGTGTGTGTGTGTGTGTGTGTGTGTGTGTGTGTGTGTGTGTGTGTGTGTAAAGGCTAGAAATCTTGGAATAAGATGGAATGGAATGTTACTTGAGAGGGCTCCGTATCCCTCCCACACAAGTTCATGCACAGCAGCTGTATATGTCACTCAAGCACAGAAGATGTTTCACCATTTTAAGTTGAAGGCAAAAAAAAAAAGCTGTGGCCACAACAAACACGTACAAATGGAACCGGGTTATGCTGAAACGGTGTTCCTTCAGTGGATTCAATTAAATCTACAGTTTCAGGGGCACAGAGGAACCTTAGCCATGCCTTTCGTGCTAATGAGGCATGATTAGCATAAACAGAGGTATTTTTATTGCCTGGCACACTTTTCTAAATGAAGTGCTTTTAATAGAAAGACCTTTGCCTTCTACTGCACAACCACATAATTCTGACCCCCACCCACCCCCAGCCCTCCCAAAAATATAATATTCATCTATATATACCTTTGTACTGAATTGTAATTAAATTGTACCATGCAATTCTTTAGGACATTTGAAATGCATTATTAAGACGGCTAGTTTCTCGACACTATTTACAAGAGCGTGTATCCTGCATAGTTCTAATTCTAGAATATTAACGATACATTTGCAGTTTTTCTCCTATGCAACTAGACAAGCCTCCTTGTTCATCTCTACTTTGGCACCTATCCAATAATTAGATTGCAAAGACTTAAACCCTAGCCTTTATACATTCAAGACTAAGAACAGTAGTGTTTATTTTCTTCTGCTTTTCTGATTTGTGCAACAAAAATGGGTACACACACACACACACACACACACACACACACACACACACACACACACACATATATA
>JAPFFA010000004.1:56761476-56772930 GCA_026153275.1 Sciades herzbergii | reverse complement strand
CGCCGGCCACGGGGATCGAACCCGGACCTTCTTGCTGTGAGGCGACAGCGCTAACCACTACACCACCGTGCCGCCCTCTATAAGGGAATATTTGCCTTATTTTCATATCAGCCTCTGAGTCTGGGTAATGTTAATATTAACCTGGCTAATTGTTGCTTTGTAATTCAACTATCATTTTACGCTCCATATAACGTGACAGAGTGTACAGTTTTCTTCTCACCATTAGGTCTCATCCTGAATACAAAGTGCCGCCACACAGCTGTGGTGATTCATCTTGCATACCAGAGCCAATTGTGTGTATGATTAAGATGCATACATTTGAGCTGTCCTGCCTTGTTACCAATTACCTTCTCTCTCAAAGAATCCTATAACAAAACATCACGCTCATGTGTACACTGGGACAGAGAGAAGGATAAGAAAAAAAAGTCTCGGCACTGTGTCTTTTCCTCCGTGCAGCACTTGACAAGTGAATGTGCACTTACGTCATTTCAAGGGCAAGTAGAAACATCTCAATTTTCACACATTCAGGTTAATAGAGAGTATAATTTAAAACAGCACACACACACACACAGCAACCCCGCTATAATGAACTCAATGGGGGACGTCCAAATAGTTCATTATACTAAAAAGTTCATAACACGTAAATAAACTACCCACTTCTCACACCATACACTCACTCTTATGCAAAACAAGACCAGCTGTGTTTAATTTATATTTACTCTTAATTCACTTACATATATTTACAAAGGAAAGGAAATAAGTCACACCCACCATTGTTTGCTTGCCGTATCTTGTTTCTTTCTTTTCAGCTGCTCATGTTGATTGCAGTTATGAGCAAAGTCTCAGAGCTCTTTTTTTATTTAAAAGTTTAAATTAAATTTTTTGAGATACCGTATTCTTTAGACAAATTCATTGCTTTATCACCACGCTTTAGACAGTCCAGGTTCAACAGAGAGTATCTTACATTTACAGGTAGCCATGACAACAGTGCTTACGGAGTAAAGACTCAATAAAATTGCTTTTAGCTCGTAAAATAAAGTTGTTTTAATGGATTTTTTTAAGTCAATGTTCACCGTTCTCGGGTGGGGGACATGAACTAAATTCATTACATGCAAAAGTTTGTTATAACGGGTTTGCAGTATATATATGAATGACATATCGTTGACAACAAAACCATGTCTTACCATGTCTGTATCTGATACCGGTCCAAAACTGGTAACGTAGATGTTGGTCCGAACTTCAGTCACACTCTCTGATTAGAGAGAAAAGAGAAATAAAGCACGAACATGAAAAAAATACAAAAATGTTACGCTGTTCTAATTTCTGAAATTTCAATATAAAACGGAGAGGAAATGTATCTCAGAAGAAAGTCTGAACAATGTTCCTAACGACTGAGTGAGTTGCTATCACAGCAGCAGACTAATGAGCAATAGTTAAATAAATAAATAAATAAATAAATAATAGGGAAAGTGTAAGCCAGTGTTTGCTCTGGTATGGTTTAATGTTTTCATCATGCCTCATCTGGTAAGATCATTACCAGAAAGGCGATACAGGCAGTGTTTCAGAAGGAAACAGTGGAGGTAAACAAATCCAGATCATTGTACAATGCCTTGCACAAGTATTCTCCCCCCCCTTCACATTTTATAGTGTTACACTCTGGAAATGAAACAGACTTTTTTTGACATTTCATTTGCACAATATGTCCAACATTTGCAGGATATACAGTATGCTGTGGATATACAGATTTACATTTATCATGTACAAGAACTCACCATCTACTTTATTTTGGACACCTGCTTATTCATGCAATTATCCAATCAGCCAATCATGTGGCAGCAGTGCGATGCCCAATATCACGCAGATACAGGTTTCAGTGAACGGTCACATCAAATTTGATCCTAGTGACACTGGCTGTGATTTGGGTGTCACTGTGGTAGGATTTTCACACACAGTGGTGTCTAGAGTTTATAGAGAACTGTGCAGGCAGAAAAAAAATTGTGGCTTGTTGATAAGAGAAGTCAGAGCTAACCACTCTTTACAACTGTGGTGAGCAGAAAAGCATCTCAGAATGTTACAACATGTCAAAATTTGAGGCGGATATGCTATAACAGCAGAGACCACATCGGGTTCTGGGTCACCGAAACGCTTGACTTGTATCCGCTCGATTTTATGCATTGTGCAGCTAACACATGATTGGCTGACTGGATAACTGCAGGGATGAGCAGGTGTACAGGTGATCCGAATGAAGTGGCTAATGAGTGTGTAGTTAAAATTAGTATTACAACAGATTCCAAAAATAAAAGAAGGCAACATTTACTGGCTGTGTTATCAGGAATCTGTGTTTAAAAAAAGAAAAGAAAAAAAAGCCCTTCTTAAGAATGTGGGCATTGGATCCATTATTTACTCATCTTATAGGACTTTATCTTTTGCTTTCTTATATAGGCAGACAGACATTTGTGTCACAAGAGTTAAGTAACCAAAGACTCTGATTGGTATTTTGAAGTTTATATGTGTAGAACAGGATCAGAAGGGGATTTGATGGATCTGTGAGCTGAAGAAGCTCACGGTAAAATTCCCTACTTTTTTTTTCTTCAGGAAACTATCTCCATGAACATTAAATCACCATCAAAAAGTTATAATGATCCAGTGTTCACGGCCTCCTTTGGAGTCGTAAGTGATCTAAAGAGAGTTTTGCCCTGTGCTACTTTCCTTCTTTTCTCTGCTGTTACTAATTTACATAAATTGCACAGTCATGATAAAAAAACAACAATTTAATTGTTTTAAAATGGTAATCTGTTATGGATGTGTGTTTCAGAAAGGGAACTGCGCTGGGATCGCTCAGTAATTCAAATCAATCCACGTCATCAATCCATCACTGTTCTACTGTTAAACCACACAGTGGACAGTAAGGAGGACATAAAGAAGAATCAGGATACAAATTTGCGGCTGACCTCCCAGACCAGGGCGCAGCCTGTTGTCATAGCCATCCAGCAAGCGGTCCAGAATTCGAGTAAAAATGGTGATGTTGTCTTTGCTGTCATCAGGAAGAGGCTCTCGGTGCCCTGCCACAGCCCTGTAGAGTGAAGAGAAGTGTGAGATAAAGTGAATGTTAGGGGTGACAAGTTTGGCTTGTTAGGGATGATCGAAGAGATGATGAGTCAGACTGAAGCAATACATGAGGGGGAAAACAGGAAGACAAATTGACACAGTGAAACAAAGGCAAGTGCTAGTGATGTGGACAAAGAGAGGAGGACATACAGGGAATATCAGCTGGATAAGTCAACATGTTTGATCTTTTATACTTTGAACAATTTATGCTGTGGCTCCTCTTCCAGTGAGTGCCACAGCCACTACAAATCACTTCAGATCAACTTTGCAAGAGAAATTAAATAAATATAAATATATAACTGCATCTAACAAGAAGTAAACAATAACCCTTTTACACAGATATTCCATATTATTCTATTCAGTCACTGGATACGAGGAATTGCGTGCTCTGATTGGCTACTCTACTATTAGGATATCAGCTCATATACCATGAGTACAGAAAAACAAAAATAATACAGGGTTTTTTTGTGGTTTTTTTCTTCCCAATATCACCTGTTCCACACTCCAGCCCAGTCGGTGGCAATAACGCACTTTTAAATTGGTTTGCCAACTGCCAAAAAAAACCTTGAAGAAGAAGAGAAAAACAAAATGGTGGAGCCCGTTGCTGAACCAACCAAGGACGAAATAAAAACTCTACTCAAAAACAAAACGCCAAAAAATATAAAAAAGCAACAAAATATGGAATAAAATTATTTGATGGTAAGAACATATATTTTTTTTAATTTTTCAAGAATTATTATAGCATTTTTCACAAATTGCTACTGTAATTTCACTGGTTTGTTTATATTCTAAGCGGAAATTAATTTGTCAGACGTTTTGTATGAAGTTTTTTATGAAGTTTTATTTGCAAAAAATAAAAATGCTCTGTTTCTCAAAATCCAGTGAATGTGGATATAATAAAAGTTATTCCACTCAATCTCGTCATACATGGCTGCTATCAGCTCATGTATGACTCGAGTTCGTGGAATAACTGCTAAATATTGGTGTAAAAAGGTACCTCAATATTCCAGCTTTAGTGATTTATACTGAACCAAATAAAGCAGGCAGGACACCATGTCAGTGCGAGTTTTTACAGTGCGACCCAGCATTCCACAGCGAAAGGCATGACGTGTCATAACAGAGCGTCAGCGTCTAAGGTGACATATTTACACGTCAGAAATAAGAAAATCCCGAGCATACACTTCAGGTGAACCGAGTGTTGAGGTGCTTTTGGTAGTTATGCACATTTATACCACTCTTCAAACACAAGCAAAGTTGCTGAGCATCACATAAACATGTAATCACTTCCATTAAACAATTCACATTTAAGGGAAACAACAGCCTCATATTCATATTACAGACAGACAGACAGACAGACAGATAGATAGATAGGTTATAACCTGTGAGCCTTTTAGCCAAACCAGCTTTTCTGGGTGAAAAAAGTCTGCCACAAAAATCCGCACTCGCAAACACACACACAGAGAGAGAGAGAGTGCAAGCAACATGTTTGTGTAATCAGAAATATGTTGAGGAGAAAGTGAAGAGAAGTAGGAAGCAATTTGTAGCAGAAAGATGTGTAGCTCTTAGACCATGTAGACTGAGACATTTGAATTCGCTCTAGTCTCAGAAAGAAGAATGGCATTCTTTTGACTATGTGAAAAACGTCACACTCCTGTCCTGCTGCGACGGCTGTCCCATTTACACAGACGTCGATTCCAGCCCTGTTACTCCTAATTGTTCCAGCTCAGAGGTGAACAGCACAGATGCCCGTTCCGCATTCGGACGTTTTATACGTACAGAACTCGAGGCGGAATAAAGGCATAAGATTTCCGCCTTGAACAGTCTGTGGAAAAGGGGCTAACAAAGAGCCTGGTGCAGCTTTCTCTCATCTTCAACCTCCCAATACATCAAATTTCTGAGACTGAACAACTCCCTATTAGCTGGATCCATACACTGTTCATCCAACCTGGTAATGCATCAGACATTCACAAATTCACCAAGTGTATGTTCGTATGGCTGAATGAATGAGGGACAAAATGGAAGTCCAAGATGATTACAGGATGATGCCGCATTGTTAAATACAGCTCTGCAGCAATCATTATTTTCAGTTTTGGCTACATAATAAATCTCATGAGTCAGAAATGATGTCTTAAATAGGCAGTCAACTTTCCCTTCCTTAATTATTTTAAATATGCAGCACAATTAACTCTTGCTGGGGTCATGACTCCCCAGTGAAACAAGAGGTACAGTGGAGAATGTGAACGGCAGTGAGACGATGACTTAATGAGCATCCTTAAATCAAATCAATGACTTTGTCAGGACTGACCCTGCACAATTAGCGTTGAAGAATCCAACAATGCACTCAAAATAATTATAAAATACTAATGAGCTTTCCCTCTCTACAACATGTATTGTTGTAAACATGTACTCGCGTCTTATGACGACACCATGTCTCCATCTCCATATTGAAGTTTTGCCATTAAATTACTTAGAAAAGCTCCTGTTAAGGACACATCTGAAATGAAGGTACAATTAAAAGGTTTGCTAGCTAGACACTAGAAAGGCAAGGGCACTGGAAAATCTCTATTTTGTACGGAATATAGATAGAATAGCAGTTTTCTTTATATTCTTGGAAATCCCCAATACTCTGCTTTCATATATCTCCCGCAGTCCTTTGATATGAAGTGCGGGCTGCATACTTTTCTGTCGCCAGAAACTGCTTTAACTTCATTAAGGCAAATTTGTGCAATACATACTGGATACTACACTCAAAAAAACCATCATGGGTGTCTGTTACATGAACCTAAGTCTAACATGTAACGGTTGACATTTAGGTCACTCAACAAAATATTTAATGCATTTTAATTGGGTGGAAATACTTTCCATAATTTTATTACGTTCACTGAGCAAGTTATTTTTTTGAGTGTATAGCGACAGAACACTGAAGGGGCATAAGCACAATGACAATACAAAATTGATGATGCAATTCATCACTCGATTCCAGCCAGGGACAGCAGAGTGGATGCAGTGCCACCAACACGACTCTTGTAAATGCAATCCAGACGACTGAGGACCACATATCTGCATTAGCAAGCGCAAAGAACACAAGCACCATCATTCCTCATTCTGGGTCAAAGTCCATGCTGACTCCATAGAAAAAGAAGCCAGAGGTGCTCGGGCTGGGGCTCCTCTGCTCTGGCTTTCCTCAAATGGAGGTGGACTTCAGGGTCTCTGTAGTCCAAAGGGTCTCCCAGAAGCCAAGTACCTGTCAGTATTCAAGGGGGTCCACACCAGGCTTTGGTGGATTATCCTCTGACGCCACCACATTTCTTATTGATCATATGAGACTGACAGATGAGAGGGCTTTCAATTAGCTGGCAACAATCAGTGCAGGAAACGTGCAAGCTGGATTCATGTTACCTTTCCTACACTTTACCTTTACTGAATACAGATGGTAGCACAGTGGTGCAGTGGTGAGCACTGTCACTTCACAGCAAGAAGTTTCTGGGTTCAAACCTGTCGGCTGATCGAGGGATATTCTGTGTGGAGTTTGTGTGTTCTCATGGCTGTTTTGTCTCTCTGTGTTAGCCCTGTGATAGACTGGTGAACTGTCCAGGGAGCATCCCACCTCTCGCCCCGCCCCTCACCCAAAGTCAGGTGGGATTGGCTCCAGCTCCCTGTGACCCTCAATGAATAACCATTACAGATAATGAAGGAAGGAAGGAAGGAAGGAAGGAATACAGGTTGAACTGACTCATTACAACACAAACATGGCTCGTTTATGTTGGCTGGACATTCATGGTGATGTACACTGTGATCTTGCTGCATCCACTTCCACTACCAAAACTGGCATGGACTGGTCAGCATGAGGATACCACTTTGTTTTAGAGGACTATACAAAGCAAAATCCTGAAGCAGTCATCATCTTACAACCAGAGATCCCAAAAGAGGTCCTAACCAATCAAAGCATCAACCATCAATCAAGGAAAACCAACCAAATCATTTGTGTCATGTACACTACAAGATGATGTACAAATTGCTAGAAATTTAAGCAATCTGAATGGGCATCATCTCACCACCTGCATAACCAATGGTTCAGTGTGGAGTTTTAACCGATGGGTTCGTCTGGAGTTTTTAGACGTGTTCTCTCTCCAGCCTGATGTCACTGACCTCAATGAGTACCACACATCCCCAGAGGCCTTGACTTAAAGGCAGCTCTAGGTGCAGATCCTTCAGCTGACAAGCTGCACTTTTGTTTGTTTTAAGTTTTACATTACTGTGTACTGACCTTGCCAAGGGGGACATGTTTCACTAAATTAAAGCTCATGTGCATTCATAACCAAGGTCTGTTGAGTGGCATCCAGCTGCTGATTGAGACTGTTACAGTCAACTTCTTAGGATGACCTCATACACTGTATAAGGTGATGTTGATCAAAAAGCTAATCTCCCTTGCATGTCATAGTTACAGGGCCTTGTTCAGGGACAAGGAGCAATTAATACATGATTATGGCAGCGGGGGGGTCCGTAGCAAGCCAAGTTGATTCACACTTAATTAGCTGGCAATTTGTTGTTTCACAACACATCCTGCACAAGGACATATCATTAGAAACCCTTTATTTTCTCTGGTTCACTAGGCAGCAGTCTATCAATGCTGTCCCTCAGCAAAGAGGCCTAGTGATTTTAATAAGTAGCCAAACATGTAGGCCTCTCCCCCCGACAAGGGCATACACAATATGACTTCTTACATTTGTGCGTGGTGGAGATAATGTGCCCAGAGCCAAGGAAACCAGAACAAGTGGAACAATAGGAACTAATGTCAGTTTGATTGGGAGGACAGACGCCATGGCATGCTTCTCTATGGACTGACATTTCCATTATCATTTCTAAGTTAATTAAAGCCTAGTGCTTTTGGGTGGTTCTTGTCTTTTGAGTGAGGCAACACTGCTAACAAAAATGGGGTGTTTATGATCATAAAACTCATCAGGCCTTCTACCATGTTCATGCAATACCACCACTGAGAATAAGTGAAACATTCATACTTTATTGAAACATTCTTTTAAAGACCAGTGTGAACCACAGAGAAACTGTGAAAATGATGGATCATGTTTTGGTGGGGGCAGAGAGAGGCAGAGAGAGTGGAAGTAAGAGAGAGGACAAGAAGAATAACAAGATTGTATTGAATTTATGCTGCCACCCCTTATCACCACATCATTACAACCAATAAGGCATGAAAAATTCGTGACTTGCTCCCACAACAGGTCTTTAAGTGCTGCATTATATATCATAAATCAGTCAAGTAAGTTTATGGTTAAAGTTGTTTTATTTAAAAGTATCCCAAGTTTGTTGTCCTCCCAGTGTCCAAAAACATGCAGATTGGTCCCACTAAATTGTCCCTAGGTGCGAATGTGTGTGATTGCGTATGACTGGTGGAATTACCAGGATTGGCTTTGATTAGGATAAAGCAGATACTGAAGATGGATGAATATTGAAAAGTAACAGATTCATGGTTTCAATTCAACGTTAACAATGTGCTTTTGATCATTAAAACTGATGAAAAAAACGTTAGATCTGCCAGGACCTTTTAGTGAGAAATTAAATACTTTTTGGTCACAGTGGTCTACATTATATCAGCAAGAGAGAAAAAGGGCAAACCAGCATAATTGATATTTAGGCCACCCATAGAGTGAATTGCTGGGATCCCTGTGGGGACAAAGTCAATTCTGAAATACTCCCATAAACTTTAAAAGGCTGTGCAGTGCCAGACATGAGGCATGTGTGTCCCCATCTGGTTTCATGTGAGGTGTGTCAAGGCATTGGGTTTTTGCTTCATTCTGTGGCTGAGGCACTAAAGGACAGAGGGCCATAGCAGCAGCTGTTTCATTCCTCTTCATTACCACCACATCACCGCTGCAAATAAAAAATTGACTTTCTCGCTCTCCCCCAAACCCTCTCAGCATCTTCTCTCACAGTCTCTTCAATGATATCCTTAAAGGAAGCACTCTGATTTTCTCTCTCTCTAGCATTCCAGCCCTTTTTTCCCCTCCTGTGCCCTTCGCACCCATCCCTTATTTCTCATCTCTATGTCAGTGACTTATGGGGGGGAAAACGTTTTGAGAAGGCAGAACCATGACTCAAAACCACCCCGTTTCATTTGTATATATAACTGCAATCTTCACAAAGCGTGAACCTCAGCAGAAAACAATCTGATGAAGTATAATTACCACCCAATTAAATCTTGAATATTGAAATGCATTTGCATAAGTGGTCTGGGGAAAGAAAACAGTCAGCGAACATCCAAAATAGAATTATTATCCAAACACAGATGGAGATGGAAAAAAACAAAACAAATTTAAATTACAACAGCATCAATTACAAATAAAATACATCCTATTTGGCAATGCTGACATTCAGTGAAGCACAGGTTCTCTTTCGAGCATTTGTTCAGTATATTTCTCACGAGAAGCAAATGTTCCATTATGCCTGGCAGACTTGACGTGTGGCATGAAGATGTGCTTTCTTTCTAATCCTTGGTGCAATGTCCTCTAATCAGTCTAAAACCTTTTGTCACTCTTCAGAAGCACCTCTCAGAAGATGAGCACAAGAGGTGAGTTAGCTAATAGGCATGTAACGATATATCATGCGACAATAAATCACGATACAAATAAATAAACTACATTTATATTTTACTAATTTGGCTGACACATTCGTTCAAAGCGACTTACTGTTGAGACTAGATACAACTCAGCTGTTGAGCGTTAAGGACCTTGATTAAGTGCACAACCATGGCAGCTTGGCGATGCTGGAATTTTAACTCACAACCAGATCAGTAGCCCAAAGCTTTAAACAATAAGCCATCACTGCCCACTGCTCAGTTCACAAAGCAAGCAGTCACAAACTCTACCTGCTTCATGAGAATTTTCATCGGCTTGCGACTAACCTGAATCCAAACCGTAGTCTTCGCCAGTTAGCGACCACATTACACTTGTTCTCCAAAAAAAGCATGCGGTCTGCGGAATCTCCCCTCACCACAGGAAAGGGCAAAGCGTCAGAGAAGACAGTCTATCAATGACTATACAACAGGGTGTACTTGCAGTACACTCCCAAATTCAATTCTCAGTTTTATCATTCATGCAATTAAAATGCAAACTGGAACCCATCTCATCCCACAGCAACGTGCTGCTTTGTGAGTGTCGTGTCCTAAAATCCCACAGCAATCTTGAACTTCTGTATACTGGTGTTAAGCCGAGCTCTATCAGGCTGATCAGTGTTGTAGCTCTGCTCTGATCTGCTGAGTACACAAGTGCTGCGCCATGCCAAGGGATTTAGCTCACAAAGTTTGAGTCACTTCCAATGCTGCTCTAACAATCTGGATCTGATAATGCCTGCGACATGAAACTATCCACAAGAGCTCGATCTTGGGTCTGATACCACCTGTGTACCATAATGTACAGCATGTTGCCTTAAAAAAAGTCATGGGAACAAATAAATAATGCGGATTAAGTGTTATAATAACGAGTAGATTGTGACCGATTATGGCTTTAGTAGTGAACAGCCACCTGTTCCACCAGCTGAACATAAATTTGATTGTAAGTATAAACCACGTGTTGCCTGTTTAAACTATCACGTAATTGTGGTTGCACCACAGAGGCACTTAAAGTACGTTGTAACTAACAGTGATCGTAAAACAAAACTTTGTCTAACAGTGACGTATTTCACCAACACCAGGTCTGACATAAACAAGAAATATTTCATCCGCGATCAAGACGTGACCAGACGCAGTGAACGTTTGTCTAATTTTAAGCATAATACGTGTTTACTTCAAGGTTGGTTATATTTTAATCATAGATAAATTACCAAAATCGAAAGGATTATGCTTTATGCTAAAGTTGTGACTCAACTTATCCCTCTCCGTCCATGCATTTTTTACTGGCTTGTTCCATTTTGATATTTGAGCTCCTGTGCCACATATTTAATGACATTTAACAAAACGAAGAAATGGAGAGAAATAAATAAAAAAAAATAACCAACGCTTACAAACACAATCTGCATTTGGATATAGAAATGTAGAAACTTCATTTATAGAACACTTTATGACATGACAACCAAGGAAAGAGCTCGCTACTCTCACTGATATATAATTATAATCTGTCTGTTTACAGCTGTATGTTATATTCTGTTACATATATAATTTTTTTTCTGTGAGGTGACTATCTACATGAAGAAATCATCCTAACAAAATACAAACAAAACAACGGATTTAGAGGTGTAAATCCTCTTTTTACTTTGAACATTAGACAGATAGATAGATAGATAGATAGATAGATAGATAGATAGATAGATAGATAGATAGATAGATAGATAGATAGA
>JAPFFA010000004.1:55713947-55729386 GCA_026153275.1 Sciades herzbergii | reverse complement strand
GTCATATTGAACCCTATGGATTAGGAATGGGATGTCACTTAAGCTCATATGTGAGTCAAGGCAGGTGAGTGAATACTTTTGGCAATATAGTATATAATTTTTTTTCAAGAATTGTTATTATTATAGCATTTTTTCACAAATTGCTCCTGTCATTTCATCGTTTTGTTTACGTTCTAAGTGAAAACGATTTTGTCGGATGTTTTGTATAAAGTTTTTATTGATCAAATTTACAAAAAAATAAAAATAAAAATGCTCCATTTCTCCAAATCCAGTGAATGTGGATAGAATAAAACAATTATTCCACTCAATCTTGGTGCTACGCACCTCATTGGCTATCAGTTCATGTACGTCTCAATTTTGTGGAATAACTGTTAATTATATAAGCTACTAAAACTTGTTTCTTGATGCTTTTGGTCTCATGTGAACAGTTTCGCTAAGCTGATTTATTTCTGTGTTGAAAAGACTGAATTTGTTGCTTCATCTTCAAGCTAATTTTTTTTCCATTCAAGAGAGTAAATGAGGTAAATAACAGACATATGTAGTCCGTCCTTCCTCATCATCCATGGATGGTTTGTTTCTAATCTCAGCGCCCCTTTGTTATTCAGTTCACTCTTTCTTGCTCCTTTCAGCTTTCACTTTTCACTCATTCTTCTGCCTGCTTTGTCTATCGCTTTTGCTGGTAGACAGATAAGACCTGTGCCCCACATGTTATTAAGCCATCCATCCACTCCACACTTGCTGATATCATAGTAGCTGTGTTCAGGATGCGACGGAAGGAGGGACGGAGGGAGGGAGGGAGGGAGGGAGGGAGTGTCTGGTGTTCATGATACTCACCAATCTGGACTGGATTTCTTTGGCATATAGAGGCTTGAGGAACTCTGAGTCGCCTTCTAGTTTCAGACCTCTCTCCGTGATTCTCAAGTGACCCATGCCATCCTAGAGAGAGAGAGAGAGAGATGGTGTTTAGTGGCGTTCTTTATGTGCTCACCTGAAAAAAAATTAATATAAAGCGACAGTAATTCCACTGAACTACTGGTGGACTTCAAGTGAATGAACAGCGTGCTTACTCATCATCATCATCACAACAAAAATCTTGTCAAGACTTTTCATCATCCCAATGACAGCAGCTGGCGTAATTAAATTGCATTCACAAACACACAGCTCGGCGATCCATCACTGCCTTACGTGCTCATGTGAAAAGAATCTGCTGTAATCTCTTCAGAAATCCTCCTTCATTACTCTTCGTTATTCATTAATAAGCAGCGCTAACGCATTGCACCGTGCTAACCACCGCAGGAGTAAACATGGAATAAACGTGCTGTGTGTGTGTGTTTAAGAGCTTTGAATCCAGCAGATGAAGCTGAACAAGTCCCTTTTAGATGAGAAGCTGCTCTTTATTTCAGCATGAGCATTGATGGACGCTTCAGGAAAGACGTGTTTAATGGATATCGAGACCTCTGATTCCCTTCGGACTCAAACTGATTAATCTGTCCATGCCAATCTTGTGCCTGGTATTCCCACCTCTCTCTCTCTCTCTCATGCAAAATAATCCTACTCCAGCTAAATCTAAAAGTAATACCGTTTTCTCCACACTAGCTCGAGCCTTCTTGAAACAAGGTGTTTCATGATAAATGTCTTTCCTCAGCTGTGCAAGCAAAGTGCTTCAGTGCTTTTTAATAATTAATCAAATATTTATTCACTATAAAATGCTTTTTCGTGCCACTTTCATTTCTGGACAAGCGCAGGTGTTTTGCAACTCTACGTTTGCCCGTAAGCAAACTGTCAAAACGGCAGCCATCTTACCCTTGTTTTTGGAATTGTCGCTACACTTGGGTGTTTTGTTTTTAGCTAGCTAGTCTCCTTTACTCCGTCACCTTTAGTGCACCTTCATTTTGTCTTTTGCTCTATGTTCGATCGTCAGCTTGGTGTTCGCAGACTCTGGCTCTGCAGTGTCGGTGTTGGCGTTAGTGTTAGTGCCTGGTGGCAGCCTGGATGATCGATGTGTATCAATTTGATGCTCGCAGTCATAAAATTAAGCCATGCGACGGTGCAAAGTATACTGCATAGGTGATAAAATATTCCCAAAAGGTTGTGCTTTGAAGCAAATTCTTTGATCATGTGATTGTGCATTTACATTGTGTTAATGGCATTTAACAGACGCTCTTATCCAGAGCGACATACAACGTTAACCCAGAGCAGCCTGGGGAGCAGTTGAGGGTAGGTGGCTTGCTTAAGGGCACTTCCACCATTCCTGCCGGTCCATGGAATTGAACCAGCAACCTTTTGGTCCCAAAGCTGGTTCTCTAACCTGTAGAGTGATGAGAGGGTTTGACTGATTTACACAACACCCAACAGCGTTTGACACACACCTTCAAGCATCTTCTACTGACTCTTACTGATGGAAAAGTCCAAAGTTGGTAAAACACCTCCAAAGAAATGTAGTAGCTCACAGGGTCAGTGTAACACCATGCAGAGTTTATTTCATGTAATTAAATGCAGTACAGGCTCTATTGGAGATTATATGCCAATGTTTCACTCATCTGTCATGAGGTTATGGAATTATATAGTTAAAAGAAATTTCTACATTTTAATGGTGGATATCCCTTTATGTGCCAGGGGATCGAACCAGTGACCTTTTGGTTCCAAAGCTAACCATTAGGCCATGGATTCCCTATGGTCATGCCCTAATAGTTAGCTTTGAGAACACAAACTGTCACCTGTCCAACAAGGGAGTGGACTAATAAAACTGTTTTAACTGGTTTTATATGATGGATGGATAGGTAGGTAGATGGATGGATGATAGACAGACACAGACAGACAGACAAAGGAATGGATAGATAGGTAGATAGATGGATGGACAGACACAAAGGGAGGGATGGATGAAATGGATGGATGGATAAACAGACAGACAGACAAAGGAATAGATAGATAGATAGATAGATAGATAGATAGATAGATAGATAGATAGATAGATAGATAGATAAAGCAATAGATGGATGGATCGACAGACACAGAGAGACAGACAGACAAAGGGATAGATGGATAGATACATGAATAGTCAAAGGGATAGATAGATAGATAGATGGATAGATGGATAGATAGAGACCGATTCTGATTTTGGTGCCACCGTACAGTTATAGTAAACACACTTTTGAACTGATGTTATGGAGCCAAAAGTCTCTGAAGTAGAGAGAATGTTCTTCCACGGCCTGCTCCTCCTCCTCAGTCTGTCCACCTTCATCATCAGATTTCACATGGAACTGGAATCCAAGTTCTCCATCTGAGCAGGTTGTGATGATGTTCTGCCCTGTGACCAGCCGAGCAGACTTTCTGACAGACTGTTCGTAATTGGCACAGAGACTCAGACTGGCGCTGATCTACTCTCCGAAAGTACTGCATCACAGAAACCCAAAAAAGGGCTATGAGCATGCTTCAGTATGCTTTGGTATTTGACATGAGAAACGTGATAGTTCAGGTGTGTGAGAGTGAGAGACAGACAGAGAGACAGACAGAGAGACATGTCCTGCTTCATCAAAAGCAGCTGACAAGAATTTAAGGGTTTGGAAGCAAACCTGCAGCTACTTGTGTGTATGTGTTTTATAGAAAGAAACCGAGACTCCGATGCTGTGACAGTAATGTGAATCCTCTTCACTTCTTTCTAATTCAGAACCAGAGAGAATGCAGAGAGATGAGTCGAGAAGAGTGATGAATTATTCAGGGTAGCCACTCACGGGCTGACGGAAAGGCCCGGAAATTCTCTGGTGGTGGTGTGTGTGTGTGCGTGCGCGCACGTGATGTTGCCATGGCAAGCTAAACTCCATCAGGAATCGGACGCCACGTGACAGTTTACGCAGCATAAAAGACTAAATTGATTTCCACTCAGCACACCGCAGCACCACTGTCACAGCACAGGCAGATTGATATTTATTGCATACCGAGGTGAAGTGTGTGTGTGTGTGTGTGTGTGTGTGCACAAACATATTATGAAGGTGAAAGAGGAGAAGGCTGAGAGGGGACGTCTGGCAAAGGCACTCTCTTTCTCTCTCTCTTTTTTTTTTAAATCACAGATGCAACTTTGATGGCATTGAACAGGGAGAGAACTGCGGAAAGATGAGAGACACGTGTCCGACACAGCCTGCTACACTCGGACTGCCACTTAGGAATAACAGGAATAATGTGTACTTTTGTCGAAATGACCGAGTCAGTCAGAAGAACTACATGCTGTCTGCACTTTCATCCTCGTGCACAGGGACTGAAAGAATAAAGGACATGAAATACAGTGAGGGAAAATAATTATTCAGACACTTTGGCTTTTCTTATTTAATATATTTCCAGTCCGTCCATAAGTCCTGTCTGTATATCCACTTCAAATTTACATACATGATCTCTTCAGAAGTGTCCACAAGTGCTGGCAACCGGCGGCTTTCTCCGCCTACACAGACGGTCTGCGCCGGCTACTCGATCCCGGAAAAAAATACAAACTTTCCTTTGAATGTTCAAGTGATTCATATCGTCTCCGCTGCCCATAATTTCCTGCAAATCCAATTGTTCCACCAGGAAATTGTCTTCGATTCGGGTCTACCATGACCAGAAGCGACACCATATTTGTTGATTGGTTCTCGTGCTATGATTGGCCAAGCCAGACCACGTGACCATGCCGTAGCATATGTAGTTATGTTACAGAACCAGGCAGCGTACTACAGAGGGGTAACTGAGAAAGCCAAGCCCATACACATCTGGAGGGACATTTCAGACAGGTTTTGTAAATAACCATTTTACCAGGGAAATTGTTCATAATTTATTTGCTGAGAATGCACCAGAAGGTGTGTAAATGCATCTGATATGCCCCCAGACCCCCTAGCATTAGCTTCGCCACCGCAAATTCCAGAGCCGCCTACTACTTTTTTTTTTTTTCTTAAATAAGCCAGCTACTTTAGATTTTCTGGAGAACCCTGATGTCTTGTATCTATTAGCATAGACAAAGATATCATTGATCAGGGAAAAAAGTATTCAGGCAAACACAAATGACCAACATTATTATCTTGTTTGGTGATTAAGACTTTGTAGTTTAATTTTGCCCCATTCTTCTTTCCAAAATCGTCTCCAATTCCTGAAAGTTACTTCAAAATTTCAAAATACTCCAAAATTTTCACTTGAATTCAAGTCAAGAAATTGGCAAAGCCATGCAAGGTCTGCTCGAGTTATTGTCTTGTTGAAACAATCATCATCTCCCAGATGAATGGGAGGTTCTTGGCCAACAAGATTAAATTCTTCTCTAATACCGGTATGTCCTGGTACATTTCTCCATTCATGTTCACTTCGAGGATGTGTAATTCCCCAGTACTGTTTGCAGAGAAGCAGCGAGATGATGTGATGCTCCCACCACTGTGCTTCACTGTTACACCTTTTTGACCAAAAGGGATTGGGTTCTTGAACTAGTTTTGTTCACGATTCTTTGAACCTTGGTGCAAAGCGAACCAGCCCACGTTTTCACCAGTTTTGAGTGGAACTGTTGTAATCAAGGATGCATCAGGAGCAGAGGGTGTGGCACAATTTACAATGGAAGCAACCAGTAGTAGCAAAATAGTGGTGCACATTGATTGATTACATCCAAGCTTTTGTTCTGTTATTGCAGATGTTTGTTTTGGTCCAGTTTTTCTGAAGATGTTTCCTTTTCCGTTGCGTTCTCCACTGCTGCACTCCACTTCCTCTCCAAACTAATGACATGGCATCCCCCTTATGTCATGGTTTGCGCTGGAAAAGTCAGTTATATTTTCACTTCACTTGGGAACCAACCTTTCAGGTTCCGAACCAATTTATTTTTCATCGAAATGCTCTGAATGGTTCACAGTTTGATGCATGAACCAGAACAGAACCCAGTCCCTGTTGGTCGAAAAGGGATATATGTATCGTGCCACTGGATTTTTGTCCCTGATGCTTTATTTACAGAATGTGTAGAAACGGCATGGAAAAGCGTGCAACATTTTGCACCATTTTCACTGGCTGATCCAGTAACTATCAATGAATAATCACCTCAATAGCACCCCTACGGGATACATTTACCACTTTTAACATCATCCATGACTGTGTTGGACTGAGGCTGGTTCTAGAGGACTTGAGACAGGAACTCATTTTAAATGACTACCGTGTTGTTACTGTCCGGAACCGAAGACAAGTCAACACTTGACAGCATCCATTCATTATACATTACATTACAGGCATTGAGCAGATGCTCTTATCCAGAGTGACGTACAACATGCCCAGAGCAGCCTGGGGAGCAGTTGGGGGTTAGGTGCCTTGCTCAAGGGCACTTCAACCATTCCTGCTGGTCCAGGGAATCGAAGCAGAACCAGCTGGTCCCAAAGCTGCTTCTCTAACCATTAGGCCATGTACTGACTGATTGAGTCGTGGTCTCCATGTTTTCAATGCCGCATGTTCAGAGGTTAGAAAGAATAACACATTTTATGACTCACTGTCTTGTATCAACAACAGTTCTAGCTTTGTTGGTATATTTGTATGGGTTAAAGTTGGTCCCGTGTTAGAAACAAAGTATTGGCGACTAATATTCTGACCTAATTGGCACAATACTAAAAATGAATTTGACATGGTGCCAACCAATCAATGAGGCATCAAATTAAATTACCTCTTGCAGTAATTTGCTATAGCTGCCCAGTAATTGTTATAGCTAACGTGGGTGTTGTACCGGACTGTCATAGTGAAGAGGAAACTGAGCCAGAAGGCAAAGCTTTTGATTTTCCAGTCAATCTAGTATGTTCCAACCCTCACCTATGGTCATGAGCTATGCGTAGTGACCAAAAAAATGAGATCACAGATACAAGCGACTGAAATGAGCTTTCTCTGTAGGGTGGCTGGGCTCACCCTTAGAGATGGGGTGAGGAGCTCAGACATCAGGAGGGATCTCAGAGTAGAGCCATTCCTCCTTCATGTCGAAAGGAGTCAGCTGAGGTGGTTCGGGCATCTGATTAGGATGTCTCCTGGGTGCCTTCCTTTGGAGGTTTTCTGGGCATGTCCAACTGGGAGGAGACCTCGGGGTAGACCCAGAACACGCTGGAGAGATTATAGATCTCATCTGGTCTGGGAGCACCTTGGGATCCCCCAGGAGGAACTGGAAGGTGTTGCTGGGGAGAGGGACACCTGGGATTCCCTGCTTAGCCTGCTGCCACCATGACCTGACCTCGGATAAGCAGAAGAAAATGGATAGATGGATGGAAGGATGGATGTTTGGCAAATCCATAATAAAAGTAATGTCATTCTGGTCCAAAAATACACTTTAGACCTTGGTGAAACATCATGGACATTTTGAAGGCTTTCTGCCTGGAAAATGGACCATTTTTGGTTGCGTGCACATGATTTCATGTCAGATTTACAGGAACTTCCCTTGGTCCGATTTCACTTTGGTTTCTATTTCCTGCATACCGAGGCTTGGTCGTGTGATGCAGCAGGTAGAACTCAAAATCCATCATCTGAACATCTGGGATGAAAATCTGGTGGACTGACACACAATGTTCTTGGTGTTCTTGCGATCATAGGTGCAACTCTTCTCTCGCCAAACATAACCAGCTGACTTACTGCCAAATCTGTTTCATCTGAACAGAGTACATTATTCCAAAAGAGTTCTTTGTGCATCCTTTGTTAGCAGGCGAGTTTAGCGTGAGTGCAGGAATGGAGATGTTTGCAGTGGTGCAGCAGCTTGTCGCTTATTGTTTTCCCTGCTGCTTTCAAGTCATCCTGCTGTGCGCACTGTGGAGGAACGTCCTCTGTGAGAAAAAGTCAGCGAAGTTAGAATATTGTACATGTTTGCATTCAGTCAGTCTGAATCCTGTCTTCATGCTCATCGTTCTGTATACACACGGGGACAGGAAGGAGCAGTGACACGGAATAGATCATTACTCGGTTACTCAACAATCTGGTGTACCCACTCGTTCACTCACACACTCGCTCACTCACACACTCGCTCGGGACGAATCATTTACAAAATTACCCTTATTCATACTTTTTCTGCTTCTTAGAGTTCACTGTGTTCTTGGCCTTGCCTCATGGGGATCTGATGTCATATTTAATACAAAATTATATAATAAGACACAGCCAAATTGGCTCCATTGTGACTACTGCATTGATCAAAAGGACATCCCGCACTCAGGATGTGTTCTGCACTGATATCAATCTGAGAAAAGAGAATTAACCTTAATCACGTGTCCATAGCACGGGCCGTGAACAAACCTGGGCTCTCTCCATGTTTCTGATGAATGATGTTGAAGATAACTACTGACAGGACATGACATTAGCAGAAGGACAAATCAAGATGTCAGTCATGCAGACAATATAAAACGCACCGCTTTAAAAAAAAAATAAAACTGCTCAAGTAAAAGTTTTAGTGTATTTATTCGGCATATCAGATGAAAATCCAATCCAAATTACTTGAAACTGGTCTCATTGAATTCAGAATTGAATGCAGAACAGCATACTTTTTACAGAATTAAAATATGTTTATCCGTTCTTGAGATATTACAAATCAAAGACTGAAAAAGGGCTTAATTTTTAGAAAACTGCCATAATATTCTGTATGAGGATCACATGGTCCAAAATGACCCTCATTAACCAAAGAGATCAAATGTTTTTTTTTCTTAATAACTTTTTTATAAGATATTTACATGGAAATTGGCAGGAACATAGATGGTTATATACTGAATACAAAGTTTGAAAAATTTGTAAAAACCAATCATGCAAATTAGTATTTAATTATACTAATTAGGTAAAAACATTAAATCGGTGGACTTAATTAAAATGTAATAAAAGATTATTTCTAATCACCTTTTTGTGCGCTGTAGGACTTTGTATTTCTAAATAGGGTGTTTATATGAAAGAATATAAATGATTATTTCGATTAATATTCACAGCTTTCAAGGTGAACCTCAAAAAAAAAACCCTGTCTGATCCGCATCCAATAAACAATTCACATTAACCGAAATTGACACTCACACTTCTGACTTCTGTTTTTTTTAAATCTCATTCCGACCACTAAGATCTCAATATTTTTCATCAAAATAACTCCATTTATATTCTAAAATGGTTATTTATTTACAGGAATCAGTTTGATTTGAAAAAAAAAAAAGTAGGTAAAGCTATGAAAACTCACTTCAAAGTCTCCCATGAATCATAACATCAAAACTAGCAAACGGAAAATTTTGCTGAATCCTTCATCAGAAAGAGTGAGTGTGAGAGAACATCCCTATAAAAGTGATCTGATTGATATTCACGAGTAATTCAGTCAGAAACCGATGAGGAGAGAGAGAGAGAGAGAGAGAGAGAGAGCGAGACTGCTTTCCCGTGACTCAAAAAGAAAAGCAGTGGCAGTTTCCCAACATCATGTGAGCAGAGTTTTTACTCTGTTGTACCGACTTCAACCTGCCGTTACTCCTAAAGTACTAAACAGATCTTAACCAGATACATTTCTTTGTAAAGCAGAGATTATAAGCTTTTTAATGATATTATTCATGATAGAAAATATTCAAGAGTTCAGTAGTGATAGATTTGGAAACTTAGATGTGCGTCTGCATGGACAATTTTCACAGCACGGCCAGCGAGCGTCTGATATGACTATATTTAAATTGTTTTCCATTTTGAATGAATCACCCTGCTGGAAACTCAACCTGTTACACCATCCGTGCCAACGAGTAACACTGCAAACATCACATCTGAGCGAGTCCTGGCTACGTCCACACGTACACTTTCATTTTAAATTCTCTGTCCATGCTAGTGCTAATGCCTGAAATGCTTATCACATGACCGTTCATGTACACTGGGAATATCTGTGTTGGTATAAACACCTGACGCCATTCGCTTTCTTCTGGAAAAGGGTCACATGATAGGAGCATGACGAATCAGGGAAAGATCCATCATAAATGATGAGACCCAATCAGGAAGTGACCGTTGGTGTCTGCGTCATCGTTTCCAAACATCTCCGTTTTCACCCGTCGACACTAAAACACTCCCTGGATTTTTCACACTAACACGAGGCCAGGAACTTCTCCCAAAGTCTCTGTTTTTAGGGCTTGAAAACTCCAGAGATGCGTGGACGCCAGGCGTAAATGTAGCAAAAGTGATGCGTTTTAAAACTAAAACGTATTAACGTGAAATTAGCCATAGTCAGATTTAGCTGGTGTTTCCTTTCATAGGATTCCTTTAATCATGTTTTAATCATGTATTTGATTATTAAACTTATTTGCAGCCATTTTTTTTTACTAATCATAAGCTTGAACTAGTCTGGTGTTCTATTGACAGATTTGAAAATTTGCCAAGAGAATAAAAAAAATTAAAAGTTAAATTAGAAAAAGAAATCTACAAATAGGTTTTAGTTTATATTTGGTTTATTGTCATCTTGCATAAATAAAGAGATTCGTTATGAAGATCATTTCATTTTCAGTGATGTTATTTTCCAGATACTTTATTTCTTGACTAAATCAATCTCTAAATGTTTGAGACCATTCTCTTAGCTTACTGCTGTATTATTTTCTTAAAATAACACAAAATGTTGCCGTAATTAATAAATCTGTTGAGGAAACTGAAGTCAAAGAGATTAAGCATAAAAGCCAACAAGCGCGAACCTGGAAAAATTCAAACCAACACCATCATGCTGGTGCTTGTTTTTTGGCAAAACCATCCGCATGTCTCATTTTTTGCAGATGCCGACGATTCAGTTTCAGTAACTCGGCGATCCGAAGCAAGTGACGTCATCCATCATGGATATGCCAATGATTTCTTGACCTTTCTCGGTCAAGAAATGTACCTACTGTAAAATAAATAAATACAATAAATAATAAAATAAAAATAAAGCACTATATGGTGGTGTTCACAAACTTTTGGCTATGTAGTAAACATACAGTATCCTGAATATTGTGACCTTTATATAAAATTTCCTTTTCCAATAAACCAAATACAGTATATTGTGATTTAATAAATAGAAATTAAATTTCAATTTGTTAAATTCTCATTTGAAACAGGCTTGTTCTATTGGCAGATTTTTTAAATTTTTATTTTATTTTTAAATTTTACACGTTTATTTGCTTTAAAACAGTACAATTGTCTCCTAATACAGTAATAATAAAATGTAAATGTTGTTATAAGTGTAAAAGCATCTAAAACTGACCTGATTCAGACAATTGGTACTATTTGATTTAGAATAATCTCATAATAAGAAACATTTGATACATTTACCCATATTTAAGACATTTTCACTTTAAGTGTTGAAGTAAAGTCGTTTTGGAGTGTAGAAATATTCCAGGGACCCTGGAGTGCAATAATAAAGTTATTAAGCCATGTACACCACTGCTTGTTACAGGAAAGTGAGGAATCCGTCCACCTGAGGCTCAGATCTTCCCCTCAAAGGAACTGCTGAAGTTTCCAGCAGAATAAATTTCCTCTGCAAAAAGATTATGAGGCAGCATTGAAATTGAGGTGGGGATTATAGAATTAATTAGCATTGCAATGTTGCAAAATCCTCCACCTTGTAATCTATTGTAAGGTTGGGCTGTGTGTGTATGGGTGTGTATGTGGAGGCTATAAATAAAAAGAATAAGGATTATAAATAATGCAAATGCACACCTTAGCATTTAACCGCCATACGTTGCCTCTGCATGGGTTACAGCAGAGTTCTGGGAGAGAAGGAATCAGCGTTACTACGATTTCACAGTGTTTTATCAAACAATCTGGAGATAATTGCTTGAAAAACATCGTCCCAGAATCCATGCACGTTGGTTCCACCCCGTCCCGCTGTGGAGCAGTAAGCCTTCTCGCGGAGAGCAGAGTAGTCTCGACCCCCTCAGACGGAAATAAACAAGGCTGATAGAATCCGTGAAGCCGATTTCACCTGAGCCTGCAGGTGATAGCCAGCATGCTAGCTGTGTTGACACACACACACACTCACTGATAGCTATCAGTGGAATTGCCTTCTGTGCTGCTCGACACTTCATCTCAGGATCGCTCCGTGAAGACGGTGGAGTCACTGCTGGATGATCCGTCATACAATTCTGGCATTGTTTGGACATCCAGAGAAAAGACGAGTCAAGAGGAGGAGATGGAGGAGATGAATTAGCTGTGCGAATAAAGACAGTCGCACTGTTGGAGAATCTAAAATGTTTCAGATATTTATACAAGACGAGCTTCAGGAGATGTAGAACCTCTGATCTGTACTGTTCCACTGATTAGCCTGACATGGTCATGCATTTTAGATGAACATCAGATAGTGGTAATACCAACGATGACGCAAATTTCTTAATGACCATCAAGTAATCCTCCCATGGCAATAAAATGCATCCGACACTCCACTCAAAAAGTATTAAAATAAGATTTGAGTCATAAGTGAAAGACATTTTATCTCCTAAATTCAGATCTACACGTCTTTTACATCCATCAGTGATATCCCTGAGCTCAGAGTGTAACGAGCTGACTAAAAGCTTTCTTGATGTACCTGTACAGCCAAAAGTATGTGCACTCCAGACCATCATACTCATATGTTCTTGTTGAACATCTCATTCCAGAGCTTTATTGCACTTCTAATGAACTCCACTCTTCTATCCACTGTGAGCTAGCCTAGTGGTTTGCGTGTCTGTCTCTCGAGCAGGAGATTGTGAGTTCTACTCGTGGTCAGGTCATACTGAAGACCATCATAAAAATGGTACCTACTGCCGCCTGGCAAGGCACGCTGCAATACAGATGCGAGCGGGGAGTCAAACTCTTGCGGTTATCAAAGGACACGCCCCCCGCTGTACCCCAAGCTGTATAGGTGAGAGGCCAAGGGCTATAGAAGCAGAGATTGGCACCACCCAGTGCGCCTTAAGGGCCTAATTAGTACTGGGACGGGAGACTGCCTGGGAAGAGCGGGTCCTAGCACAGGAAGGACTTTGACTTTTTGACTCTTCTCTCCTGGGAAGGCTTTCTACTAGACTTTAGGGTGTGGCTGTGGGGATTTGTGTTCACTAAGAAGGCTCAAGTTCATCCCAAAGGTGTTCAGTGGGGTTGAGTTCAGTCTGTGCAGGACACCCAAGTCCTTCAACTTCCACTTCCAACTTTAACACACCATGTAGCTTCATGGAACTTGATTTGTGCTAGTTTGCTTCCAGGTCTGGAATTCAGATTTCCATGACCAGCTCAGAGCTCTGACAGGACTGCTGAGCTGATTAGATGTAGAGCACTGGTTATTTTTTTTTTGTGTATAGTGAGTCTGGGTGGTTTATAACACTGTAGTTTGTCTTCTGAAAGTAAAATGGATGATAGTGGAGGTCAAACTATCAAAGATCTCCTGCTTGAACTACTTACGTGACACCAAAGTCAAGGATTCGTTCATCTTCTCAGGATCATGGTGAAGCCACATCCCATCCCAGGAAGCACAGGAATACACCAGGATAGGACACCAGTACATCACAAGGCACCACACATACACAATTTAGTGAGATCAGTCCACTTATCTGTTGCATGGAAACCTGATAACATTTACAAAACCCACACTGTCACACCAAAGTCCCATGTAACCCAAGCTCAGGATCTGACACGGCAGGACAATATAGGCAACTTCTATATTTTTTCAACACTACAGATGTTAGGATCCTCCCAGATCTTATAGTTTGTGGTTCTTTTATACATCTGGATAACCGTGTATCTGAGCAGCTCGGAAAAAGAGGGATTTGACTCCGCAGCTCTCCGGTATTACTTCACACAGCATTGAGAGAAAATACAATCACAAGGCCTGAATCCTAATCACGAGGCGCCAAATTGCACTACAGAACACCGACTCTGTCACATTCTGTAGGGTGCCATAAGGACAAATCTTGTTCGACATGCATGATGGAACACGGGGGCAGTTCGGCCGGCCTGCGAAATCATCAGACCTCGATGCTGTGAAAAACAACAGCTGAAAACATCGAAATAGACACCAAGGACCTTGTGCTGCTGGAAGAGCTGAGCTAATAGACAGGACACTCATGACATCCTTACCTGACAGGACTGCACAAGGGAAACAGAGACACATGCGGCTATTTATTTATTTGCTTGCTTGCTTGCTTGCTTAGGGAGCTTACAGAAACAAACCTGAGGGTTGAAGTCAGTGCTTTTTCTAGAAAGAGGAAAAAGTACTGGCCCTAACACAGATCCCTGTGGAATCCCTCAAAATAATTTCAATTCCATTCAATGAATATAAGATCAGATAAAATAACACAAATTTGCCTTTCTGTACAGATGATAAGAATCGTTTTAGATCACAGACAGACTCAGGAGTCCGACCTAATTTCCAAGTCAATATCAAAATATTGTGATTGACAGTTTCAAAAGTGGCACCGAGATGAAGAAAAAAAAACAGCAATGCATCAAATCTAAATCTCTGATCATTTAACAGTGGAGTCCCTGGGCTGAAAAATAAACAAACAAACAAAAACACTATTCAAATGAGCCAAGACCAAATATCTTAGAATTTTGCTTCGATTTAGCTAAATATATTATTTCTAAAATTACACACAACAGCCGAAGCTTAATTTCTCCGAAGCCGTTTCGTTAATGGGACTCACCACTGAAATCGTAAACACATCTGGGAAATAACCAGCAGATTGATGACTAATATATTACGATTATAAATTCCTTGTTTCCTGTTGTGGTTAGTTTGTTCGTTTTGCTTCCTCACTGAGACTCTGCTGTCCGTCATCTCTGTGATAAAACTCTTGCATCTGGACAGCTAAGAATAAACGAGGGCTATTTACTTGTTTCCAGCTGCTTTCACCAGGTGTTTGCATCGCATGACGTGCATAACCATTTACAAAAAAGGCCCCTAAGGGAAACACACACACGGTGAAATATAAATGGCTGTATTTCATAATCAGAGAATAACTTTTTTTTTTTACATTTTTTGCATGTTCAGAATTATATTTTCTCATTTTTTTGTCTTCATTACATATTTTACATCTGAATGTTAGAAATTTTGATTCTCAGAAGATGTATTTATTGTATATTATTTCAGGCATACTGTTTTAACCTTTTTTTAAATTCATGGACCTCCATTTATGTCTTAATATTTTGGACAGAATCGAATTTCTTATCATTCCATTTTCATTTAAAGAGAATCAGTATATTTGTAAAAAGTAGTTACTTTTTTAAAACACGCTGGAATGTAAAAATAACATTATTGATCATTGAAATGGTTTTGTTTGTTTGTTTTTTAATGTTTTCACATTTCTTAAAACTTTTGTGAAGGTTTTGGAAACTTGAACAGTCCATGCTTTTGTGAATGCATTTTTGATTACAGAACCCCCCCCATCTTAGATTTTTTTTTGTTTGTTTGTTTTACTTCCCGATTCAATATTAATATATAGATTTAGGCACTGCCTAAAAGCGGAGCTCCCATCTGTTTCTGGGTTGTAGAATTTTCTTATATCAT
>JAPFFA010000004.1:55478451-55490971 GCA_026153275.1 Sciades herzbergii | reverse complement strand
CTCGCCGGCCACGGGGCTCGAACCCAGACCTTCTTGCTGTGAGGCGACAGCACTAACCACTACACCACCGTGCCGCCTTGATAACATGTATATATGCTATATTTACTGTATGGACATAGGATCAGAAAACAATTTTATTTATAAGCAGTAGCCACATGTACCCATAGGGTACCTTTTTTTTTTTGGACACCGCTACTCCTCCAACAGCTTTTGAGATAGCGACACCATTCCTGTTTTTCATCCCTGTTTTTTCCCATTAAGATGAATGGTGGAATGTTGGCCCGTTATGGTCTAGCACCACTGCTGGCTAACTGCAGTATAATGTGTAGCTCTGCCCATCCCGCTCGAGCGCAAGGCAGTGTGCAGTGCTGCCACCTCAGCCATTTAAAACAGAGATTTTCGAGCATGAAGTGTTCTAACATCTCTGTTTCAAGCCACACCCAACAGACTTTCTGTAGATCAAGCCAGCATCAGCTGGAGATCATGTAACACAAAGATTTTCGAGTACGAAGTCTCATGTCTGATCCAGTTACTGTTGGTGACCCTTTGCTACAGCTGAGCAAGCACACTTTGCATTTTCTCTAATTTTGGATGTAACAGTTTGTCAAACATCGTTCTTATTCCATCAGTAAGACGTCGTGATATAATCCACCGCTCAACAGTTTCTACACTGATTGATATCAGATTTTAGTCTCACATTTTAAAATCTTGACCGTAGATTGATATTTAGACCCAGATTTTACATTTTCGACATGCTGTGCACTAGGAATCCAAAACAGTACGTCCATCCATTCTGCAGGTTTTTCTTCATTTTTAAAAGAAGACTCTACATTGTTATTAAAAGAAGGTCTTCCCAAAAAAATCTCACATTGCACTCTGGCAGCTTCGGAGTCATGACAGTATTTCTGATTTTTCTGGAATGATAAACTCAAAAACTATAATATATCTCATCAAATATTTTTAAATGGCAGCTGTTGTCAACTACGCTACAAAAAAAGAAAAAACAAACAAACAAACCATCATATCAAGTATCTTTGCAGTGATAAACTCTGATAACACTTCAAATAAGTGAAGACTGTATAACCAGTTTTTGGATAGTGCATCTCGAATATCTTATTTCATTGAAAATCATTAGACTTCAAAAACATATTCTGATTAAGATTTTTAGA
Source organism: Sciades herzbergii (assembly GCA_026153275.1). Lineage (NCBI taxonomy): Eukaryota > Metazoa > Chordata > Actinopteri > Siluriformes > Ariidae > Sciades > Sciades herzbergii. The sequence continues at coordinate 55,489,802 of JAPFFA010000004.1, read as the reverse complement.
TGATTAATTATTTTAGAAGGTTGAGCACAAAGATGACTTGATTCAAGAGTTTTACAAAGTCTTCAATTTAAATTCCTGTGAAATTCTTTGGTAAAGGCATCGTTTTGAAAAATAGTTCCTCAGCCACATTAGTTATAATGTTTTGCAGAAAGTTCCACACATAGCATCTGATTATGAGCTTGAAAATTGACAAAGTCTCTGTGTTTCCAGGCGTGGTGTGAGAGTTCACTTAAAAATCTCCAGTCTAGACCACGCCCACTTCCTGTTTAAATCCGAATATGGATACAGACAGTGCCATTATTTTGCATCCTTACAATATACCATAACTTCTACTTTCTTTTAGCATATAGATGCATGACCGCAGTTTATTTCTGTACAGTAGTAGCATTTATGTTTACCTAGAATGGCATTAAAGTAGCAAACTTTATGCAAAAATCATAAAAGTATAAATGAGCAGCATACACTCGCCGGACACTTTATTAGGAACACCCCTACATCCACCTGCCGTGGTTTGATGCCGTTATCTAATGAGTTAATCCCCTGACAGCAGCACGATGCATCAAATCACGCAGATACAAATCAAGAGCTTCAGTTAATGTTCAAACATCAGAATGGGAAAAATTGTGATCTCACAGTGAAGTGTGACTTTCTTTCTTTCACTGTGGCATGGGTGTTGGTTTGAGCCAGATGAGTATTTTTGGTTTGAGTATTTCAGAAACTGCTGATTGCCTTCCTGGGATTTGCACACACAACAGTCTCTAGAGTTTACACAGAATGGTGCAGAAAACAAAAAACATCGAGTTGAGTAAGTGAGCGACAGTTCTGTGGGTGGAAACAAACACCTTGTTGATAAAAGAGGTCAGAGATCACACAATGGCCAGATTGGTTCAAGCTTTTTTAACAGGAAGGATATAGTAACTCATATAATCACTCTTTACAACTGTGGTGAGCAGAAAAGCATCTCAGCATGCTACAGAAAACAGAAGAACACATTGGGTTCCAGTCTTGAAGCCAAGAACAGGGATCTTAGAATCAAGAACAAGTTCCTATTAAAGTGGCCGGTGGGTGTACAGTATCATGAGCTTGCATACTGTATTAATCCAAAAATTGCAGATTGTTATTTTTAGGTTTTGATTCAACAGTTAATGTCTTGGTTTTTCCTCAACAACAACAACAAACACTGACCGGTTATCTAGTTTTGCATATTCATTTCAAAACCCAGGTCTCAACCTCTTACTTCATCTCCAACTCACTTCAAAACCCACCAATTAAACCATGGTATTCTAATTAGTATCTTAATTAAGACAGCTTTTGTTATACATTTAATAATAAAAACTAGTGATATCACAAACTGTTTATTTTACTTTGATTATGATGTCAGTGACATCAAAATGTCAGTTTATGATATTGACAGTTTTTATTATTAAATACTCTAATTAGAGCGGGAAAAAAATCCAATTTCCTTTCCTTTAGGTGATGGAGATCATTGAGATGATATGCACGACTCAAACCTCAAAAGAATTTACACACGATGATGAAAAAATGTCTAACAGAAAGACGTAAAGAAACCTGAACAGACATTTTCTGGCAGCTAAACGTGCTTGTTTGTTGGGCAAACTGTTTTGTGAGAGTTCTATGATCTAACGAGAGAGTAAACATGTTAGCACTGACACTGAGTATATCAGTGTGTCACATAGACATGTTAGCATGTCGCTTATGCATTTGTTCACACACATTCTTCTTCCTGAAGTATGGTTGGTTAAACATTATACATTTTTCATCCCCATGAAAAGGTTCATTAGCTGATAAGTAAGAAAACCAATTAATGTCCATCTCAATTGATTTAATTCTATGGAAGGATCCCCCCACCTCCGGTCATGTCTTATTAGGTTCTCCAGGTGACCCTTCCCCCAATCACCAATCCCATGTCCACAGGCAAATCAGTCTTTTAAAAAGGCTTTTTCCGTCATGACTTTTACGTGAAAGAGTGCACGTTGTGGTGCAATGTACATACGAGTGTGAAAGTAAACACACGCACAAATAAATGTCCACACTAAAGCACATCTAATCTTCAGGAGAGCATCACTCAGGGTTCTCAGACAACCTTCCTGAAAATCCCAGACGTCAGAACAAAGAAAAGAAGTGAGAATTTCTGTAGATTGGTTCAAATGAATTACAACTGTGACACAGCTGATATTATTTCGAACATCTCTGTGACATCGAGAGCTATTCTTGTCAAAAACTAGCAAAGCACAGCCTTAGATAAACTCGTGTTCTTCTATTATTCCAGAATTGCTGCCCTGTCAGACAACACCTGAGCCCAAAGATCCTGTGTAATGTTCGAAAGCCCTGAGGCATTCATCTCTTGGAATCTCCATGTGGGTCAACTCAACGATACAACAGATGGTGCTGAGAAGGAAAGATTTTAATCACCTTCCATCTTTCTCGTAAAGTGAACTATTTGCATAGAGATACTGTACTGTGCTTACAGGTTTTGGAACTTGTTGTGGAGTGTGTATGATACTAAGCAGAGCCAGACTATTAAAAAAGAACTGAAGAAACAAACAAAAAAAATAGACGCACTTATTTTATCACAGAGAAACATTTGACTCGGGTGAAAAATGACAATGCTGATGTTTAAACTCCTACCTCTTTGTCAGATGCCGACTAACGCAGCCTCAAACGAGTCAGAAATACATGGAGTTGGAGAACTGCCAGTGCCTCCTTATGTCTTTGCCTGGCAAAAAAAAAAAAAGCCAAGCCAGTGAAAGAGGGGGTGAAGAAGTAGAAACGTCTACCAAAGTCGGGAATCAGGCTCCATGAGTCTCAGCAGGCTATGATCTCTTCTGAGAGTCCGTCTTGGGCACCAAACAGTGAGTAAAGTGCAGTAGTCCTGTCAGAAGGAGAACAGCAACCAGAACTGGGCATCCTCCAGTGGGTGATGGGATGGTGGAGTGACGGGGGAAGAGATGCAAGAGTGTCCGTAATCCTCAGAGCCGAGACTCGGCAAACGAGAGTCGCCTCAACATCATGCTCCGTCCGCAAGCGCCTACATCTCTCTTCCCTCTCCACATCCTCCTAGCTGCCTTTATTTATCCTGGACTGGAGCAAACAGTGCACGAGGGAGCTCGAGAGAAGAACGAGAGAGTGAGGGAGTGAGGGAGGGAGGGAGGGAGGGAGGGAGGGAGCGACAGAGAGAGGGAGAGAGAGAGAAGAGAGCAGGAGAGGAGAGAAGAGAGCAGGAGAGCTCGCACTGTCAGTGACTACATTAGCAGCACTGAGTAGGTGGAGTTTTCATTGCAGCAGAGGAGATCATGATTTGAGGAAGGAAAAAAATCCGAGAGAGAGAGAGAGAGAGAGAGAGAGGTGCAAAGACAAGGTTAAAAGGCATTGCAATGGGATAAAAGGAGGAGTTCACTGAGAGACACTTGACTCAAAAGACTGAAGTAAGATCACTTGGATTTATCTGCACTAATTCTTAATTCAAACACCAAAGAAACATTATCTCAGCACACACTGCACAAAAAACCATCTCCATCATGGAAATCTAGTCTTTATTCCAGTCTTGCTTGTGTTAAGTGCAGAGATACAAAGATGGACCAAGTGTTCCACTAAAAATGGATCTAAATTATCTACAGTGACAGCACAGCTGTCAAAACCATGGCAACCAATATTTAAGTTGGGCACAACAAACCACACTGTAATATAGTATATGATGATAGTGTTATTTATTGAATTATATAATTATTCTATATAGGGGAAGCCATGGCCAAATGGTTAGAGAAACAGTTTTGGGACCAAAACGTTTCTTGTTCAATTCCCTGAACCACCAGGACTGGCTCAAGTCTCCTTGAGCAAGGCGCCTAACCCCCAACTGCTCTGGCAAGTGTGGTGGCATACCTTGTGTCTGATTAGCCAAAGAAAAACTAATGATGTGATTATCAGTTCGGGCAAGAACCCAGCCATAATAAAAACAGTAAATGTTTAACATCTTAAATTATTAAAGACAATGTATCGGGGGAGGGGGGGTGGTGTTCAGTTATTTTTCTAGTGGGACTCGTAGAAGCAACAGGTTTAGAAGGTCAGTCCAGATTTCTCTATCCTATGCCACATATTCCAGCTTCTTATTGGGAATTCAAGGGTTTTCCCAATCCAACAGTGAGATATAGGCCTAATCTGTACAGCAGATCCTGGGTCGGCCTGGAATCAGTCTCTACCCAGTGGGATGTGCCTGATACATCTCAACTGGAGCTGGCCACTGGCCATCCTTGTAAGGTGCCCAAACAATTTGGAGGATTTTGTGGCTCTTCTTAGATTGCCAACATCACTGAGGTAGTAGGTCCAGGAACCCTGCAGAGGAACTTAATTTCCACCACCTATATTCCAGACCTTCTTTTCATCACCACCCACAGCTTGGAGAGTGACCAGGAAACTGAGAACTTTGTCTCCAAACTGAGTTCCTGCATCACAACCATAGATCCGTACAGTTACTGGAACACTCCTGCTATTTTCATCAAATCAAAGGATACTTAAACACTTCCACCACGAAGGCAAGGTCTCTCCCCTAAACTGAAGGAGCTTCCCAGTGTTTTCCAATAGAGCAGCATGGCTTCAGATGTGGAGGTGCTATCCCAGCCACTTCAGACTCAGCAGTGCACAGGTCCACTTTGGATGGTGCCAAGAGAACATCTGCAAATCATCTGCAAATAACATGGATCTTATGTCTAGAGGGCCGTAGGTGCTAAAGAAGGCAACTGGACTTGCTTGAAATTCTTGAAGACATTTCACCTCTCATTCAAAAGGCTTCTTCAGTTCTGTCTGACTTCACAGGCACATGGATCAACACAGGAGAGCCAGTTCCTCAGGTCAGGACTCTGCAGTCTATCTTCATCTCAATAACAAAGGACACTTGTTTCAGGACTGCAGTGTATGCATTCTTGCCAGAGAAGACCAGTGGTTTGAAAGAGGAGTAAAAGAAGCCATCTTCGTCAACCTGGAATGACCATTGCTGAACAAAAGAGGTAGTCTTAAACACCACTTATCAGTCACCTACAATGCAGTCTTTGGCACACTTCCCAGAAAACTGAATACACATCCACACCAACACTCAGCTGACTTTCATGACTCACATGATGGCAGAGAGAGCTAATGACCCACAGATCACCCTAATGACCCTCTAGGCTGCTAACACTGTTCACTCCTGGCCTCCAGTGGCCCTAACAACCTACAGGATGACTGAGAGGGTCAACGACCCATTTGACCTCAACGACTCTCCTTTGGTTTGCTTTTAGTCCACTAGAGGATAAATACGTACCTGGAACTCCCCACTAGTCAGACAGAACTAAAGAAGCCTTTCGGATGAGAGGTGAAACATCTTCAAGGATTTCAAACAAGTCCAGTTGCCTTTTTTAGCACCTACTTATTATGATGACCTGGATGACTGAGAACCTTCACAGACATACTGTATGTATACAGGTGCAATGCCAGTCTTTGACAGTCTTTAAATAGGATGCCTTAGCATTACAATTTCCCTTTTCCACGGGAACTAAGAGACCCAAACCTGTTCCAGCACATCAATGCTCTTGTCCACAAAGCGAGCTCCATGAAGACGTGGTGTGTTAAGGTGTTAAGGCTGGAGTGAAGAACTTGAGTGTCCTGCACAGAGCCCTGACTGAACTCAACCCCAGTGAACACCTATGGGATGAACTGGAACATCAAATTCATCCCATGGGCATTATAGAGCAGTGACACTGGAAATAAATCAGAAATGCGTGTGCATGACTGTTAACTTGTTTCCCATGCAAAGGCTAAGAGTAAAGATGGGGGAAAAAACATCTTGTTTGGCCAATTTGTGGCTTTTGAGTTATAGTTAATGTGTGTTTATTTTCTGAAACCTGGCAACCGTGTCATAGTTGGGGAAACCATGGCTTAATTATTAGAGAAATTGCTTTGGGACCAAAAGATTGCCAGTTTGATTCCCTGGACCAACAGGAATGGCTGAAGTGCCTTTGAGCAAGGCACCTAACCCCCAACTGCTCTCTAGACTGCTCTGAATATGCTGTATGTCCTCTCTGGATAAGAGCTTCTGCTAAATGGCATTAATGTAATGCAGTATTCACACCTTTTAAGCTAAAAACCCTGCATTAATGTGACTTTTAGGGTTTCTTACATGGCAAGCTTTCTTTGGCAAGCTCTCTTATATGGCATTCTTACTTTCTGCCAAGCTTTGCCCTATCTCCTATACGTTATCTGTTCATTCTGAATAACTTATCAATAATTGGTTACATCCCTAGATGCATCATTGATGTTGTAAAATTCACCATCACAGACAGATGCTGTTCCACTGCAAAGAATTCAGCAGAATGCAAACATTTACAAACACACACACACAGAGACATGAACTGATGTTTGATTGAGCAGTGCCCCACTGATGGAGGTCATGTATCTGTCTCTCTCCAGCTGAAAGGAGGCAGATGTGAAGGTGTCACTGTGAACAACCCGGAGCAAAAGACAGAAACAGGATATTAGTGTTGGAGTTTCCCAGCAGATCATCCCTCATTCTGCAACGTTCCCTCCGTGTCTGATCACCTGTCAATCACCACATTGACATCCTTAGAGATCATCCCCTTATGAACAATAATCAACAGTTTTTTGATTAGCTCGTCCGGCTGTAGGCCAGGCCAGAGAAGCTTATGAGATCACGTCATCCGTCCATCCACAATTTACAAAAATCGATACCCCTCCTACACAATTGATCAGATTTCAATCAAACTCGCATGCAATGTTCCCCAGGTGGGTGTGCATAAAAGTTGTCAAGATAGTGGTGCCACCAGTCATATTTGTAATTTTATGGGTGTCTAATTTTTTTGGATGACCCGTCACATTAAACGCTACTCTTCATAAACTGCTGGGAAGTTTTCACTGAAACTCACCCAGAAGACTCTAAAGACATATTCCAACAAGAATTGTTCACCAGGTGGTGCCACCTGCCATGGATGAGGGGTCATATGCAATTTCAGAAAAATCGTTACTCCTCCCACAGAATTGATCAGATTTCAAACTCGCACACAACAACAGTGTCCGGTATGAGGTACAGCCTCACTGAGGTTACTTTTTAACTGATATTTATGATTCTTCTATGATTTCGATAAAACCATTAGACCTGTTTTTTTTTTTTTTTCAGTAAGCACATTTCTAAAGATGCTCCCCTATACAACCTTGCATGTCTGTAATGGATTAATGGAATAATAAATGAGCCACCCTCACTTCACCCTTACCCATCTGACTTGATTAAAAAAAAAAAATTTGCCAGTAATTCTTGGCTTCTACCCCATAGGGTGCATTGCTAAAGTACAAAAAATAAATCACATCACCCTTGTTACGTCTCTTTTTGGGAATAGAAAAAAGAAAGGGAATGAATCGGTATTAAACATCAACCAAAGCACTGTTCCATCACTCCATCACAGTCTGGATGACTCCGTGTGCTTTCGGAGCGAAACTGAGTCCTGATCATGTGCGACTGGGGTGATGTAACTTATCCATTTTGATTAAGGTTCTCAGGAGTAGATAAACAATGAGTTTAATTTGGGATGTAATATGTCTCGGTTCTTGAAGACAGACATAGAGTATACAGATATAGTGTTCATTTCACTTCCTGGATGAAGCACTTGACCTGAAGTGCTATTGAAGTTCTGTATAAGTGAAGTCACATAAAAGGCTAGTAATAAATTCCAATTATTAACATTCAACGATCTTTTATCAAGCTTGTCACAATATGAATCTCACAGATTCTGACTCAGGAACAGGATTTGATCATTTCAAATAATGGCACAACACTTAGTGCGAACACTTTTAAGTTTCTGGTCGTGCTTAACATAATGGTAGTGCTTATCAGAGTACAAGACACTTCTATAAACCTTCATCGTGTTGACACATCGTCTGAGTCAACAGAGAGATTAGTGCTGTTATAAGGTTGTGTTGTGACATTTTCCATCCTGGCACAGTACATGACTCTTAACATCACTGAACCGCTCACTACTCGACTTTGATCACTCACGATCTTCTTTGGTGGATGTAGAAGTGTGCAAACTACAAAAGCAGTCGCAGATGAGTCACACACATTATGCCATCTTTCCTCAAATCCTGCTTTCTCACAAACATAAACGTGAGAGCTGTCTAAAATGAAACACTGTGGAATAAGAGAACATTTTGGAGGAAGGATTGGTGGGTTAGATGAGGATGAGGAAAGTGAGAATTGTCTGTTCTGCCAAGAGGACTGGAGGTCCAGCAGTACTATGGGTGACCAGGAATCATGTTGAATGTGTTTTTATTTTTCCTGTTCATAAGAATCATTTTGGTCTGACATGACAAGTAATTATAGTTGTAGCTATTACAGAGCATTATTATTAGTTCATCCGGCTGATACGTGATGAGTTTCTGCCACCATGTTTTGTCCGTTGTCCATTGTCTGTTTGGCGTCATCCACATTTCACGAAAATCGCTTCTTCTCTCTCAGTTCTTCACTGATTTTTATTCTCTTTGGCAGGAAGGTAGGTCTGCCTGAGGTGCATATGGCTTCTACACAAATTTGCATAATTGCACTTAATAATGAAGATATGGAGTAATTAATCAATCCCTAACGAGCAGTTTCTACACAAATCGCTTATTCTCCCTCAATTCTTCACCGGTTTTGATTCTTTCTGGCATGAAGGTAGGGGTACCTAGGGTGCATATAACTTCTACCCAGATTTGCTTTATTACAATTATTAACGAAGTTATGGACTAATTAAGCCTTAATGAGCAGTTCAACAAAAAACACTTCTTCTCAGTCAATAACTCGCCATTTTGGATTCTTTTGGCCAAATAGGTCAGTATTTCTAGGGTGGCTATAGCATCTGTATATAGACTGTATATAGCTTGCAACATTTATTATGCAAGGTGGCCCACTTTAGAGTGTTCCTTCTGGACTAGACAGGGCCAGAGTGAGCTATATCGTCATTGACGGTCTCATTGTTATTATTATTATTATTATTAATTCATTTATTTATTGTTATGCTTACATCTGGCCCTCACTCTCCCACACTAATAGATGGATGATTAACTGGATTCAGGGATCTGCTGCATGTGACAGGAGATGAATTTGAGTTCCTCTTTGTCTCTTTCTCAGCACTGACCTTGCTGCTAGAGGTAGAGGGGTTCACAATGTATAATTCATTGCAGAGAAAACCAAATACGCGTCAGTAAACAATAGCGGAGACTTTCTGATCGATTGCAAAAATTGTGTCGTTGAACTACACCCGATTAGTCAGCGAATAGGAAATCAAGGTTAACCAGAATCATAAAAAAGGTGACGTTTCCAGAAACAATATCTTGATGCAAGCTGCGAGCTTGATGCATGAACATGACAAAAATGCTATTTATAGATATAAAACACCATTAAGTAGTGATGGTTTAGGAGTAAATATCTGTTTTAGCCAGCATTAACTTTTTCAGCAGTTTGTGCTACAGTAGCTCTTCTGTGGAATTGGACCATATGGGCTAGCCTTCGACACCCATGACCCTGTCGCCGGTTCACTGGTTGTCCTTCCCTGGACCGCTTTTGGAGATGCTCAGGCCCAGTCTTCTAGCCATCACAATCTGGCCCTTGTCAAAGTCACTCAAATCCTTACGCTTGCCCATTTTTCCTGCTTCCAACACATCAGCTTCAAGAACTGACTGTTCTCTTGATGCCTAATGTATCGCACCCCTTGACAGGTGCCACTGGAATGAGATGATCAATGTTATTCACTTTACCTGTCAGTGTTTTTAATTTTATGACTGATCGGTGTATTCTTCAATATCATACAATTTTGAGTAAAACTAGTGTAACAGAGTTAGAAATAACCTATTCTGAATTTCTGCAAAGTAAATGCGCTTCTTACATATTTATATAGTTCTAAAGTCACCTGGTGGGTTTATACTGCAACTGCATAGCTAGTGTTCCTCTCGGCGCACCATACTTACCCCAGCAAGGACAAATGCTTCCTTGCTGGAGATAGGTACATTGTAATAACGCTGTAACCTATATTTGTATTCTTAACGTTCTATGGTTGTGCATGCCATAGTCTATGAGGTGTATTTTGATTATGAGTTTTACTATTATGTAATTATGAAGTTACTTTATTTTCAAGTAGTATTTCTTACCACATGTTGAACAAACTATTGCTAATCAACTAGCCATACTATTGCTTGGTTTGCTCGTGGTCATATCATTTTTCAGTAATAATTTTAGACAGTACCTTTTTTTTAACTCTTCATTGTAGATATTTGAATGCATATGCAGTTGCACAAAACTGATGTTTGCATGTTGCTGATTTTGTACCAGGTAGGTTATGTTTCACTTGGGTTTTGTATTGCTGCATGAAAACCTCCTATTGGAGTTAACATTGTGTCTTCGTGTGTTCTTTGTGAAATGGAGACATTCACAATTGGACAATTGTCAACAGGATGAATGCGGATTTAATTTCTCTATTCTCAATGTAATTAAAGCAATGTTGATGCAGGGCTTTGTATCGCGGCAATATTGTAAATTGCATTGGACATAAAATGGTGTTTAATTTGTCATCTATGAATTGAATGCTATCAAAAAACATCTCACTGTCTATGAATTGAATGTTATGATAGAATGTTTTGCTATCTAATGATAGAATGTTATTTTAGAGCGTTTGAGCGTTTGCAGTAAATGTAAAAATAGCTCTCATTTCTAGTCTCCTCTGCAGATCATACATGCAGGAACTATAACCACTATTCAATCACATACTAGACTGTACAGGATAATTTGCACATTATAAAGTGAAAGTATGTTTTTATTTGTCTTTTGTTAAGAAAAAGAAAAATGCTTCCTGCGCTGGAGAGATTTGAATGCATATGCAGTTGCACAACACGCAGAATAAACTGAAAACTGGAGTGAGAGCAAGTCCTGTGTAGATGTGCCATCCTTCCTGCACTATACATGCAGCAATCCACTGACAAAGACAACCCATTACACTGGCCACTTGAGATGAGAAGAGGAAACAAGAAATATGTTTTTTTTCCCCCTCATTTCTTTCAGCAGCATTTTAGAAAGGGTTTATTAGTACTACAGACATTGTACAGGCCAAATAAGGTATAATAGTTGAGGAAAAAAGCAATGTTCTGTACTGTAACCCCAGTCTAGTGGGCCAGCCTCAGCACAGACAAAATAATGAGTATAATGAAAACAAGGACTTTAGGACTTTTTTTGCTGGTACCTCGTACAGTGAAGGCTACATCAGGGGGCGGAGCCTTTTCTTACAAAGCCCCACAGTTATGGAACAGCCTTCCAAGTAATGTTC
>JAPFFA010000004.1:54501581-54513179 GCA_026153275.1 Sciades herzbergii | reverse complement strand
ATCAGGGCCTGCAGCTTTATGTGGATTAATCCTGCTCAGCACTGCTTTAACATCAGTGGGGGAGAGTGTTAGGGGTTAGCAATTTCGGTGCTAATTTCTTGCTTGTGCTAGCAATTTCTTGCTACAATCGCTTATAATGGGAGAAGAAAACTCAATCTCACATGTAAGGTTAACATATCAGTGTGGTTTTATTATTTGGTCTTAAAACCAAAAGAACCAAAATCTCAAGAGCTTCTTTCTTTTCTCATTGACCATTTTCCAGCAACATTCAACGTCATGTTAATGAGAAATCCAATGCAAAGTAGTGAAGACAGTAAACATCAGACTGAATGCAATGCCAACGCGTACAGTACATATGGCTTGGCTAGTTAGCCATCTATCAGATGATGAGCATGATGGCACTGATGGTGGTATTAGCATCAAAGTTGAAGATTTGGAAGCTAATGTATTTGAGCAGAGTGCACTGATAAGGAGATGGTAAAACTGGACAGACCCAAGTACTAAAGCACCGCTGCATCGTGAACTTTAGGTACAACTTTAGGTAAGATCAGATGTTAATTATAATCTCCGAGTCCTTCAGGATAGATTTTTCCATTATTGTTGACCTGATTAGTTTCCTAGCTAGTTAGCCTGTTTGGTTATTTGTACTACAAGAGCTCTCTTTGACATCCGATTCGTATACTGTAGCTTAGGATTACTACTTAATCAAATCAAGCTGATTAGAGTCACATGAAGTGGTGGTTTCCAAAAACAGACCTCATTCAGGTTCTGCACCGGATGTCTTTCAGCCTTTTTTTTTTTCTAGTGTGTCAATGAAATTTATGTAATAAATTCCTGTAAATAATGTAATAAACATTTAATTGAGACAGAACCTGTTTGCTGAAATGTCACATCCCGTATAAGGGCCCGGTCCTACAACACCGATAACTCTTAACTACACCTATAACACCAACTCAGTTCCAGCCTGCAGCAGAAACACCACAACTATAATCCCGACTATAATATCGCTTGGTCCTGACACTCAGGGAAATAAATGCATGCAACTTAGGAATAGCCATGGAAGTTTTTTCCAAGTAGTAGCACGTTATTCCGGGTCGTACTGTACAGATTGGACTCCAAAACAGCCCGTGCACACACTCCGGTGGTTTATATAACACGGACAGATCACAGACTACGGAAATATAATAAAAAGGATACAAAATACGGAGTGGTTACGGATTTTAATACGGATGCATCACGAATGCCAATAATTTACGGATCGGTCACGGACGTTTCAGTATATTACAGACTGGTTACTGGTTTCATACGGATGATGCATCACGGATAAAAAAAAATTAAGAAGTCTAAAACAATTAAATGTTTGGACTGCCAAAGTTCATAATTGAAATATCTTACCTGCATGTCTTTATATGTTTACTTTATTAATTTACTATTGATATTTCACGGAAAATAATCACATATCCGTGAATAGAAGATCTGTGCTTTGGATTATATTTTTTTATTGTCCGTGAATCCGTATTCCGTGACTTCATGATGCAACAAGGATGTACAGAGACGCCCCTGGGGAAAATAACACGTGCTCAGACAACGTCACATGTAAACAATTACAAACGTATTGGTCAGCAGATGTTTTATCAGATCAGGTCCAGGCCTGGAAAAATGGCTCCAGAAGCAATCTCAGCGATACGGATAAACCCAGGCCTGGGCTATAGGGATCGTTATCGGTCTGGTGTGAGCACCGACCACATAAACTGCAGGGGACCCATTTATTTATAGTTATTGCTACAGTTATTGGTATTGTAGGACCGGGCCTTAATCATCATATTCAAATGTTAGATTACAGTCAGTACGAAGTCTTAACTAGAAATTCCGTACTCAGATACTGGGCTTTATCTGTGACTATGAAACTTATTTTGTCTGTCTGTATCACGTAGCTTACTTTAGAGTCCAAGAATTGATTATAGCACTATAATTAAACACTTGTAACTAACTGTGGTAATATATATTTTTTATAAAGATTGGTTTTAAGAGATGTTACCCTAAACATGAATAAATTTGGTTTGTTTCTTGTTTGCTGTATTCTTTTTAAACAGTCTAATTTTCTACTAGCAGATAAACAACTCAAAGTCAAAGACTCTCCCACCAGTAAAGTACCTCGAAGGTGAAGTGATATGGGCCAAGTTCAACCGTAGACCATGGTGGCCATGTCGCGTGACCATCAATCCTGCGTTGGAAACGTATCACAGAATAAAAGGTGTGTTGGTTTCTGTGAAAGTAAAAAAAAAAAGAAGTGCAGCTTTAATTTTGGTCATGAATGATGAAGGTCCTGGACATCATCCATGACTTGGTTGTGGTTGAAGTTATTGGGAGGTTAAATGTGGAATCGTTTGAGGTACATTTTGCATTTTAGGTACTTACTTTTTTTCCGTTAATATACACTCACTGGCCACTTTAATAGGAATTTGTTGATTCTAAGATCCCTGTTCTTGGCTGCAGGAGTGGAACCCAATGTGAGATGCTTTTCTGCTCATCACGGTTGTAAAGAGTGATTATATGAGTTACTATATCCTTCCTGGCAAAAAAGCTCAAACCAATCTGGCCATTTTGTGATCTCTGACCCTCTCTTATCAACAAGGCGTTTGTTTCCACCCACAGAACTGTCACTCACTCACTCACTCACTCACTCACTCATTCAATGTTTTTTGTTTTTCACACCATTCTGTGTAAACTCTCGAGACTGTTGTGTGTGAAAACCCCAGGAAGGAGATCAGCAGTTTCTGAAATACTCAAACCAAAAATACTCATCTGGCTCAAACCAACACCCATGCAACAGTGAAAGAAAGAAAATCACACTTCACTGTGAGATCACAAATTTTCCCATTCTGATGTTTGAACATTGTGAACGTTAACTGAAGTTCATGATTTGTATCTGCGTGATTTGATGCATCGTGCTGCCGTCGAGTGATTGGCTGATTAGAGAACTGCAGAAAATAAAACGGGCAGGTGGATGTAGGGGTGTTCCTAATAAAGTGTCTGGTGAGTGTAGTTGTTTATTATGAACGCTAAACTTTGGTGGGGTATAATCAGCTCCTGATTTAACGAGTTCATTCGTATTTGTGGAAAAAAAAGAGAGAATTACATGATTGATGTATTCCCATTGAAGTAAAAGTTGAAGCAATTTTGTCTTTCTGTGCTGTGGTTTGTCAGAGCCGAGTGATAATCCCTATCGTCAGTATTACATCAGGACTTTTGGGGAACCCGAGGAACTGGCCTGGGTTTCTGAGAAAGCCATACATCTATTTTTTGGTGAATATCAGTTCTACACTCTTCCTGGTCCAAAGAGAGGGGTAAGACCAAGCTGAACATTCTTCATTTCCATTGTAATCGATTTATTTAGTAAATAACGGTAAATCAAGTATCTTCCCCCAACATAAACATTTTCACTGTGTGCACTCCTATAGGTACCCAAGCGGTTTCTCAGCTCTTGGAGTTGTAGTGTAGCTGAGGCTGAGGCACATTTCCTGGATAAGCCCAAGATACATATTATAGCTTCGGAATTCACAGAAAAGAGTCCAGTTGATGAAAACACAAAAGGTCAAGAAGACAAGGTATCTAACTCCACGTTGCTCTTGGGAATTCCTGGAAACGGTTGCCAAGCCAATGGGAAGATTTCCCATAAAGACCAAAACATTCTGATTAAGCCGAAATGCACAAAGAAGCAAAGGAAGTCCTCAGAAGTGTTTTTTACCAAGTATGACAAATTCGTCTGTGAAAAGACTAAGAAAGAAGAAGTGGTGGATAGTCCCTATTCCGACATCGACTCTGTGCCGCAAATCCGCCGATGTCCCAAAGGCAGTGGCCGACCCTCACCGAATTCCACTACTGATCAGCCTGGAAGACAAGTCACAAGCCAAAATGAGAAAGAAGCAAAGAAAAATATCGAAGTCCAGGGTGGTTTGTGGTTCAGCAAAGCTGGAAAAGGACAAACCAGTGGGGTGTTTAGTCGTGCAGGAATTAAATCTGTTAATTGCTCCTTTGGTAAAGTATCATGTAAGATCAAGATACCTGAGTCGGCAAGTCTGAAGTCCAAAGACAACCAAGTCACAGGATGTGAAAATCAATCTGTCGAAGCCAAGAAGACTCTTGACAATAGAGTTGCAGGTCTTCCAGCAAGCAGTCGATTGATGACCAGAGCGCTGAAAGCCATGGAAGACTCTCAGCTCCAGGAACCTTCTAGCCAAGATCTTCAACAAACTTTGCCAAGTGGTGAACCCGAGAATGATGCACATGCTACAAAATGTGAAAAGACAAAAGTAAAACCGACCCACCAGAAACTTTCAGCAGGGCCAGATGTAAGCTCTAATGCCAATCCCAAGGCATCTCTAGAGCCGTCTGATTTGCAAGACAGCGAATTTGCTGTCAAATCAGAAGACGAATCTTGTGTGATATCTTCTGAACCAGTTGGTTTCAATGCATCAAAACTGAAACAAGAGAATAAAGTGTCTGAGGTGTCAATGTTTTCGACGGCATCTCCATTTCATGTGAATATACAAGACAATGAAGACATGAAAGAAATAACCTTCAAGTCACTGGAAAATGAAGAAAATGGAAAGTCCACAACATTTCATCCAGACGCAAAATATAAATATAGCACATTCCTGATGCTATTAAAGGATATACACGACAGTCGAGAAAAAGATGGCCGACCCTTGGTCATGGAACCTTTACCAATAAAAAATCTCATTAAAGAAGAGCCGTCCATGATTTCAGAAAATGATCTAAAAAGACGCTTCAGTTGTGTTAAAGATGATAACAACCACTACACATTGCCAGGTCTTAAGAAGTATGGACAGAGCAAAGCTTCGAGTTTTAAGTTCAAACAAAACAAAACAAATCCAAAGTTTGGTCCTGACGTGAGAGAAGCCAGTAGTTGTGCGTCTCTGCAATGCCAGAGAATTTCTCCTGTACCAAAATCTGTTAAAAAACCAAGCAAAAAAAGTCAACCTGTTGTGAAGAAGAGCCTTAATAACATTTTTGTACCTTCTGATTTGTCAACACATGCGTGTAGCAGGAAGTCGGATAACACGCCGATCACCGAGTGCAAACTCTTCGCTGAGGACTCGGAGAATAGTTTTTTTGGCAGCGTACCGAAAAAACGCTGGCAGAAGTTTGGACAGGACGATGAAAAGGTGTCGCAGAAGGCAGAGATCAGAAGTGACCAAGGACCAGGACAACCGCAGATGTTGCCTTCAGAAGAGAAAAGGGATGTAGAGCCTGGTGCTGAAAAGACAACTTCATCTTCAGCATCAGCAAAAGACATATCCATAAACACAGCCAACATAACTCCGAATACCTGTGAGGTTTCTAGTTTCCCCACAGGTAAGATGAGTGTGAGAAGAAATGTAATTAGGTCCTAACAGTTTTGTCTATTTATCATGACTCTGAGTTTGTCTTTGCCAGAGAGCAAACGTATCCGAAAGCCAAGCAAAAGACTCATTGAGTGGACGGAGGAATACGATCACATATTTGCCACGAAGAAGAAAGCAAAAAAGCAACCGGAATCTTTGCAGAAGGTCGGGGTTGTTGTTGTTGTTGTAGTTTGTTTAACATATTTTTGCTTTTAATATTGTGATTCTTTTCTATACCAAATATAAATTGTCTTTCCCAGGTTATTAAAAATCGTTCCGACAACATCACTGAGAAATCTTCAGGCATACAGCAACATCAAGAAGCAATACAACCTGTGCCGAACCCCTTACCAGAAATTCAGACTCCTCCCCCTGAAGAGAGGTCTAAGACTCCTCCCATGATAGAAAATACTCCATGTCAAGAGAATCAGGTTATGGCTGTAGACACGCTAACTCCGCCTCCAGAAACAGAAACCTCCCCATACGGAGAAAATTGTTTTAAGGAACAACTTCTGGTTCAGAATTGTTCCATCACTGGTGAGTAACTACATTAGATGTATAAACATCTCAAGGTTCAGTAATTCTATCGAAATGTTTTGTTCTCAGCCATTTTTTTTGTCAAGAAACGCATTGATCTTAATTCAGAAGAATA
Source organism: Sciades herzbergii (assembly GCA_026153275.1). Classification (NCBI taxonomy): domain Eukaryota; kingdom Metazoa; phylum Chordata; class Actinopteri; order Siluriformes; family Ariidae; genus Sciades; species Sciades herzbergii. Next base: position 54,507,119 of record JAPFFA010000004.1, on the reverse strand, counting down.
CACTATATGGCCAAAAGTTTGTGGACACCTGACCATAACTTTTATACATGCCCATCCCTTGTTTGTTCGTATAATAACCTTTTCTCTTCTGGGAAGGCTTTCCAAAGGTTTTGGAGCTTGGCTGTAGGGATTAGTGTATTACTGAGTATCGGTGAGATCAGGTACTGATGTTGGGGTGATGAGGTTGAGGAGGGTCCAGTTCCAGTTCATCCCAAAGATGTTCAGTGGGGTTGAGTTCAGTCGGGGCTCTGTGGAGGACACTTGAGTTCTTCCACTCCAACTTTAACACCTTAACCTTACAACATGTCTTCATGGAGCTGTGTGCTTTGTGCACAGGCGCATTGTCGTGTTGGAGCAGGTTTGGGCCTCTTAGTTCCGATGAAGGGAAATTGTAATGCTGGAGACATTATAATTACAAAGACATACTGTACAATTTTGTGCTTAAGACTTTGTGGAAACAGTTTGAGGAAGGACCATCAGAGACGTCCACAAGCGCCGGTGACCGGTGGTTTTCTCCACCTACACAGACGGTCTATGCCAGCTACTCAATCCCAGAAAAAAAAGCAGCTTGCCTTTCAATGTTCAAATGATTTATATCGTCTCCGCTGCCCATAATTTGCTGCAAATCCAATTATTCCACAACGAAATTGTATTTGATTCAGGTCTAACATGACCGAAAGCAACGGCATATTTGTTGATTGATTCTTGTGCTCTGATTGGCTGAGCCAGACCACCTGACCACACCATAACATATGTAGTTATGTTACAGAGTCAGGCAGCATACTACAGAGGGTAATTAAGAAAGCCAAGCATGCATACACATCTGGGGGAAAATTTCATACATATTTTGCAAGTATTTTACAGGGAAATGGTTAGTAATTTATTAGCTGAGAATGCACCAGAAGGCATGTAAATTAAAAAATTTTCTAGTCCCCAGACCCCCCGAGCATTAACGCACCTTTGGCGTGCTGTGGTGGCTTTGCAGCTGCCTACTACGTTTTTTTAGCTGGGTGCTTCAGATTTTCTGGAGAAACCTGGACCGCATATGGGAGTGATGGTCAGGTGTCCACAAACTTTTGGCCATATAGTGTACATAGTATGGATTGTAGCATAGGTTTCAGTTAAGTCATTATCAGCATTTTCAGCTTTTAGAAATGAAGAATAGGTTTTACTGTCTTACTTTCCGGACTGTCAGGACACTTTCCTTCGGAACTACCGGAGTTTCCCCGTTTGTTCATTTATTACTAATGAGCTACTACTAATGAATAACTAATGAATCCCAACTTAACCTCCTGCTACGTCTTTTCAAAGAGTTGAGGAAGTGGATTCTAGATGCTGAACGTTTCAGACAGGTCCTTACCCCTGTCTTGTGCCCTAAATAGAACTGGAACTATGTCTGTTTATTGGTCACCTTGCAGTGAGGCTGCATGGCTGCAGTGAGGGCTGAAGCAAACAGCATAGACGATTTTATTTTCTGCAGTTTATGTGACTCTGCAGTTTGTCCTGTATGTCCTCCCCTATCTGGATGACTGGTTGCTGTATGGAAAGTCCCAGCAGCCAGTGCAAGCCAGACAGGGCTCCTGATCTGGTTTGTGGAAGCTCGAGGATGCAGTTCTGAGAGAAACCATTTGACACCTGAGAAGTTTGCAGTTCATAGTTGCAAAGCTTGACTCAAGGGCAATACGAGCCTTTCTGATGAAAGACAGAGAAGTTTAATGGCAGTAAGGAAATGAAGACTGGCCACACGCACTGCCTAGACTTGCGTATCGACTTTCTACTTGTGGCGGAGATGTTGACAGCAGCAATGAGAGTAGTAAAACTGGGAATGTTGCACCTTCGAGTCTGCGATTCTCATCCTCCGTAGAATAAAGTCAAAAGACTCTGAGTGGATCTTATCCTCAATAGAGTATGATATCATCACCATAATTATTTCTCACCCTCGGTAGAGGAGATTATCAGAATGATGAGTGATTCATATCCTGAGTAAAGTACAATATCAGGACTTGAGTGGAAGCAAATAACACTTCCTGATTCTTCTTCTTAATAAAGTATGGTATTGGTAATATTTGAGTGCTGTCTCTTGCTGTCTGGCAAGGTACCCCATATCAGGATGTGTTCTGAACCCTTGTAAGGACTTTGAGTGACTAGAAGAAATGCCTGGAACAATAGAAAGTAGCACTGGCCTCAAGATCCGTGCCAAAAAGACCTCTGACTGGGACATACTCACTGCCAACGAGTGTATACATTGACCAGAATGAAGTGGAGGTGGTGGACAACTTCACATACCTTGGGAGCTCCATTAACAACGAGGGAAACATGGATCAAGAACTGGACTGTCGTGGGGAAAGCCTCAGCTGCATTCAACCAGCTTGGCAAGAGCTGGAGAAGTAAGAAATTCTCACTAAACTAAGATGTGATTCTACAACAGCAGTGTGTTTTCTGCCCTCTTGTACCCTCTTGTACAACTTTGCACATGAAGATGCGAGGATTTGTCAGGAAAAGAAACTGAATGTCTTTGACAGCAAGTGTATCCGAAAAATCCTGGGCATCAGATGGAATGACTTCATCACAAACGAGGAAGTCAGATCTCCGACCAACCAATAGCCAGTGTCCACAATCTTCTGTAAACGACGACTGAGCTGGCTGGGACATGTTGTTAGACTCCTGCCAACAAGACTTGCCAACCAAGTTCTACACTAGAATCCCCAGGGACAACGTCAGAGGGGACGTCCAAAAAGGAACTGGCATCAGACAATTGACAGAGACTTGCAACTAGTTGGTAGAGGATGGAAAGACGCAATAACACTGGCTGTGGATCAGAAATGCTGGACAAGCATGACTGCCTCATGCATCGCAAGATGTGAGAGCGTCTAAGTCTAAGTCACACATATTTTCAAGGTCATGACATGACTGTTGGTACAAGAAGCAAGGAAGTGTGGAAGGAAAAGGAAGTATAAGTGAAAATAAAACTTAGAGTATTAAGGTGTATATTTTATATTTGTTGAATATAAATAAGTTGATATTTTCCTTTGGTACGAGTTATAAATATGTCACGGACTCTTTGGTGTTCTTCAGGTGATGGCGTCTGTTTAAGCACAAAGAGGCAAAGGAAACCCACCAAGAAAATTCTAGAGAGTTCAATCGAAGCTGAACCAATTCTGGCGCCAAAAAAGAAGGTTTGTGTGACAGGGTTTTAAAATTTTGGATTAGTTCTTAGTTTTTCTGATATACTTCGGCTTAGGAGACTAATTTATGGAATCGAATTCTCTGGTAGGTGAAATCCCAGAGGAACAGTTCTTCAGGACACGCTGCTCATTCAGGTTGGTCAGTCGGTCAATATTTCAGATTCTGGTTCATTATTTTAAATTATTATACATATAGGACACTTTTTCCATGAAATACCCAATGGAGAATGAGCATTGAATATGTGTTTACGATATTGCATGGTTGTTAAGACAACATGACGTCACACGCCGGAGATGTAAAACTTCTGCGCTAGCGAGTGACTGTGACAATTTGTAAACAAACATCATTTGTTGCCAGGTTTGCTTCGGTAAAAACAGAAGATTTTGAGAGAATTTTGAAAGAGAAAGACGCGTTGAACACCCGAAAGGAATGTATAATAATAATAATAATAATAATAATAATATTGGCTGGCTTTTTTTCGTGGTATATCAGATATATTCCATTCAGCTAGCATGATACTAAACTCATCTTCGACTCATTCAGTATCATAGTAGCTGAATGGAATATATCTGATATACCACTCAATGCCAGCTAATATTATTTAAATACTGAACTGTTGAATATTGAATATGACCTCACTAACGATTAAAATGTCTCCATGATCTGCCTTTACAGAGACATTGTAAGTATCATGCTACAATGTACATTCTATCAGATGCAGTTCTATGGCTCATAATATGCATCCAAAAATTGTTTTGTCCACCACATCCATTTGGACACACCAGTGAATCAATAATAGCAAACAGTTGGTCGTGCTTTGGATTTCTTTCCCTCCCAATATGCAACGTGGTGTGACATACCTTCATAGTCCTTATTTCAAAACATACATGGGTGGTGTAGTGGTTAGCATTGTTGCCTTGAAGCAAGAAGGTTGTGGGTTTGAACCCCACGGCCGATGGGGGCTTTCCTGTGTAGAGTTTGCATGTTCTCCCCATGTCTGCACAGGTTTCCTCCACAATTCAAAGACATGCAGATTAGGTAAAATACCCAGCCAGTGGGGTTGCACAAGCCAGTGAATACTTAGTGTTGGTCCCAAGCACTAAGGGTGCTTGGAGAGGGAGGGCTGCATCAGGAAGAACATCTCGTGTCAAACCTGTGCCAAATCATATATGTGGAACAGATCTGCTATGGCTGCTCTGAAAGAAGAAGAATGGTGGTATGGATGACAACATGGAGGAGTTGGTCCCTAAAATAATTAGATGTTCATGAAACTGGATTGGATTTTCCAAAACCATCACCACACACACAGAAAAAAAAAAAAAAACAGTTATTATTTATAAATGTTTCAAAGATAAGGTTCACATGTTGGATGGCAACATGATGAACCTATTTAACCACCTTAAAAGAAAGCACCTGAAAGAGTGTGGTGACAGTCGAACAGTGAGGAGATCCCATGTGAGTGCATCTGCTACAACCATACAGCCAGAGGATACAGGGTCAAAACAAACAGCTCTAATGAAGGCATTTGAGAATGGCATTCCATATGACAGGGCAAGTAAGTGCTGGAAAAAGGCAACCGATGCAGTGACATTTTACCTGGCCAAGGATATGATTCCCATAAAAAACATGGAAAATTAGTGTTTCAAAACACTCCTGAAAATAGTTGATCTGCGGGCCGAGATACCCAGATGCCAATATTTTTCCAACACAGTCATTCCACTTCTGTACTCCGAATGGCACGACAACATTCAACACAAAATTCAAAATGCCCATTTATTTACTACAACAACTGGTCGAGATGCACTTCAGAACCTTGTTTGAGTCTGAACGTTCATTTCATTCACCACTGGAAGCTGTGCAGTGTGTATCTTCAAACAGCATACTTCCCACAAGATCAGACAGCCAAGCTTGGCCTGAGGGAAGTACCTGAGTGTTTGAATGTTAGATTTTTGTTGTTGCTGTTGTTATGTAGCAAAAGTGCATTTTACTAGAGTGGTTTTTGTCTCTGATTATAATTGAATACAAGTTTAAAACGTCAAAATTCTTGTTGAATTTTCATACTTTGCATAATTGCACACTTGATTAAAATCTGTCTGACACAATCTGTATTTAAGGTTTTGTTACTTCCTAAGGCTGTATTTTTTAAATAGAGAAATTTGTTTGGTTGCACTGGTCTGGAACTTGGATAACAGTCTTAAAAACCAGCATGAAAAAGAATCATTATACACTCACCGTCCACTTTATGAGGAACCCCCATCCACCTGCTGTTTTATACAGTTCTCTAATCAGCCGATTCCTTGACAGCAGCACAATGCATAAAATCATGCAGATACAAATCAAGAGCTTCAGTTA
>JAPFFA010000004.1:54396533-54414875 GCA_026153275.1 Sciades herzbergii | reverse complement strand
AACCGAAAACGTAATTGAATAACATGTTAATTAAGAAATAAAGCAAGTTTAAAAATGACTTCAGTTCTCCTTTAATCTGGGGAAACGTCACGGCGTATCGTGTTAGACGAGTAAATCGTACAATGCTGGTAGGAATGATGGAAGTGTCCACGGATCAAACTTAATGTGCTGGAGGGTTTTTTGTTTTTTTTTGAAATCAGGAGCCTGTAAATTTTGAACTGGACACTTCATTCCATCTCAGTAGTGAACCGTAAATCTACAGGCATCAGCATTTAATAACATTCACTTCCTTCTGTTGTGTCGCCGTTCTATTTTGTCCCCAGTGCATCCTTCATCTCTCATTAAGGGCTCCTAATTGAAATGCACAGGCTGTGTGGATTGGGGTGTAACACACACACACACACTGTGAGTGAGGCCCCTTTAATTTTAACCTTGTGATTGTGCTGCCACTCTCGTGCCGCGGCTAAAAATAGATTGCTTTTCCCACCGCAGGGAAGCCAAGAGGTGGAGAGAGAGAGAGAGAGAGAGAGAGAGAGAGAGAGAGAGAGAGAGAGAGAGAGAGAGAGAGAGTGTGTGTGGTGTGTGGAGAACATGGCAGGGGTAGTTTAGGTGTTTACAGTGCAGCAGGAGTCACCGTGTCCATCACAGCGGTAAAAGTAATCTCTGGCACTCATTGCGTGATTTCTTGGCCTCAGCTGCAGCCTCATCTCGGGAGAGGAGATGAGATGAAGAGTGATGATGGCAGATTTCTGGAAAAGCTCCTTGCCAAAGGACAGATAGGTAGTGAAAGGATGAAGGACAAAAAGAAGTGAAAGGGTGAAAGCAAAGGCAACTTCAACAGTTACTGAAAGTGGGCTGTTGGATTACGGAGTTCCTTCTGAAACAGGAAGTTGTCATGTGACCTCGTGTTGACATGTCGACTGACTAAACAAACCTGAGCGTGAGCTCGCTAAACATCCGAACTTTTACTGGAGTCCCTGATGAAGTTTTCACTCAACATCTTCCAGAATCGGAGAGCCTCAAGCAGCTAAAACACCTTCGATAAGTGCCGTCGCGTAATCGTACAAATCCCCTCCTCTTCAAGATTTAAAGACTTGTACGCATGTACATATTCAGTTAATGGTTTTTTTTCTTTTAAAAATGAAATGAAGAGAATTTTATTACCAAAAAAAGCAATGTTTATTTTCCTGTTCTTGATCAGATTGAATATTCTTTTAAATAAAAAAAAAAAAGCTTAATTTTCTTTAATTATTTACTCACATTTGTAAAGGTCAGAGTAAAATATAATAGCCCATTAACTAAAATATTCATTTTATTAAAAATGAAAGGTTAGTAACACAAAGGCCTTTTTCTTAATAAACATTTATAAACCTTTTGTTCTGCCTCTATTTTGTTTTTCTCTTTTCTCTATCTTTCTGCAGCCTGTAGAGAGGGGGAGGAGAGAGAGTGCTCTGATTTCTTGTTAAATTATTTTGTACAGAATCGCACAGATCAGATGTAAAATGCGAAAGCACTGCTGTGTGTTTTCGCAGTGATAGAGCTGTGCTACTTCCGCTTATGGTGAAGTCACACGCATTCCTGTTATTGTACTTTGCACCGTCTGCTGTCTAAACACCGCAGTTACACCGAGGAGAAAATCAAGATTTTTTTTTTTTTTTTTTTTTAGAAATGGTGTGTGAGTAAAAACACTGGATTCTTTAAAACACACCATTGAACCATGTTTACTGCTAACAAGCAAGCTACTATCGTCAAGCAAGACCCACCTCCTGGGGCGGGACATGCAGTCTTGTCGTCCAGTGAAATGGTTCTCATGAAGTTTTCCTGAGATAGGAGTCATTTAAAAAAAATAATAATAATTTTCCCGGAAGTGATGAGCAATATAAACCCACCAACCCCACACACACACAGGCAGATATCGGTTCTTATCGGTGTTCTTACGACTTGAAACGCCAATTTTGATTGCTACCGGTTTACAAATAGAAACGTAGAAGTGATGGGTTCAGGTCCCCAAACGGCTGCAGACGAGGGAAACGTAAGGGGAGGGCTGCTGGGAACCACTTGCTCACACACACACACAGAGCGATCCTCCTCCTCCTCCTCCTGGCCCCCCCCCTCCCATCTGTGTGAGCGTTCTGCCAGTGCTGCAGTCCACAATGTTTTTCTCCTTCAGCGAATCATCACTCCGGAGCAGAGAGATGGAGCGAGGGAGGACGGATAGACGAGTGAATGTGTGCTTATCTGGAAAAGGCTGCTGTGTGTCGAGTTGAGCTGCGTGCATGTAGCTGCACATACACGCTGTTGCTCTAGGGGTGTGTGTGTGTGTGTGTGTGTGTGTGTTCTGGAGGATTTCTAAAAAGCTGGAACGTTGGTACGACAAGCTGGTTTGATTTTGTTTGCTGGAATAGTTGTAGGTTGTTAAAGTTCTTGCCTCAAGAAGTGTTCAGGTTGGGCCGGGGAGTGTCTTTTAATATTCGTCCTCGTGTGTGTGTTCGTCCACTGGACCGCAGTCTCTCCGCTTCATATTCGGTTTGTTCTGTTGAGTTGACAAATTGATTGGGTGTCGGACTGCACTCCGTGCGCGCGCGCGGGAACTGCAGCAGTGTCTTTCTAATGACCGACCGTGTGCTCCATGTTTTAGCCGTAGAGGAGAAACAGATGTCCTCTCCAGGTTTCTCCTTGCAGGACACTATACGTCTTTGTCAGGAGGAGAGTAAACGGAGAGAGCAAGCGGAGTCATTACTTAGTTCTCTCTCTCGCTCTCGCTCTCGCACTCTCTCTCCCACACACACACGTGGCAACGCTTTGTTTGAGTGTGTATGTGGTGTTTCGATTGCTTTCCTCAACAGATGAGGCTCCTCTCCTCTTTCTCAGATTCTGTTAGTGTTTTTATTTTCTTCCAGTTGTTAACTTGTCTAACTTTATTTATTTATTTGAAACGACGCTGATCTCCAGAACATAATTTGGGTCGCAGGAGTGTGAAGGATTTACAGTATAGTGTGTGTGTGTGAGAGAGCGAGAGAGACGATGCTGTGTCCGGCCTCCTGCCTCCCGCTCCTGAAGGAGCTCTCTCAGTGGCGTTGTTTGCTCGGTTGGCAGCGTCAGCGCGGCGTGTGCGCCGCGAGCTCCAGCCGTCCCGTGTGTCCCACCAATCCGCTCCCGGAGAGCGAGGTGAGTACGATCCCTGAGGACGTGCCGTCCCTCAGAGCTTTTCATCAGGCGTGTTAACGTTCAGCAGTCAGCCTTGGTGTTCTTCACGTCATGTAAAGATGTTTTTCACTGATGCTTTCATTTAATGGGTTTTGAATAGGAGTAAATATATCCTTCATATTCAAAACCCATAATATGAAAATTTTTCCTGTCAAATTTGTTTTTCTAATTTAATAATAGACTTCTCGTAATGGTGTCATTTGTGTTGCTTGAGTTAATTTAGATTGTAACTCGAGACGGCACGATACTCCGCACGTAACCATTCACTCAGCTCATGATTCAATTTTCCCACAATATTAAAAAAAAAAAGTAAAATAAATGTAGAGAATTTTATTAGTAAAAAGTCATTTATTTTCTTCTTTGGCAGCTTACATATTCCTTTTGTTTCATAAAAAAAAACCTTTTTCATTTTCTTAATATCCAACAACGTTTATTGACCCACATTTGTAAAGTTTGGAGTAAAATATAATAACCTATTCACTAAAACATTCCTTTTATTTCAAACAAAAGTGAATAAATATTCCTTTTCTTAATAAACTTCTGTTCTGCCTCAGTTTGCTCTTCTTTTCTTTCAGCAGCCTGCAGAGAGGGAGAGAGAGAACGTGCTCTGATTTCTGGTTAAATCTATTTTTAGTCAATCACACAACAGCTCTTGGACATTTTACATGTTTTTGCAGTATTAGAGCTGTGTTACTTCTGCCTACAGTGAAGTAACATGCATTCCTGCTATTGTACGTTATTGCACCCTCTACTGTCTAAACAACGCAATTACAGCAAAGAGAAACTAAGATTACGCAGCCTGACAATCATGATTTAATTTTCATTAATTCAAATGGTCACGAATTTGTATTGTGATTTATCGTCGCACAATATATCGTTACATGCCTACAAGATACCATTTTCTTTCCAATAGCAAACCTTGAGTATCAGCTAAATATGCCCTGAAGCTTGACTTTTTAATTGAAGTCCTTCATGATTCGGCTCTTTCACACACACACACACACACACACACACACACACACACACACACACACACACACACACACACACATCACTCACGTTGAGGAGGTAATGAAGTAGGAAGTTTACAAAAAAAAAAAAATTAAATCCTAACAAAATAAAAAGTCAAGTCTAAGTTTCAGAATGTGACTTGATCACGAGTGAAATAGCAGTACGCCTCCTGCCGTTCTGAACAAACTTGGTCACGTATCGATTGGAGGACACGACGGTGTATCGTATGAGACGTCATAGCAGATTCGGCGTCATTGCCAAATATCAAAACACTGCTTTCAGAGTTGAATCGTGTACGAGCCTGAGGTTCACACGACTAATAACTCGAAGTACAAGATAAAGTCTCGTAATGGAATTTAACTTCTTACTTAATGGATTAGTTCAGTACTCGCTCCAGCTGTGTTTAATTTGACGCTACTTCAGATTGATTTATCTCTGTCGCTTTATCATTCTTTTATCGTATCGTTCGCCTCCACAGCGCCGTCACTCGGCTTTCATCTTTCCTCAACAAAACACGAGTGTCGAGTTGAGATTTGATCAGATTTTATTATACAGGGTGTCAGTCAGTGATCCAATAGAAATAGAACATGTACATAATTGAGTTTATTAACTGCATTTTTTTTTTTTTTAAATTCTCATTGGTTCCTGACTTTTTGGAAGTTCTGTACGATTAGAGTATGATTCCTTTTGCTCCACTGGACTCTTTTTGTGAGGTCACGTCCTATTTACACATGTTTATTTGGTTTTGTGTAAAATCTTGCAGTTTTGTTTCAAGGTACACATTTGTGCTTCCCCCCCCCTTTGTTTTTTTTGCACTTTTTCTAAAAAAAAAAAAACCCTTTGTACTGATATTAATTCTGTTTGCGACAGTATATAAAGGATAATTTTGTGCTTTCTGTCTTGAAATTGTTATATAAAGTGAAACAGTTGGATGTACCAAATGGGAGATCAGTAACCTATTACTTGTGCAGTGTGACTGGAAGAATGACTCGGTGTCGAATTGTAGTAATTTTCCCGTCGTGTATCATGCGCTGTAGCGTTTTATCACGTTTATGAGAAACAGTGACACGGTGGAAGAGACGAGCTTGGATTCCGCATCCATCCAGACCTTCTAACCCAATTACGTCAGCTCTGAAACTTTTAGCCAGATTGCTATTGATTCTCGATTAACTGGCGGCTCCCCGAGGAGATGGCCCCGCCTCGCTCGGCTTCGCCCCGCCCCACGATGTCCCGGTACTGATTGGGGGGGTCAAATTCACATCACCTGGTGGAACTCTGCACTGTTGGGAGCGGGGGGTGTTAATAGATGGGTGTGGTTATGATTTTCCTAGCCACCTTGTAATCGTGTAGACCGACTTCACTGAGAATCCGAACAACCACAGCACATCGGAGGAGTTTCAATATCTCTCTCTCTCTCTCTCTCTCTCTCTCTGGGGAGGTGACCATAATGATGGCATTGTGACGGTTTCAGATTTTCTCTCATGGGTTCTGAGTCCACACACACGATGGAGAGTGCAGGTCGTCTCAGCACTGACCAACTTCTCGTCTTTGCTTTTTGTAAATAAATTAGCATAAATGCTTCCACTGGAGAATTTCTGGTTCTGAATCTCCTCTAAAATTGGCTGTGTGGGTTTTTTTTTTTTTTTCTCTCCCCTCTTAAGCTGGAAGTAGGAAACAAAATACAGACTGAACTGTCAATCTGAGGATTTAAAAAGGCAGAAAAGAATGGAAGGAAAAAATAATGGAAGAAGAAAACAAGGAAAGGATAAGAAGGAAAAAATAATGGAAAAAGGAAAGAATGGAAGGAAACAGGAAGGGTGAAGGGGAAGGACGATGGAAAGGGAAGAAAGGAGGGAAACTGGAAGATGAAAGGTAGAAAAGAATGGAAGGAAACAAAGGCAGGACAATTGAAGGAGAAAATGAGTGGAAGTAAGGAAAGGAAAAGAATATCAAGGGAAGAATGGAAGGAGGAAAAGGGGGGGGAAAGGAAGGCAAATAAGAAAAGAATGGAAGGAAAGGTGAAAGGACGATGGAAAGGAGGGAAACGGTGGAAGATGGGAAGACGAAAGGAAACAAAGGAAGGGTGATTGAAAGACAAAAGGAAAGGAAGAGAAGAATGGCAGGAAACAAAAGAAGGAGGATTTGAAAGACAAGGGAAGGAAGAAAAGAATATCAAGGGAAGAAAAGAGCAGAATAGAAGGGGGAAAGGGAAGGCAAGTAAGAAGAAAAGAATGGAAGGAAAGGTGAAAGGATGATGGAAAGGGAAGAAAGGAGGGAAACGGGGAAGATGAAAGGAAACAAGAAGGACGATTGAAAGACAAGGAAAGGAAGAAAAGAGAGAAGAATGGCAGGAGGAAAGGAAAAAGGGAAGGCAAGTAAGAAAACTGCAAGGAATCAAAGGAAGATGAAAACTGACCTTTTTTGAATAAATAATTCAGGACGGTGAAGTACGTCTCAGTGCAGTTTTAAGGCGAGTATTTTGAAGTGAAGCTTTACTCCCCGGAGCGCAAACGGAGAAGAAACGGAATAATTTTTTGGTTTGACTCTGATTGTAAAATCATTTTTGAATGTATTCTGGATTATAACCAGGGGATGGGATCAGAGAGAGAGAGAGAGAGAGAGAGAGAGAGAGAGAGAGACTGTACATGTTCCAGTGTAGAATATCTTTAACATTCTGTAATGGAGATGAAAATATGAAACGCATCCTGTTTTAATATGGTTTTTATCAAACACATTTGACCGACCGCTGGTTCGCTGAGCCCCTGGGATGTGATTTGCAACTTAAATGTGGAAAAGTCAATAATTTATTAGCCAAGCTTGCAGACTTCACAAGGCGAATCTGGCACAGAGTCAGGCTGTACACAAAAGCGAATGCCAAGCGAGGCCTCCTGGAGCTCCGGACACGCCTTAATTAAAATAAAAGCGCTAGAAGGAAGCTCAAGGTGGAGAAGGGGGCGGGTATCATCAGCTACAACTGCTGGCAGTGACGTTTTGTGATGCGAGATTAATTTGCCTGGTGGTCTGACGTCTTCCCGTTTTTATTTTTTCCTTAGTAAACAAATAACGATGAAAATTGTTGACATGTCAGGGTGTTAGACTTGAGATCTCAACAGTACAGGAATAGAGCAACCTTCAGATTTCCATCACCTCCAACACTCGTCTCGAGAACCCATTCCACAACAAGTGGCAATGTTTCTCACTTTACAGTCCAAATCCAGGAGCTCATTTATATCATCATCTCCTCAGCTGAAGAGAGAGAGAGAGGAGAGGAGAGGGTGGCGGCTTTATCACCAGCCCACTGCTTGGGGGATTACTGCACATAATCCCGTCTCCCTCTAATTAAAAAAAAAAAAGATAAGAGGATAAACTGCCAATGGGGAAACGACTTTGCACCCAGAATGATTTCTACCCCAAGACGTTCAAATCATGGACAAGTTGAGGAATCCAAAAAGGATTCGAGAGATCACTTGACTTCCAGGGTATCTGGATGTTGGCCAGGTACTAATGAAAAGGAAAGTCAGTTAGTGTCGCAAAATGAGAAGGTGCAAGACGAGGGAGAACTGTTCTTTTGTTCCTTAGCCACTTCTTCCCAGATGAGGTATCGTCAGTAAACAGTGGTGCAGTTTCTTTCTGGGATGCTGGATGGTGAGCATCAATCAGAGATTGCTGCTTGTTCTTCTGAGCTCCACTCTTCTGGGAAGGCTCTCCAGTAGATTTTGGGGTGTGGCTGTGGGGATTTTTGTTCATTCAATTCAGCTACAAGAGCATTAGTGAGATCAGACTCTGATGTTGAGGCTCCAGTTTGTTCCAAAGTAGGTCTGTGAAAGTTCAGTCATCCAGGTCATCGTAAACCGTAGGTGCTAAAGCAAGGCGACTGGACGTGCTTGAAGTTCTTGAAGATGTTTCACCTCTCATCCAAAAGGCTTCAGTTCTGTCTGACTTGTGGGGAGTTCCAGGTATTTATCCTCGAGTGGACCAAAAGCAACCCCAAGGATCTAAGAATACCTGGAACTCTCCACTAGTCAGACAGAACAGAATTCCAGGTATTCTTAGATCCTTGGGGTTGCTTTTGGTCCACTCGAGGATAAATACCTGGAACTCCCTACAAGTCAGACAGAACTGAAGAAGCCTTTCGGCTGGGAGGTGAAGCATCAAGAACTTCAAGCAAGTCCAGTTGCCTGCTTTTAGCACCTAGTTTTCATTCCAAAGGTGTTTCAGTGGGGTTGAGTTCAGTCAGGGCTCTGTGGAAGACACTTGAGCAAGTCCAAACTTGGCGAACCATGTCTTCTTGGCACTCGCTTTCACTTTAGGGAACAAGTTTGGGCTTCTTAATTCCAGTGAAGGAAAGTTGTCTTCTACACAACTGTAGCAACAGTTTTAAGAAGAACCACATGGGTGTGGAGTGTGAAGGTCAGGTCAGGTGTCCTGAATCGTTTTAGCCACCGGTGTGAGAACGTTGTCAAAGATACTCGGGGGGGGTTTGATTCATTGTTGGCTCGTTCAGCCGGCAGACGAGGAGTTCATGCCATCATCTGTTGTCCGGCATGATCCATGTTTCACAAAAATCGCTGCTTCTCTCTTGATTCTTCACGGATTTTGATTATTTCCGGCATGAAGTTAGGGGTACCTAGGGTGTATGTATATAAATTCTACCCAGATTTGCTTCATCACAATTATTAATGAAGTTATGGACTGACTAAACTGTATATAGCTTGCAACATTTTATTGCGCAAGGTGGCCCACTTTAGATTTTTCCTTCTGGACTAGATGGGGCTGGAGTGAGTTACACCGTCTGTGACGGTCTAATTTTATTGCAAGCTTGCTTGGGTGGAATGAAACCAGACAGTGGGGTATATTGGCGTTTGATGCACACCACCTTTGTCGGTGAATTGTTGAGCTCTCAGGCTGAACATGCTCGCTGAGGAAACTTTACCAAAGGTCTAGTGATTTTCCACCATTAATCACCAAGATTTCCTTGAGCTCCATCATCCATCTTTGTCCTCTCGTTCCCTGCGGCGCCATGTTTTATTTTTTAATAGTGTGCTAAACCCAATGAATAGCAGCTCATTTTTTGTGATCGCTCTAAGCTGATGAAATTCCCGGGGAAAAAGATCAGGTTATTGCAGGATTTGCAGCTTTTGTTGATCCTCGAGTCCAATCCTGTAGTATTTGTTGCCTGAAATGTGCACCGTGACTTTGGGGAGCGTCAGACTTCTGCAGTGCTTGCATTTCCGCAAAAGGCAGTGCGACATTCATATTTGACCTTCACCAGTCCTTCCTGCCTGAATAATTAAGGAAAGAGCCTTGCTATGTACCAGAGTAATTCGTTTTCAGGTGACTGCCCTGGTCCAGCCTACTCCTATTTCCTCACAATGCTTCCTGTCATCCACGTTTTAGAGAATAAGGAGTTGACCTTTCATGATCCAATTCGGAACAAGACTTGCATGTGGTGTAGGATGTAGCAGACATGGACCTACTGATTCTGGCACTATAACTAATTTATGGACTCGTATTCCCTCTCGGTTCCCTTGGCACTGATTGATTTGTCATCTGTATCCTTCATCTACCCGCCCTCCGCCTCTCCAATTTCTTCATCTCAACAATGCTTCTTCCCCCCCCCCCCCCTTTTTTTTTTTTCCCTCACTGTGTAGCCATTTTATAAATGATTCTGCCTGGTCTGATTTTTCATTTCCATGTTTTTTTTCCTTTTCTCTTTGTGTGTGCATGCAGAAGTAGTGGCACATCAAAGCCAGAAGATCCCTGTTCATCAGGTTTCTAGGTGACCTCAAACCTACCAACAAGCTTGGTTTCTCTTTCAAGCTTTCTGCCATCATGAACTTAAATGTGTCTCAAATCAAAATTATGACCTTGTGTTCAAGTGTTTTACTAATCTAGAATATCCAGAAGTTTGGTTTCGCAAGTCAGACTTTTAGGTAGGGTTGAAAGCTACAGGAGATGTTTAACCTGAATAGGAAAACTGTTAAGGATGGTGGACAAGTATGAAATTTGAGACGCAACACCGTTTGTTTAGTCAGTTTTTTTGGATACAGTGTCTCATGGAGCTCCACTACCCTACTGTAAAGTATATTCCAGGCTTAACATGTCTTTCCCCCCCCAGTTTTTAATTTGCCTCCTTCTCTCCTTCTCTGTAGTACGCCTCGGCAGGATGCCTGCTATCCCTGCACCACAGCGAGAAACCGGAGCACGAGGAAGTTTGCGAGTTCCGTCCATACACCTGCCCCTGCCCTGGCGCTTCTTGCAAATGGCAGGGCTCCCTGGAAGCAGTCATGCCCCACCTCATGCACGCCCACAAATCCATCACCACGCTTCAAGGCGAGGACATCGTCTTCCTGGCGACAGACATCAATCTGCCCGGCGCGGTGGACTGGGTCATGATGCAGTCCTGTTTTGGCCACCATTTCATGCTGGTGCTGGAGAAGCAGGAGAAGTACGAAGGCCATCAGCAGTTCTTTGCCATCGTGCTCCTCATTGGCACTCGCAAACAGGCTGAGAACTTCGCCTACCGTCTTGAGCTCAATGGCAACCGCAGACGCCTCACGTGGGAAGCTACGCCACGGTCTATTCACGACGGTGTAGCGGCAGCAATCATGAACAGCGACTGCCTCGTCTTTGACACCTCCATCGCCCATCTGTTTGCTGATAACGGCAACCTGGGCATCAACGTGACCATTTCCATGTGCTGAGGTAGCAGTCTGACCTCTACAGGGAATGACCTTGACAGGGTAGAGGGTCTGTTGGGAGATGTATACATTCGTGTACGTGTCTTTTCAAGAATTGTTCCTCGAAAGATGGCGCACAGGTTGGGATGCTGAACAGAGGAGACGGATAATCGTCCTTCCATAGCATGGCGTGTTGGTACGGGAGAAGCACATCTTGCTTTGCCCAAGGACAGCGATATGACTGTGCGTACTACTCCGCTGTCTGGCTTAGCTCAGTCCGAGTTCAAGTACGGAACGTGGCCATGTCTACAACAGGACGCCCGCAGCCAAGACTTGACGTTCTCCGGTCCGGCGTCTGGAGCCGGGCTTCAACAAGTTGTGCGGAAATCGTAGCACGGCTGCTTCACACAATATACGTGTGACATGAAATATTGCACTGACTGACTTTGAATCATAACTGTGTAGATGGTAAGCTGTTCGGAGGGTGCAGTAACTCCCAGAAACAAAATGGTGTACACGGTGGAAATAAAGCTAACTTCACTGCACTTGTGAGCCACCAGGTCTGTCAGGCAAACGCACGAATTCTTGCATATTCATCTGTTTTTAGTTGTGTTTTATAAATGTTTATCATTTCTCACGCCACAATCACCATGGAAACAACTTCTTCGTCTGGTCTCAACAGTACGTCAGTAGAACTTGGTAGAAAAGATTTCTCGATGGTCCCCAAGTAGATCCTTCTGCCAAACCAGAGCCAAGGTTCCGATTTGTTGATCAAGTGAACGAAATAAACGCAGCTGAACCTTTTCCAGCCGTACGCTGTTCCCCGTATCACTGAAATAAATCTCCTCATATACTGTCTTGATACTTGAATGTTTTCGAACTGTGGTACTCTGGGCTTGGTATCGTACGTTCGTGGTCCGGTTCCTGGTGACTGCACGTAAACTTTAGGAGTCTGCATGCTACGATAAATGAGCAACTGCTAGCTAACTGCTCTCGGAGCAGTTCAGGGTTTCCTGTGGTTTGTTCCTTTTTTTTTTAAATTTTTTTTTTTTTTTTTTTTTTTTCTTTTCATGATCTGAAATGATCAAAATGACAGTCTGTACATATTCCAAAAAAAAAAAGTTTTATTTGTTGTGTTTTTATGTCTCTCTTTAAATGGATTGTTTGTCTAGCTTGGTTTGTGCTCCAGCTTTTTAAACCACAACTCAGATTATTTGGGAATTTTGTTTATTTTTAAACCACACTTCCTAGGTGACTCAACCTTACAGCGCCTTATTGTCTACAACTCGAACCTTTCCGAGCCCAACAGGGCAGAATTTCAGGTTTGTAACCCAATGAATTCGAAGAGCCTTAGTCATTTAAAAAAAAAAATGCCATTCTGGGGGGGGGGAATTGTAAAATTTATGCTTTATAAAACCTCCAGAACTTCACAGCAGTAGCCGAGACGACAAAATAAAAAAATAAAAACAACCACATGCAACCTGAACCTCTACACAAATACCTCTGATGTGATGTTGAACATCTGTAAGTGGACTGCATCGATCTCTGGAACCCTGGTGGTCTTCAGTTCAGCAAAAGCCTGAATTCTTTCAGCCTCATGAGTCGTCCTTGTCTTTCTGTCACGCTTATTTAAATATGTAAATGTTCCTTCAATCTGCTATCCAGATGTTGTTGTGTGGTGGTGTTTTTTTTTTTTTGGTGGGGGGGGGGGTGTTAATGGATTTTGTATGTGGTGCAAGACTTGAAGGAAATGTTCGTGTTTGTTTATTCCGTGAGCTCGTCTTGCTCCAGTCAGTGTCTGCTTTCCAAATATGGTTTAGTTCTAATCACGCGGTTGTCATGGCAACTCGATATCCAAATTAGAACCTTTTTGGATAATCTGGTGTGGAAGGTGGTGGCGGTCCAGACGTTCTTAAAACCCACACGTACAGAGTGATACTGAACTACACAATGTCTCCTGAGTATTGGATCCATTTCACCAAAAATGACACTTCAGGGTTTATCACCGTGGCAACAGCCATCATGCCATAATCCATCAAACACATTCTCATAATTCTGACAAACACCAATATTGAAAAAAAATAAGTCAACAATTAACTTTTTAGTTTTAAAATTCAGTACATTACTGCTTTGGAGTTTATAATAAAAAAAAAAAGTTAGAAAACATATTACGGTGCCTGCAATTTATCATAATATATCATCGACTCCTCCAGACTTGTAATAAACATTGTTTGAAATGTTGATCGCAACTCATTTAAACTGAAACTGGCTTTACACGGTTAAATTTTGCTATTGCAGATTTAAATAAATCAGACATTGTAAAAACGTTCCTGCGAGATCAGTAGAATTATCCTGCGCTTACTGTACGTTAGCTTGTTTCTTGTAGGCGTGGCGCGAGTGCGACTGTTCCAGCCGTCTGTCCAGCGTTACATGCTAGAATTTGATTTGATCCGCTACTTCTGTCCAAATGTCGTACCGTGGCTATACAGTTAAAGAGTGGTCGTGTACGACAGGAGAAGACAAAACTACGGTTGTTGTGCATCAGACAGTAAATACGAATTAATTGCAGGTAAAATGGGGAACTGAACAAATGTCACAGCACACGGGCTCGGAGGAATCAATCGAGCTCACGGTTTGGATTCGTCATCATCACATGCTGTTTACTTCGCATGTTGCTCATCGGCAGCCATTTTATTTCTATTGTGACCAGACACGGCTGAGAAAGAAATTTTTCGTTACGGCGCTCGTCTGAAAACCCTGAGTGAGAAGAAGAAACGGGCTGATGTGAGATACTTGCGGGACGGCTACGAACACAACGAGCGCTGATGGCGAAATGTAACAAAAGTTTTCTAATGGAGAGTAAAAAAAAACAAACCTGTTTTTGTCCTTAAAGCACACTCCCGTTTTCTGTACGCTTTTCCAGATTGGGCTGATTGATGAAATTTTCTTTATCGCGTGTCGTTAGAGGATCTTTATCATCTACTGAGAGAGTGAAGAAACTCCGCTGTAGGGCGGTTTGTTAGAACCCAGTCTGGATCTCATCAGGAGCTCGAACAGTATGAGACGCAACAACGTGCTAAAACACGAGCGCTGAAAATCGCAGTCTGAAACCAGCTTTAGATGAAGAACAAGATGGCTCTTCAAGAGCCCTGAGACTTGGAACCTTCTTGGACTGAACCATAAAAAAAAGTTCAGAAACGTGAAACCTCAGCTTGTGTTTATTTCATTGTTTGTTTATTCCTGAGGAGGAAGGAAGACGAAAGATCCTCAGGAACGCCTCCACCAGTTCATAAGGATGGACTGTAAAGGCTTCACGCACCACAAGATGGAGGAATATCTCACGACTAATTGGTTTTTTTTTTTTTTCCCACTATTAACTGCACCACACACACCTCACCCCCGCCATGACATACAGAGTGTAATAGAACTGGACGAGGCCCTGAATAAATTAGTTCTGATGAACGGAGCAGGTGGGGTCGTGATGATGAAGAATTAGCTGAGGTTTGTAAATCAGCCTCAATCTCCACTTATAAAATAAACTGGAAACCGTTAATCATAGCTTTGGAATAGAAATGCTGAATTTCTAACTGGCGAATCAAATACGAACCACGACGAAAACATTTGTTTGAGGACTGATTTCCACACAGACTTCAAAATAACCCGTATTATTCTATCCGCATTCAATGGATATGAGCAATCGCGGGCTCCGATTGGCTACTCTACTGACGGCATACGGGCTGATATCCTAGTACTAAAGAAAAACAAAATGGCGGAGCGTGTTGCTAAACCAACCAAGGACGAAATAAAAACAAAACCACACCAAAAAAAAAAAAGCAACAAAATCTGGAATAAAAGTATTCGATGGTAAGAACGTTTTTTTTTCTTCAAGAATTATTGCATTTATCACAAATTGCTCCTGTCATTTTGCCGGTTTGTTTAGATTCTAAGCGGAAATTATTTTGTCCGACGTTTTGTCTAAAGATTTTATGAAATTTGCAAAAAAAAAAAAATTTTTTTTAAATCCAGTGAATGTGGATAGAATAAAACAGTTATTCCACTCAATCTCGTTGTACACGGCTTATAGACAACTCGGTGCTACGCGCCTCATCGGCTATCGGCTCATGTACGACTCGATTTCATGAAATAACTGTTAATAATTGAAGGGGTGGGGCGATATGATGGAAATATCGTATCATGATTCTACGGCTTTTCCTCTGATACCAGATGCATCGCGATATAACGGTTTACTCCCAAACTGCCAGAAATACAATAGGTGTTGCATTTTAAATAAAATTTATTAAAAGCAAGTGTGTAATACGTTGTGTTGCTTTTTAAAAAAATATTTTTAAAAATAGATTTTTAAATAAACGTTTTACCATTTTAGAGTACAAAATTTTAACATGAATTGCTTCCAGTCAGTTTTTCCCCTTAAATGTTAACTTTAAATAAATAATAACGTATCGGCAAAATGTATCATGACATTGTGATACTGATATCATCGTATCACTCAACCCAACTCTCGGGTTAAAAAAAGTGACCTCCTCCCCCCCTTTTTCTTTATTTTTAATTTATGATGGTTCTGATTTCATCGCACCAGTTTCTTAAACCTTGTCCTGTTTACCGAAGTTGGAACGGTTTAGCTACGTCCAAAGACGTCACTGCGACAGAGAAAGTTCTCCCATCTCCAGGTTTCTGCTTAAATATTTCTTACCTAGAAATACAGTCGTAATCACGTTGATTTGTTTGGTGTGTAAATCGCAAAAAAGATTTTATTTAAAAAAAAAAAGGGGGCGTGGCGATTGAACATAAGCTCGTGCTCAACCTTCGTCCTGTTACGAAAAAAAAAAACTTTAACGTGCTCGGACCATTTCCCCGCCTCCTCATTGGTGAACATGTTCCACGCTTGTAACCAATCATAGCTTTGCTCTCTAATTTATGCAGAGTATATTTGTGTCATTTTGCTTCATTTCTCCCCCCAGTGATCATGTGACTAGAGATTATTTGATTGTAATAATTATTATTAACAGCAGCAGCAACGAAGTGCTGTTAAATTCCTGTTGAGCGGGTACGAGATGATTAGCGACATCATCTGTTCAGTTTTGGGTATTTTTTTTTAAAAGACAAAAATACGTAATCAGCTATTTGACAGAAGTTATATGACGGTACCACGTGATATTTTTTTTTTTTTTGGGGGGGGGAGATTTCTGTACTAGTACCATAAATCTGTTTTGCTCTTTGTATCACTTGTATCATTTGTATCAATAATAAAATATTTATATGTCGAATGATGAGTAAAATTTTTTTATTTACAATATTTGACAAAAGTGTGTTATGATGTCATAAGACTAAACAGGACAATCAAGCAGATCATTTAAAAAAAAAAAAAACGCCGTCCTCGTCTCAGTTGCGTCTGTATTCTCGGTCTCTCAGTTTCTCTCGCTCTCTGTCTCTATAGTGTCTTTCAGTGTCTCTGTCTCGATGTCTATCCTTAACTCTCTCTCTTTCTCTTTCCCTCACCCTGTCTCTGTCTCTCTCCCGCTCTCTCGGACGCTGCTCGTCTTTCCCGCTCGCCTCGTCTCTGCTCTTTCCCGTCCTCCTTTCGTCCTCTCTGTCCCTCTCCCTCTCTCCTCGCCGGTGCTGATCCTCTGGTCTTTCACGCGAGTTCCTCATCTCTTGGCCTCTGGACTCCTGCGCCCCCTTCAGGACGTACTTCTCATAACCCGTGTCCTCTTTCTCCTTCTTCACCTTCACGGCCGGAGTGGAGGAAGAGTCCGTCTGCGTCGCGTGCCTTTCCTCTTTCGCTTCCTTCTTGTTTTTCTTCTTTTCTTTTTTCTCCTTCTTCTTTTTCTTCTTTTCTTTTTTCTCTGTTGCAGCAGATCACACAACACGTATGAATCCTCCAGAACGTTCCAAGTCTTCCTGAAAGTGTTGCTCAGGTATGTTTAAAACCCACTTACCCTTTTTCGGTTTCTTTAACGGTAAGACAGACTCGTCTCCCGATTCCGACTCGGACAAAGAGGGCGCTTTGGGAGCGCAGCCTTCTTCCCGGAGGAGTCTGGTGACGTCGTCGATGTCCTCTGAATCTTTGGGGGGACGATAATTCGACACGTGGTCCACACGTAACGTTCGGCCTTTAATCTGTGGAGTCAAACGGATGAAAGCCTCATGTAGAACGACTTTGTATATATTCGTACCATGTGCTGATGCATTAATAAAGCCTTTGTAGTACAGTTTTAACCATATTTATGATCAGAATGCATTATAAGCAGTGTTTAACACGTACAAACACAAGGTTTGCGACTGCATTTAATGTTTAGTTGTATTTTTTTTTAAATAGCTTTTACACCAAGAACTTTTTTTTTTTCAAATTCTCACAATATACAGATCATACGGCACTAATCAATTTCTTACCCCCACTTATTAAAGGAAAAAAAAAAATTCTGTAATGTAAATAATGCATAATGATAGCTAGCTATAACGTACTGCATTTTTATAACCAGTTATAACAACCTGTACACCTGATGAACGCATGGTAAACTCGCTTCTTTACACACTGCGACTTGTTTCTCCGTCAGCGTCACTAAAACGGCATCTTGTCCAAAACTAACCAGCTCATATGACTTTAGCTCTCTTTTCACATTTTATGAATATAAATCATGGGGGAAGCCATGGCCTAATGGTTAAAGATGCAGCTTTGGGACCAAAAGGTTGCCAGTTCGATTCCCTGGAGCAGCAGGAACGGCTGAAGTGCCCTTGAGCAAGGCACCGAAGCCCCAACTGCTCCGGGTATGCTGTACGTCGCTCTGAATAAGAGCGTCTGCTAAATACCTGTAATGTAAGCAGCGTTATACTAGTTAAGAGTTCGTACCTTAATCCCGTTAAAGTTATCCACCGCCAGAATCGTGCTTCTTTGATCCTCGTAGCATAGAAAACAAAACCCCTTGGACTTCCCCGTCTTCTTATCCCGCACCAAGTTGATGTTGGCGATCTCTCCGTACCTGCCATGACGAGAAGACGCACAAGGAGTCGTGGGTTTTTTTTTTTGTTAAATGATGACAGGGTTTCCACAACCATTATATTTAGTAGGCGCTCTTCCCCTCCCATACATACACACACACACACACACACACACTAAGTGCTGAAGGAAAGAAAGAAAACAAAAACCTTGGAGTGCAGTTCTGTTGTAAAATAAATGTGAAGACTTAAATACGACTCCTTTAATGATCCTGACGGGTGACGGTAACGCCAGGAAAAATGTCACCATGTCACGTCTCATTCGACATTTCAGTCTCATCAAGTGTGGTGTTTAAAGGAGAACTGAAGGCAAATTTATCATCAGAATTCTATTTCTCATTTTATTAAATATCGGAATGCATTTCTGATCGCTATTTTGTCACTGCTATAGCAAGTTATGAGTGTTTGAAATATGCTCTGTAATATATCA
>JAPFFA010000004.1:54266412-54276950 GCA_026153275.1 Sciades herzbergii | reverse complement strand
ATCTCAATAAAAAACTTTTAAGTTCGTGGTTGTAAGGTGGAAAAATGTGAAAAAGTTCAAGGGGTATGAATACGTTTGCAAGGCACTGTAACCCCCTACTGCTCCCCAGGCTGCTCTGGGTATTTTGGGGTGGTGTAGTGGTTAGCGCTGTTGCCTCACAACAAGAAGGTTCTGGGTTCAAACCTGCCGTCCGATGGGGGCCTGTCTGTGTGGAGTTTGCATGTTCTTCTCAGGGTGCTCCGGAGTTCAAAGTCATGCGGTTAGGTTAACATGGGGGCAGCCAGGGCTGAAGTGTCCTTGAGCACGGTACCTAACCCCCATAGGGATATGTGTGTGTGCTCATTGCTCACTTGTGTGTGTTCAGTGCTTGAGATGGGTTAAATGCAGAGGTTAAATTTCACTGTGTGCTCAAGTCTTGAGTGTACGTGTGACAAATAAAGGCTTCTTTGCTTTAATGTGATATGTATAGTGTTATGCTTCTTGTCCATCAGGGGGCGACACATTCCTCCTTTCTTTCTATCCTTTTGCGAAAGCTTTGCTCTCTGCATGAATGAGGCCATTATAGGCAGGACAGGAAGGGCACTTATGGTTGGCCACCATTTTGATTCATTCACAGAATGTCAGCCAGACTCCCATTTCCACGTAGCTCCAAAGTTAGTCATATGTATACAAATATTTACTGTACTGTGTACGTCAGTATGTAGAGAGAGATACACAGTAGTCGGAAGGGACTTCCTGGAGTAGGCCGAGATGTTCAGATCATATGTTTGAGATGCTCATTCAACAAGCCCTGAAATATCCGATGGTGCTCCACCCATCATTACATTTCTCTCCCTTTCTGATGAGGTCAGGTTTGCTTAGTCAAGCTCTCTGTCTCTTTCTCTCTTCCTCTTTTACTGTGTGTGTGTGTGTGCTATACTGTGGGAGAGGAGTGTATGAGTAGAGTTGAGAGGCGAGCAGGCTTAGTAATGGGAAGGCATTGATTATGGCTGATAATTCGGGGCTTTGATGTGGATAATGCAGCCTCTCTCTTCCTGCACTGGCCATGCACTCACTGCCCCTGGGACCACAGAGGATATTGGGTTTACAGACTCTCTCTCTCTCTCTCCCCCCCCATTCGCTCACTCACATTATTGTTCTGTCATCTGAGTCTAACAGTGCACTACTTCTCAGGAATATACACACTTGATAGGAAGTCATAAAGCTGCTTTATTTCTCAACCTTGTCTCTTGCTCATGCTTCGTCATGCTCTCTTGTGTTAATCATGTGTTCTGTGATGAACACTACCCCCCCAACCCCACACACAACATTCACCAGTGTGTCTCCACTGTGTGTGTGTGTCAGGATTTGTCTGCAAGTGTTCTCCTCTCTGGCAGTTTTCCCCAGTTTCCACTAATATTTATTAACGTCACTAGGCAATAGGTGGCTTGACAATTCTAAATTGCCTCTCTCTGTGTGTGTGTGTGTGTGTGTGTGTGTGTGTGTGTGTGTGTGTGTGTGTGTGTATGGTGAGCTGTGTGTATTCCCAACTCGCACCCAGTGTTCCTAGGATTGACTCCGGATCCACCTCCACCTTAACTGGGATTAAGTGCTTATCGAAGATGAATGAATGGAATAATTTTGTCCTAGAGAACAAAAAGGTTTGACAGTTCTCTTAAAATCCAGGTACGTTTGTGGTTTCTGTGTGTATTTTCTAAATTCAGAAAATATTTTGCATATTCTGAAATCATTTAAACTGACATCCACGCAGAAAAAAAAATTATTAAGTAATAAATCTACATTAGTAACGGTGGAGATGATGGACTTTTTTGCAAAAGTCTTTTCTTCATCAATTCGTCTTCAATAAACACTTTGTGATGGATCAAGGCAGGAACACTTTCGATGGGATGCCAGTTGCAGAGTTGTAGAACATTGTAAATGCGCACACAAACACACACATTTACATCTAGAAGCAATATAAAGTACTGAATTCACAGAAACTAGAGCGCTGAAAAGAATTTGCATGAAATTCATATGGATACGAGGACAACATGCAACACTCCACACAGGACCTGGAGCTCATGTTATTCTGTAAAAATACGGATACATGACATCTGCTGTCACTCTATCCACATTCACTGGATATGAGCAATCTCAGGCTCTGATTGGCTACTACTAGGATATTAGCTCATATACCATGAGTAGAGAAAAACAAAATGGCGGAGCATGTTGCTGAACCAACCGAGGACGAAATAAAAATTCTACTCGAAAACAAAACCCCAAAAAATACAAAAAAGGCGCAGCAAAATACAGAATGAAATTATTTGATGGTAAGAATGTATTTTTTTCAAGAATTATTATTATCATCACATTTTTCACAAATTGCTCCTGTCATTTCGCCGGTTTGTTTACATTCTAAGCAGAAATGATTCTGTCGGACTTTTTGTATAAACCTTTTATTTATTTATTGAATTTGCAACAAATAAAAATGCTCTGTTTCTCAATGTGGATAGAATAAAACAGTTATTCCACTCAATCTTGCTGTACATGGCTTATAGACGACTCGGTGCTACGTGCCTTGTCAGCTATCAGCTCATGTACGACTCGATTTTGTGGAATAACTTAATTATTAATAGCAATAATGCTTGAATCTTCATGTCAAAGCGAATCTAGACAATCACTATTTCAGGAAAGAACAACTTTCCTACTTCACATCACAGCCCTGTAGGTTATATACGGTATAGTAAAGTCTCTAAAATCACAAGCTAAATCGCCACTTAAGCTAACAACGGCGATGTATTCTGTTAGAATATGTAATACTCTAAAATATACTTTGATACTCTTTGAAATGACTAACGATTTAAAAAAAACCATTGCTGTTTGACAGAAATAAGCAGATTTTCCATTCATTTGCCCACTTTTCGAGATGCAGTGTGCTCACTGCACCATTTAGCTACAGGATTATTATTGTATCTAGTAAATGTGGGTGTGATAGATGAGTGACCTGCCCAGAGTGAACCCCACCTCTTGCCCAAAGTCAGCTAGGACTGGATCCAGATTAACCCAAGACCCTGACGGATAAACAATACAGATAAAACAGTATATGGATGGATAGATGTACCTAGTGGTCAAAAATGGGAACTGCAACACATCCTAATAGAGGCCCACTGGGGCAGGTATCATGCTACCCCATGATCAAGGGAGGAGCAATGGACAAGTTAGTTAATGACAGGATGTCATTTTTTTTAACTAATTGAGCTAGTTTAAAAATTCTCTACACCAAGATCTTATTTTATAGCAAACAATCGGAAATTAAATCTAATACATTTCTATACATGTTACATTACCGGTATTTAGCAGACGTTCTTATCCAGAGGGATGGACAACATACCCAGAGCAGCCTGGGGTTAGGTGCCTTGCTCAAGGGCACTTCAGCCATTCCTGCTGATCCAGGGAATCAAACTGGTGACCTTTTGGTCCCAAAGCTGTTTCTCTAACCATTGGGCTGTGGCAAAGTGTAAGCACAGACAGTGTATCTGTGATGTACAGACCCATTTCTGTTGTAAGATATATTGCAAAGTTTGGGCAAAGGAAGTGGATTACATTAGAAATCACAGGTAGACGGAGCTCGTCACGGGTAGACGGAGCTTGTCAGCCTTGGAAGGCAGTCTGTCTAGGGGAAGGAAAACCCCGAAATCAAACCTGCGACTACACTAGTGGCAAACTGCATTGGCTCCTGCTTCTCCCTTGGACCACACTGGGGTAGTGGAGAGGGGGGACTTGCTACATGGGCAATAGCTTGTCCCCTAATCACTTAAACACCTTTGCTTGGGCCTGGGCCCTAGAGAGGACACTCCAGTGCCGCTGGGAAGCAGCAGTTACCGGTTATGAGAATGCCAAAAGAACAAACAAACTGTACCTACTGATCCTGTCTACATGTGCGGTAATTGTGGCAGAGTATGTCTGTCCCGTATCGGCCTGTACAACCATAACAGGAGCTGCACCAGCACCGACAATTAGCCACTACTCCAGGAACAGACCATGGTCACCCGTAGCTGATGGTGCCGATATTAGAAATATTGTACATTAGAATTTAGAAATGCATATGCACCATGGTGACCTTGTTTCAAGAAGATAATATATTTCTTTGTTTTTCAGTGTCTGAGATTTTTTTGTGCTAGTTTCAGGTGTGGGTTTTTTTTAAAGATGTAGTAGAAACCTGGCAACCCTGGCTAAGGATGGAACCTCTTCTGAGTGTGGCTAAAACTACTCAAAACAAGCTGCTAGACTTTACGCTGGATTGCTCCAGGTTGTCGACTCTCAACTGCCTAAAACGTGGTTACACTAAAAGTTTACCTTGTATTAGTCTGTAGCGTAAGTCAACTTTTGTTTGAGGCCAAGTCGTTATTAATGCAACAACATCTATGGTCATGTTCTCAGACGTTGCTGAGATAGCAGAATTCCAGCATTTTGACACATCAGGAGCTCTCTGAATATTCAGGGCCCCAGCCAATTTCTTCTTCATCTATCCTGTGGCTACTCCTCCTCTTCTAGCACCAACCTGCCTTATCAAAGGGAAGGCTGTATGGAGACATTTTCAAAGAAAGTTTGCTGGAAGAACAAGGCTCATTATCAGCACATCAACATCCTTGAAATGAAAGCTATGTGGCTAACGCTGAAACGTTTCCATGACACCTTAAAAGTGCTAACAGTGTGGAGAGACAATACTACGGAGGTGTTTTACATCAGCTACTAAAGAGCCACAAACAATCCTGAGCTGGTCAAGCAAGCTCTGAAACTGGGAAGGTGCCCACTTTGTGAGTCCAAGTGCTTCCTCATTGCTGTTGCAGTCAGACAGCAGATGGACTGTCTCTCAACAAACCTGTGTCCAGATGTTGGTGACTTCACAGCAAGGTGGTCCAGTCAGTTTGGGACACCTACAGCAGGGTTTTACAAACACACACCTCGTCCAGTATGGTTCACAGACATGATGGAGACTGAGGCTGTGGGCCAGGATGCATTTGGATATGATTGGCCCAGTATACGTTATGGATGATCCAACAGACTATGCAGCCAGTATTGTTGATAGCCCCATTTTGTCCAAACAGACCAGAGTTCTGCCTTTTATTGAGGTCATTGACAGGCCCTTTCTTTATGCACCAATCAGGCAGGACCTCCAGTGCCAGGTCACTGTGGCACAGCAGACCCCACAGCTTGAAATTATGACTCTGGCCCCTGAGAGCAAACCAACCAGTTTGCAGTGAGGCCATATGCACTCCTGTGAGCTTGTGCAAGCAAGTGAAACATTTCCTTAGCGTGTTGTAAAACCCTGGATGTAAAGCTTTCCTAACCACCTTCTGGTACCTTCTGGTTCAGATGCGCACAGGACCTTTCAACAGTCATAATGAGACATAAGACGTAATATTTGAGATGGATACCTGTACTTCTGTCATGCAGCCATCTTTCTCTTTCTTCACTGTTGTTGGACCGTGTGTGCACCACATGGACTTAGAGAATCAAGTCGCATGTTGACTGGAGACTTGAGACTTCGCTTGCAAGATTTTGGTCTGGATGAAAACATGATGGTGCAGTTTATATCCCCAAAAAGTGAGTTAGAAAAACAAGTACAGAAAATTACTACTACTATTTCTTCTTTCACCTGCTCCCATTAGGGGTCACCACAGCAGATTTGTTCTGCATATTTGATTTGGCACAGGTTTTTACACCAGATGACCTTCCTGACCCAAGCCTCCCCAATTGATCTGGGCTTGGGACTGGCACTAAGTATGCACTGGCTTGTACAACCCCAGTGGCTGGGTATTTTACCTAATCTGCTTGTCTTTGGACTGTGGTGGAAACCAGAGCACCTGGAGGAAACCCACACAGACATGTGAAGAACATGCAAACTCCACACAGAGAGGCCCCTGTCGGCCACTGGGCTCGAACGCAGAACCCTCTTGCCGTGCGGTGATGGTGCTAACCACTACACCACCGTGCCAAACTAATTGGTTAAAAGTCTGGAATCATGTGTGATTCTTTATCTAAGCTTACACACATGACAAGCAGTCAGCTTTGAGGCTTGTTAAAGGGTTTGATCTAAACTGCACTCTCAGAGAAAGTGAGAAGCGCAGATAGTGAGAGAGTGAGTGGTCTGAGAGAAGTGCTGTCTCTCCAGGTTCGGATTTCTCTGCCCCGCACTGCACTTCAATAATTAATATTCATAATCGCATATCATGCCAGCAGAACACCCACGGCTTCCTCTCACAGAGGCCTGATCGGATCACCTACAATTGATTCCATTGTCACATCAGCATATATTCATCTCATTAGGTTACATCATTCATGCTTTTGGCTTTACCATTAAACAGCACTTTACTCACAGGAAGCTGCCTGTGTCTTGTGGACCTGCTCGTCGCGTTGTTGTCGCGATTTTGAAATGGAAAAAGGGAGGTAGGGCCAGAGAAATGGGAAAGAATGTGATGAGGTCGAAGCTGTGTGCCATCCCCCATCTCTCAGAAAGGAATTCAGAGTCTTGGGGACCTCTACTCAGTGGCCCCTGTCGACCCCTTTACCTCTATAACTAGGGCCCCTGTTGAGGGTCACTGAAGATCCCCCTGGACACACACAACATCAAGCCTGAACTAAAGCAACTGAGCACAATGTATCCATCAGTACGTAGCTCTCTCGAGCTGTCTCTTCCTCGTTCGTTGTCTCCGTCTCCTACTCCTTTACCCTCTTCTCTGTACTCCTGTCGAAAAAGATTGTCAATCTCGACTCTGATAGGGGACTGAGACTCGCTCTGACATTTCCCATGTATCCATTTTTCTGCTGCTTGTCTTTTTCCACTCGTCAGCCTTTGACCTTTCAAGTGGTGGAGGTGAATAATCTTATCGCCGTCTCCTTCTGTCGGTCTGGTTCACTCTGAAGTTGTGATACACTGCTTGGTGTTTGTTATTGGAAATGCTTGGTGTCTTGAAGTGCTTCCTTTGCTCCTTTAGTTCTGAGACGGCATCGCTTCCGCCTTTTTCACCTTATCTGATTGTGCAATAATGCAAAGTGACGTATGACTGGATCTGCTCTGGAT
Organism: Sciades herzbergii; assembly: GCA_026153275.1. Classification (NCBI taxonomy): domain Eukaryota; kingdom Metazoa; phylum Chordata; class Actinopteri; order Siluriformes; family Ariidae; genus Sciades; species Sciades herzbergii. Next base: position 54,269,887 of record JAPFFA010000004.1, on the reverse strand, counting down.
TAAAGATGCGCTCAAATGGCCATGGTTTTTCTCTCTCTTCTCTGCCTCAATCATACTTAATGCTGTCTGTCCCCTAACTTCATCTCTCTCTCTCTCTCTCTCTCTCTCGCCCTTGCTGATGCACTCCTGGCCATTAATAAAAATTTTATACATAGTCAGGAAGTGCATTTGCAGTGGGAGCGGCTGGAGGCTCTCAGGCCGGCAGGAAATGAGCTGCTGGCTGGCGGCCAGGCTGGCTATTCCGAGGGGCCACGAGCTCAGCCAATCAGCTTGCTCCGCTCACTTAATGGAACACGCATACTTCAGCCCTAAAGTATCAGCAACAATTACGCCAAGGCGTGACGGTTTGGTTGGGTTGGTTTGTTCGTTGTCTGTATCGTTCTTTATGTCCCAGTGATGCATGGTTTGTCATGAGCTGTGATGAGATGATGATGATGATGGGTGGTGTGTTCAGGATCAGCCTGTGTAGGTTGAATAAGAGGGACAGAAAAAGAGAGAGCAAGGCAAATAGGCAGGAGGGGAGGGGAGGGGAGGGTGTGTGTGCAGCGTTAATTTTGATCAGATGCAGATGGTGGTGTTTATGTAGCTCAGTGGTACAGAGGGAGAGGATGAGGGAGAGCTTGACTGCTTGTTTGGAAGAGTAAGCCAGCGTGAGTGTGTGGGATTTTTTTGGGCCAGTTCTCTCCCATTCCTTCTAGGAATCAGGAAGAGCAGGAGGCCAGAGCTTGGAGAGGAAAGGGAGTCAGGGGGGTCAGGGGTGTTTTATAACTCTATAGCAGACGCGCAGCTTGTGAACAGGCAAGGCAGGCAACTGCTTGGGGCCCCCTGGCCCAAGGGCCCCCCCCCGAGAGTCAGGGCTAGAGGGCTTATTTATTTTGTTTTTTATTGTTTTTATTGTTCTTTACCATTGTATTTTCACATTTGGAATTTTAAAAACTTTGGTTTCATACATTTTTCGTTGGTGTCAGATTATTTATAACATATTGGTGATGAACACTGCTCAGACGGGCCCCCTGGAAATTTTTGCTTGGGGCCACAACAGACTCTAGAATCGCCTCTGCTCTATAGCACAGAATCTTCTGCACTACATTACATTATCACTACACACACCTTCCATCAGGTCAAATCATTTTCACATTGCTTTCCATATTCTTTAAACAAACAGCCTCTAAAACTCCATCTGCATTTATTTCTAGACGCAATAATGAGGACGTATGTTAGCTAATGCACACGTATTGGTGTATCTGTTAAAGCAATGAAGTCAATCGTACCCATGCAAAAAAAAAAAACAACCAAACAAAAAAAAAAAAACCCCAACATTCATTTCATGCATAAGCTAAACAGCGCCGGCAGAAATGAATGACTTTGTCAGCTGTGTGCTGGTCATTAACCAGGCCATTTAACATTGATTCTGCTGTGGCATAGTTCGGATCCCGCCCTCCTCTCTGGCACTGAGATCAGAAACTGTGTGTGTGTGTGTGTGTGTGTGTGTTAGTTGTCAGGGTGCGTGGTGCCTAGGGGGAGATGCAGACTATTACACTGATACATACACAATATGCATCCTTTGCATCTTTGGTTTTTAAATCACAGAGAGACGTTTAAAGGACAGCAAAATAAACTTCGCTCACTTTGACAGGAAGCAATATCATGTGCTGAGGAAATGGAGAAAACAGCCTGGGGGGTGGGTGGGGGGTGTTATGCAAGCAGACAATTCCTGATACACACTCACAACTCACAACAGGTAAATAAATACAGTGGAGATGTGATTGTGGAAAAGGGGAGAAAGTGTGGAAAACATGGAAGACCTGGATGATGTGATTTATGCAAGAAGGAGCACTTGTGCATTTTGACACACAGGCATATACATTATATACACACACACACACACACACACACACACACACACATGCACGGTCAAAAGTAAGTGCATGAATTTATTTGCATCATTCAGGCAGCGAAAGAGGAAAAACTGTTTTGTGATGCCTACTAATAAAAATGACAGAATAGATCCAACAACAACAACAGCACAATTCCCTCGAGAACTAAATGAACAAAATGAACTCAGGAGAAGAAAACCACTTCTAACAAAAAGAACATACGACAAAATTATTGAAACATTAATGGATCTTTCAAATAATCTTAAAAAATTAAAAAAGTTATTAAAAAATAAAAAAATACTAAATTATTTAAGAATAATTAACATTTTAAAAGTAAAAATTTAAAAATATTATGAAAATATTATTTTTTAATTGCTTTTATTCACCAAGAACCTGGTTATTGCCTTTGACTGCATCCTGTTTCCTGGGGCTTTAACAGAAGGTTGCACACGTGTAAAGTCATTTTCCCTGTGTCCGAAATCGCTCGCTCGTTCACTACTCCCTATATAGGGAATTACTATATAGAGGACTATATACTGAGCTCATTGATAAAATGAAAAAACACTTTCAGGCACTACTCTGTCGTGCTGGTATTTATGTCATTACTATCACACAATTAAAACGTGCCAGATCAATCGGCTGGTGGGTTTCAAAATAATAAATACATGCGTGTGTTTTTGTGATAAATCCATATTATACTGAGCGCATTTCCTGCATTAATCAACACAAAGTACCTGCAGCTTTCAGTTTTTTTAAATCAAGGCTGAATACTTTCTTCTTTGCCGCTGCCTTTTATTAAACCAAACTTGAGACTTTTAATTTGATTCCTTTCAGCACGACCGCAATGCATAATGGGATATATTGCTTTGGTTAGTGACCATCGTTGTACACTACTTTTTAAGATGCACTGTGGGATACTTTGAGTGCACTATATAGGGTGTAAATAATCTTCACTAAGGTTTCAGACAGCACTACAAAATGGTGTCTTCACTATATAGTGCCCTATATAGTGAGTAGGGAGCGATTTCGGACACAGAGTTTACCAGCTCTAATTTCATTAAAGACTGTGAGTTGGCCTAGTGGTTAGCATGTCCACCTCTCAACCAGGAGATCATGAATTCTGCTTGTGGTTGGGTCATACCAAAGACCATCATAAAAACAGTACCAAGTACTGTCTGGCAAGGCACGCTGCAATACAGATGTGAGTGGGGAAGTCAAACTCTTGCAGTTACCAGAGGACCCGCCCCCCACTGTATCCCTAGCCTTTATACACGAGAGGCCGAGGGCTATCGAAACGGAGATCGGCGCCGCCTTAAAGAGTTGGTTAGTACTGGGACAGGAGACTGCCTGGGAAGACCAGGTTCTGGCATGACAGGGACTTTGACTTGACTTGAATTTCATCAAAATAATGACAGCAATCAAATCAAACATCCATCTTAACCTCATCTCATCTGTAGCCACTTTATCCTGTTCTACAGGGTCGCAGGCAAGCTGGAGCCTATCCCAGCTGACTACGGGTGAGGTACACCCTGGACAAGTCACCAGGTCATCGCAGGGCTGACACATAGACACAGACAACCATTCACATTCACACCTAC
>JAPFFA010000004.1:53922426-53939656 GCA_026153275.1 Sciades herzbergii | reverse complement strand
TATGAAAAATGCAAGTTTTTCAACACGAGAAGATAAACTTCATATCTTCAAGCCAACGTGTGATTTTCTTTTTATTACATTGACACATTCACAAACAAAACATACCCAAATTTATCAAAACAATTTATCGATTTCATCATAAGTGACTAATAGAGATTTATGTCCCGGTTTTGGTTCTCCATGCCCCGGATGGAGCTTGTATGAAAAATACGAGTGGTGTATTTCCCAGTAAAACATTCATGTCTATGTAATATATGTATATAACTACATCATACAGTTTCTAGAAATCCAGTTTTCGGCTTTCACACAAAAATGCCTTAAATTGCAAGTATAATAAATTATAAGCTATAAAATATAATACAAATCAATCCTAACAAATCAAATCGTTATCCAGTCCATCATTTGTTGCTGAACTGGGCTTAGTACCTTTCCTGGGAATCAGACTGCTACCATCAGACAGCTCGGTATCTGAAGTCTGCTGTCTTCATTCTTAAGAAAGGTGCGTTCATTTGAATTCTGAATTAGTGTTTAGATAAGCACATCAATGTCATCCCATGAGAATGAAAAAAATCTGTTTTAATGTACCAGCTGGTGAAATGCTATGTGAAAAATCTGGGTTGGAGATCCAGTACAGGCCATGAGATCGGACATCCTGAAAAGGAAGTGCTGGAGAAATTCATGTTCTAATGTTTGACTACATGAAAGGCTTGTGAAACCTGAGTGCACCGTGTGCCTTGCTGTGAACTGGAAGCCTTGAGGCTGTCGTCAGGCTGCTGCCATTTTGCATCTATTTAACATGAGTTAATTAGGCTCTTCTGTCATCAAGTCCCGCCCCTTCACACAGCGCATGCTCAGTGTGATATTCATTAGCACGGTCGCCTCACAGCAAGAAGGTTCCGGGTTCGAACCCAGCGGCCGGCGAGGGTCTTTCTGTGTGGAGTTTGCATGTTCTCCCCGTGTCTGCATGGGTTTCCTCCGGGTGCTCCGGTTTCCCCGACAATCCAAAGACATGCGGTTAGGTTAACGTGGGGCGCCCTTGAGCAAGTTACCGAACCCCTGACTGCGCTCTAGTGTGGCTGTCCACTGCTCTGAGTGTGTCCGTGTGTTCACTGCTTCAGCTGGGTTAAATGCAGAGGATGAATTTCACTGTGCTTGACGTGTGCATGTGACGAATAAAGGTTTCTTCTTCTACAATCATAACCCTGACCCTGAAAACAAATGATGCTCAAGTCATTGGAACAACATTAACCTCTACACAGGTGTTCAGGCCCTTTCTGACCTTAGGCCGTGTTTTCACTTAGCATAACATGTCCTAATAGGTCATCGTTCCACCTGCAGTGCCCACATCTGTTTTAATCCTGCCTCGTGATATCTACACACCGTCACAAAGACCAGTGGAATGCAGAGGATCCAGTTTCCTTTTGTCCGACACGGAGTTCCATTTTCCATATTACTTTATCGTCACGTTCCTTCAGCTCGGTTTGAAACGTTTGGTTGTTACCTAAGTGTCATAACAGGCCAGCAAGGAAAAGACATAGAGGCAAAGAATCACCTGAAGACACTATGAACGGAGTCAGTGTCCCGAGAGGTTGGATGACGTTATGATGACCAAGCACATGGGTTTACGTTAATGTCAGGCTGTAACGACCACAGACTTGTTCGTCTAGCTGACATGGCTTTCTTACCTGGTGGAGCCGTGAAAAGTGTCAATGGATCAGAAACCTATACCAGGAACTGTGTTGTTTGCAAAATAAAGAAGGATTTCCTTTAAAAGAGGTCTATTTGCATATTATCAGATTAGAAACAGCAGTGTGTGGTGGTGGTGCTTTGCAGTGCTTGGTGTTTTAATGTTTAATATCTTGAAAGAAAGAAAGAAAGAAAGAAAGAAAGGAGTGAGTGAGTTAGCTCAGGTCCTGCCTGAGAAAAGTCACAGAGATGATTTACACATTGGAGCTAAAATGGCTCAGGTAAAGCAAACACCTCAGAGCAGGTGAGCTCCCCGGCCTGTGATTGGATAAGAACTCCTTCCTGTCCCTTCCCTCCTCTGCTCTGATTGGCTGCCATGGCGTGAGGTTCACTTTCTATTCGGCTACTTGACTACAGGTAAAGTCTACCTGACTGACACAAGGTGGGATCGGAATCTAATGCACACCTGGACTCTGGGTGGTGCGCACGCGTGTGGTTGGTTTTATCCACTTTTAGTGATTTAGAAAAGAAAAGACAGATATATATATATATTTTTTTAAGAAAAGCTTTGAGATCAGGATTAGGATGGCGAGTCTCGGGCTGGCGGAGGAAAGGGCGGTGTTCGCGCAGCTGAAGCCGGTGCGGATGTCGGGCGCAGACGGCGGGGAGGACGCATCCGTGTTCGAGGACGTCAAACCCACGGTGAGGGGTTCAGGAGCAGGGCCTGGCAACCCTGGTGCAGCTAAACAAGTCGGGTGGGGGGGCATGATGATGATGATGATGATGATGTCATTAATTCTGAAAGCAAGCAAGAGCACCAAAGCTTTTCCATTTGGACACATGAAGACGCTGCGTAATGTTTAATGGAGATTTTCTGTCTTATGCTTTTGCAAGCTGCCCCTGATCACTACTACCATCTTATAGATTTGATTTGAGTTTATAAGTGTGCAAAAAAAAAAACACATTGCACACATGGATAGCACAAGGAAGAGTAATTATTATTGGGCAACACTGTAGTGCACTAGTTAGCACTGTCAAGAAGGTTCCAGGTTCGAACCTTTAACCGGGGCCTGTCTGTGTGGAGTTTGCATGTTCTCCACGTGTCTGTATGGGTTTCTTCCAGGTGCTCTGGTTTCTTCTACAATCCAAAGACATGCACATATACCCAGGTATTCGGGTAGTGCCGGTCCAGAGCCCGGATAGACTGGGGAGGGTTGTAAAACCTATGCCAAATCAAATATGTAGAACAGATCCACTGTGGTGGCTCTGAATGTACAGGAGCAAGGTGGTGGTTGGTGTTGTCCAATGAGCAATTTTTACTACTATTACGAATAAATTCTCTACTTTCCTTGTTTCAGTCATAATTCCATATTTTTTGTGTATTCTACTCTCTGTCATATCTGTCTAATACGTGCGAAAAACCTTAAAGCCTGGTTCTTACAGCAGAATAATGAACTGAGTGGCTTCTCGTTGTGGTGATAACCTTAAATTAAAATTACACGCTGCACCACTGGTTGATCAGGCCGTAAGTCATACTTTGGGTTAAAGGTTTGTGTGCTGAAAGATCATGACCTCAGGAGATGATAGTACGTGGTGAAACCTTTCAAATAAAAAGTACATACAAGGCTTGAGGCACTTAAATATAATGCCTTCTTTCTCTTTTTTTTTTTTAAGGATTTATGAAGTAAGGGATTGTATGATTGTGTATAAACAAGCTTTCTTCTTCAAGTTTTTTTTTGTACAGATGATTTATTGTTGGTGTTTTGCTTCTGGAGTATCTTTGATTCTTCATTGTGGTGTTTTTAGATGTTGAAAAGTGGATCTCGGAGGCTATTTGTGATTTCTGGATGTTATTTACCTTCCTTTAGGAGGTTTGGGTTCACTGTGGGGAAATGTCGCTTTTTTTCTTCACACTAAATCTCTTTTTATTTTAAAAATTAAAAAATAAATAAATAAATACAGACATAAACTGAAACAGTCTCAACACGTTTCATCTCATCTTGTCCACAGATTTTACTTGCATGTATGACTAACGTATAAAGTGGTGCAGTGTCACGTTTTCTGTCGTAATTTCAGTTTGTGTCTGAGTCAGTGTTTCGGCATTAATGCAGCGAGTCGTCAAGCCCAGCCAGAACAACTCTGTTCCAAGTAAGAAAAAGACAAAAAAAAAAAAAACTGTTCTCAGTCTTCCCCAGAGCAATAAAACATCCTTTTGGTTTCAAAGGTTCTGTTTCTTTTCTCTGCCATCCTTGCAGAGTTTAACAGACCAGAAGCCTATCAGTGCTCTTTTATGGGTAATTGCAGATAAATGACCATCTTTGTGCATTCCTTTTGGCCATAAAGGACCATTAGGACTCAGACGTGATCATTGGTTTGTCATTAGGAACAAGATCTTTAAGACGTGAACAAGGCTGCCCAAGAAAAGCTCAATATCCTCGAAACAAAGTCAGCATGTGATCTGGATTTTATCCAAAGCCATAAACGGCTAAATGAATCATTTTGTTTTTTGTTTTTTTGTTTGCTTTTAAAAATCACTTGATTTCTTTATTAGCCATCCTTAATCTAGGCTACTTTGCAAACCTGGAGTTTTTTTTGTTTTTTGTTTTTTTTTTAAACAGCAGCAGCCTGGTTTCTCCATTTTCCCGTTCTCCATCTCTCGTTTTCTCATGCTCTTCATCTTTCATTCGTTATCAGCCAGTGCTATACATAACTGCGTAGTCATAAATCTCCTCCAATCATTAACCCGTAGGATCTTGGGCCAGGGTTCAGGTGCTGTCCGTTCTTCTGAAATAAAGACATGATGTTTAGAGGGGGCACTTTGGACTGAAAAAGGGAACAGCCAAGGTTTTTCTCTCTCTCAGGTGCCAATTGGACCCCAATTCAGGTATAAATACTGTACAAGTGCAGTGGTCTTTGCCAAGTCTTAACTTCTAAAGCCATTAAAGCCAAAGCTGCTCTTCTGGAATTTGGGAAAAAAAAAAAAAAAACCTCTTGCTATAGATATTGCATGTCCTACAGCCCTGTGAGCATTACACACACATGAGGTGTATCTCACCTTACGGATTATGAGGTTTTCTGAATGTGCTTGATATTTTTAGCTTGCAAACGGCAAGTCAATATTATTAGCATTGTTGACGTGGGTGGCACAACAAATAGCTGTACATACAGCACGCAGTACGAATTAAAAGTTTGGCGACACCTTGTAATTCAATTGTTTTTCTTTAATTTTATTCGTTATAAGTCACTTCACGTCTTAAAGTAACGATGGACGTCGTTTCTCTTTACTTAGTTGTTCGGTTCTTGATCTAATACTGTATGGATTACTACAGTTGTTGAATAGGGATATTTATTATTTGTTTACTATCTACTGTTTGATGATATCAAACACATTAAGAAGGCAAGAAACTCGTCCATTAATTACCTTTCGACGAGGCACACCTGTTAATTGAAAAGCCTTCCAGGTGACGACCTCATGAAGCTGGTTAAGATAACGCCAATAGTGTGCAAAGAGTCGTCAAGGTAAACGCTGGATACGCTGAAGAATCTAAAATATCAGACTTAACACTTGTTTGACAAGATGTTATTGCGTAGTTTGATGTCTTCAGAATTGTTCTACAATGTAGAAAATACAGAAACACCTATGAATGATCAGAGTAGGGGTGTACAAACTTTTGATTGGTACTGGATATATAATGCTGGAATGTTTGTCTTCTGGTGACTGCCAACGGGCAAAAACTGAAAGTACTTTGAGAGCTTTTTAAACAAATGAGTACGTCTTTGTGAGAATCTTTTCCCTTTCCAGTGATTTGTTTGTCCTGCGTGTTTTTCACCTCATTGCTTTATCTTTTTTTTTTTTTTACACATGGTGTAAAATAGCAGCTACATTTTTAAGGATGTGTGTTGAGCAAGTAATTGTCTTTGAACTTTTCCTTTAAACTCTTGTTGTTTGTGTGTCACGTTTGAGAAAGTCCGGTTTTATTTTGTGCTCACACCATTTGTGGTGTTTTGCATGTTTATACCCAGGTTTCTTATCATATGCCATTGTTTTGGTTTTGCTTTTTGTTCCATTCCCTTGAGATTACCACACCTATGAGGTTGCTATTTATTCTTGTGCCCTGCTGCACAATTTCTCGGTGATATGTAACATACTGTAGGCCATTAAAGCTGGAAATGCTTGGCAATTATTTTGAAAGTATATATTGCTTTAAAGTCACAAATTTGCCATCTTACAAACCAAATTCAAAGACGTAGCGAAGCTGGGTTAGAAAGGAATTCTCGCCTTATTCCTTTCTCCTCGAATACGTGTTATGGTAGCATGGCATCTCAAAGGGAGGCATCTCATTCCTGACATGGCCAAAGACTGGGGTTTAATTATTATTATTTTGTATCCAGAACAGGCTGGTCTAGAAATACAGGGACTCAAATGTGGACAATAGTGCAGTAATGGTGGTGATACATCTTTCTTTCTGAGTTGAACTAAAGATGAAAAGTTTAAATAAATCATATCTTATTGCTGTCTCTTGTTTTCAGAACCCAATGGAGATGGATAAATATTTGCCCCAAAACGGGCCTCTACCATCCCCAACCCTTACAGACAAAAAGTACCGCAGGGAAAGCGCCTCCGTAGTGGACGAGTATTTTGCAGACGAAAAGCCAGCCCCCTACAGCCTCAACATCAACGTCATCCTACCCAACACCACCCACCTTCGCACGGGGTTGTACCGTCCAACCAAACCGGTGTCTCAGATCAAAACGGAGCCTGGGGTAGAGGTGCCCTGCAACATCCAGACACTCCCTAACTTCACGTCTGTCTTCAGTGTGCCACAGACAGTCGACAATCTGTTCATTAAACCCAACATGACCACAACTGAAGAGCTCCACATTGGCCCACAGCAGCCACAGGTCTACCAGATGGCCATCAGTAGCAGCAACCTCACCTCCATGACTTTCTCCAACAGCCACCAGGTGAATGGAGCAGGCAGGACCATGGTCAACCTGAACGCCGTGGCCCTGACTACACCATCGGGTGACTTTGTGATTCCTGACCAGTTCTACCCGCAAGCACAACCCCACAGCCTACCGCCCTCGCCCCCCAACTCGCAACCAGGAAGCCCTGAGAATCAAGCTGAGCTGATTAACTCGGTTCCTCCTCCTCCTTATCAGAACCAAATGGGAGTAAAGGTGGCACAGATGACCCCTCACTCTGTGCTCATGACTCACGGACAAGGCATCCTCACTGGCCCCAGGTACAACCGAAGGAATAACCCCGAGCTAGAGAAGAGAAGGATTCACCACTGCGACTTCATAGGTTAGCTCTGAGCACATAGTGTTGTTTGTTTGATGAGCTGTAGTCGTACAGTACACTCTGAATTTACTATCTGGGTCACTTTTTGTCCACAAACTCAAGGTGTGGCTTAATAGTGTTCCACAATTTAACATCATGTTCTTCTTCTTTCCTTTTGGCAGGATGCACTAAGGTTTACACAAAAAGCTCCCACTTGAAAGCACACCAAAGAACACACACGGGTAAGAATCTTAAAAACACACACACGCACGCACGCACAAACCTGAAAAGCTGCATTTGAGACGGTTGTAACCGCCTGACCGCATGCAATGTACCACCAACACAAAGCCCTTAGATGTATCAACAGAGAAGATGGCCTGGGGAAACGATGAAAAGAATGAGAAGACAGAGGAGGAGGGAGCAATGAATTGCCTCTCATTTCTCACTTTTATGCACATTGTGTCTACGTGCCCGTACAAGCCCTGCACGCTTCCCCAAGGGGGAAATCATCGAGTAGCGGAGGAAAAACCTGTTCCACCTGCTTTTTCTCTCCCTGCGCCTGCCCTAAGGAGGGAGGGGTGAAAGACGCTGTAGTTTCACTGTACATAAATAAGATGAACCCTAGTAGACCTAGTAGACCCTCTGATTCTCAGACTGAGAATGAGACTAAGAATTAACCCCACCCTTTGGGGGGGGAAGGGGTGGGGGCAGAATGGCTCCATGAAAGTACACCACCCCAGTAAGCCACATCTGCTGTCTAGTGATGCGTAAGATTATCCAAAGACCTCCTATGCTATTGTCTGGAAATAATCCCTCACCCCCTCACCCCTCTTTTTCGGTCTCACTGTGGGAAAGGTAACCGTTATGGAGGGATTCCCTTTGCTATGGAGGGATTTACAATCAGGTATTGTTGCTTTGTTATGCCTAATGCCCGAAACTGGAGGCTAAGGTCATAACGTTCAAGTTCCTGGTGTCTCTATTCATTTTTGGTGCCGAGATAAGAACAGGTTTGGGGATTTCTGAATTTACTGCATTTGCAGACATTCAGTGATGAAGTGGTACCATCTGGGAATTTTGTGATACTGTGAACTTTTAATCTTTGGTGATTGACTGCGAGTTGTACGTACGTGAGATGTAGAAAGAACAACATTTGATTGGTTCCTTCATCATGCATAGATACATACAGTACATACGTTTTCATATTTGGACCTTCAGTTGATTTCAGTCTGTCAAGACGAACGTCCTTTCATTTCCTGTTGATTGGCATTGATCCGTTTGTTGAGCTATATGGTTGTCTAGCTCAGGACTGATAATACAACTGAACATTGATGGTGTAAAATATCAGACACGTCGCCTGCGGTGATCAGAAGGATTTCTCTAGAATAATATTAGGTGCTACTCAACACTACTTGATCATGGGGGAAGCCTAATGGTTAGAGAAGCAGCTTTGGGATCCAAAGGTTGCTGGTTCGATTCCCTGGACCAGCAGGAATGGCTAAAGTGCCTTTGAGCAAGGCGCCTAACCCCCAACTGTTCCCCAGGCTGCTCTGGGTACGTTGTCTGTCGCTCTGGACAAGAGCGTCTGCTAGATACCATTAATGTAATCATATACCGCAAGCTGGCCTAGTGGTTGGCGTGTCCGCCTCTCGACCGGGAGGTCGCAAGTTCTACTCATGGTCGGGTCATACCAAAGACCATCATAAAAATGGTACCTACTGCCATCTGCCAAGGCACACTGCAATACGGATGTGAGTGGGGGAGTCAACCTCTCGCAGTTACCAGAGGACACGCCCCCCCACTATAACCCTAGCTATATAATAGGCGAGAGGCCGAGGGCGAACAAATTGGTGCCTTAAGGAATTGGGTAGTACTGGGACAGGAGACTGTCTGGGAAGGCCACATCCTGACTTGGAAGAGACTTTGACCTGAATGTAATCATACTGTATATAAACTTTTAGAATTACTCAACATTCCTACTAAGCACTATTAAGAAGTCAGTAACCTCGGTACTGACTTAAAAATGGGGATATTTTCAACCATCTTTTTTTTTTTTGTGCACAGAAACTTGTATCTTGCTAACAGCTTGCCCACCCTGCTCAAACAGAAACCGTTGTTAAAGTCCTCCATGTTTACATGAGTAGCTCTATAAGCATTTACTTTTTATCTCGTTGAGTAAAACCTCCATAAAATTCGCTGTCTCCATGAGTAAACCTCGTATAGTTTTAAGAGGACAGTCCTTACATGGTCTTAAATATCCAACGCCAACTTGTTTCGACGTTACTCAGTTACTCGGTTCTTTACAATCTGACGAAGTAGTAAAGAAAATCTCTTTAAAGAAAAGAAAGCGAACTATTAGAAGTGTGTTTTAGCTTGTTAAGAGTGTGTCGCTCCTTTCTCATGGAGGTTCTTTGTGTTTCTAAGTGCTGTAACAAGAAGGAAGACGGAATTAATGGTTTTGACCCCAAAAGCAGGTCCAGCGTTCAAATACACCTGCTAACACCAACCGTCGTCCATGGCTGGCAAGCCAACCTGGTCTGTTATTTCTATTAAATACATGCTATCAGCTGTAGAACGCTGATCCATTCTACATGAAGTACAAAAGAAGCTGCTCGTATTTACAAGTCACGCCTCGAAAAACAACACACTTTACTGAGGTGAAAATATAGCTGGAGGTAATCTGATGAAAGGTTCACTTATTGCGTAAAATTCCGTCATACAACCAACGAGTGAATAATGAGTAAGATAAATATGGCAGGTCAGAGCACTTGAGATAGTGTCAGAGACTTAACGCTGGACTATCGCACGTACACTCTGACTCCCTTCACTTATTCCGTGTGTAACTCGCACCAGCTTTTTAAATATAGCTCGGATTTTAGTTGCCCTTTATCGTGTTGCTGTTTTGGCGCTTTTTTTTTTAAACCTCTTGTTGGTTAACATGCCGTTACTGTTTGAGGGAATCCCCGTCAGCGTCTTATCAGCTAAAAACCCGTTTGTTAGATGGGCTTTTTGGTTGTCTGAAGGATCGAGTCAACAGGAATGTAGACTTCAGAACAGAACATTCCCAGATGTTGTGATATGATGCAGTATATACGAGTGTGTGTGCGTGTGTATATATGTTACAATCAGAAATACATTAGTCATTTAGCAGATGCTCTTATCCAGAGCGACGTACAACGTATCCAGAGTAGCCTGGGGAACAGTTGGGGGTTAGGTGCCTTGCTCAAGAGCACTTTAGCCATTCCTGCTGGTCCAGGGAATCGAACCAGCAACCTTTGGATCCCAAAGCTGCTTCTCTAACCATTAGGCCATTACTTAAATATTTTATAAATGGTTTACGTTTTCAAATTGTGTAGCCAGTTGACTAGCGTACTGTATACGGTTGAATCTTTGTCACATATAATGAATGCAGAACTACACTAGCGTGCTTGCAGCAAAGGTCAAATCGTGACCTTTAGGTATTTAAAAAAAAAAACCACAAGGTGAACAATGAATGAGACAGAGAGAACTATATATACTACCATGATCATGAAGTAATTTTCCACTCCCTTGTACATTCTCCTGTCTTCTCATTACTTCAAATGAGAGATGATATATGATGGACGTGATTGGGACTTTTCAGCTACTAACTTCCTGTTTGGCTGATTTTTAACATTCTAAAATCAAGAGATTTGTACCTATGGTACAAGAAAAGGGAATGAAGTTGGGGTCAGGAATGATGCAGCATCCTGGAGCGGAAAGGGTTCAACGGTTAAGGCTTTGGGTTACTGATCTGATGGTCATGGGTTCAAGCCATAGCACTGACAAGCTGCCATTGTTGAGCCCTTGACTGAGCAAGCCCCTTCACCTTCTCTGCTCCAGCAGCAGTGTCATGTACCCCTTTGATGTACGTCGCTCTGGATAAGAGTGTCTGCTAAATGCCTGTAAGGTAAGGGCCTTGCTCAAGGGCCCAGCAATGGCAGATTGATATTGCTAGTGCTGGGACTTGAACTCATGAAGCCCTGTACCACCAGTGATCATAATGTATCATCACCTTATACTGTAAAAGTTATAACTTTTTCATGAAAAGTCTAATCTATTTTTTGTTTGTTTTTGTTTCAGGCGAGAAGCCGTATCGCTGCACCTGGGAAGGATGCGACTGGCGTTTTGCGCGTTCAGACGAACTCACACGGCACTACAGAAAGCACACGGGAGCCAAACCCTTCAAATGTATCGCGTGCAACCGATGCTTCTCACGCTCGGATCACTTGGCGCTCCACATGAAAAGGCACCAAAACTGAGCTGTCCCAACTACCCCCGTGTTTGTTTGTTGTTTTTCTACTTTTTATAATATTTGTATCATTACATATATATTTCACCATCTTCGCAAAGATCAAATATGGTTGGTTTTGTTTTTTAAATAGAAAGCTGCCAATTTCCATCTGCCCACCATTTTAGCTCTAGGACTAGCCCAGTAGAGTACTTTTTGAGCTAATGAAGTCTCGACATGACATTTCGGAGTGGAATCCACAGGAATAGGTTTATTATTTGTAGATTATTGTTTTGTGTAACTGTGTACATATTGTATGTATCTGAGTGCTCTGTTTATAATATGTTGAGAAAGCTGCAGCTTGCATCTTTTACGCTTTGGTCTGGAAGGTATCAGGACTTTTTAGTAGAAATGGTTTGGAGAAAAAAAGGAAAAAAAAAAAAAACAGGTTTTGCTTTAAAAAGTTGATAGTTTCTGTGGAATTTCCAAAGTTCATAGAGCAGGATAGGTCACTTCAGGAGATGAATTGAACCTACACTGGTTATTATGGGATATAATCTTTATTGTTGACCTCTCTTGTATAAGAATCTCAACTTCTTTGCGAAAGAGTTGAGAGTACAGAGTTGAGTAATGTTTGTTTTTCGTAGACACTCGTATCCGTGGAAACGAACCATTTTATGAGGAGCTTGAGCAAGAAACGACTGCTCTGGGAGATCAATGTGTTCTTCATATTGTATAATGGTAAAGGGATTATGTGCAGGATGGATTTAAGCCAAGAAGTTAACAAGGTTAAATATGACTCTTAATTATTAACCACCTCTTTGTTGGTTGTCGCATCATCATAGCAAAGCCCTAGTTATCATATCATATATATCTATATCACAATATATGTGCCAAATTATGAAGAAAAAGATAACACAGTAGGCTACAAAAAAGTGTTTTTTGTTTGGTTTTTTTTTATATGTATGTGAAAAGATTCCTCTGAGCATTTTTCTCAACTGTTGTTTAGCAACATCACGTCAAACTCTGGTCAAGAACAAATCTCATCTGTGCATTCAACTAGCGTGCCTCGATCACCACTGCTTTTAAGCACTTCTTCTTCCTCTTCCTCCTCGAGGTTTCCGTGTGCCTGTGTACATTTCCTTTTACGTGCAGCACGGAGGAAACTCTGATGCACCATGACTTAATGTACATAATGTAGTTAAAACTAAAGTAGCTTGTAAATATTTGTTCGCTCTTAAACCGATTTTCTTTTTATCATGAACAAACGAGCGATGTTTTAAACCTGTACGAGTTTGTCCGTCGTGACGGCACACATGGACGCCGATCATTTTGTATTTCGTGTTTGAATACAGAAAATCCTGCAAATAAAAAAAATACTATAAAACATTGCAATCTGAATGGTGTTTGTTTCTTTATTTAACGTGAGTGAGATTCACTTGTTTAGTGAACCTCATAGGAAATATTCAAGTATACCGTGTGTTTTATCAGAAACATGCTAAAACCATTTGTTCTTAATGTGTTCGTACGGTCATGAAAATTAATGGTGACGTCTCTGAGAAGTTTCTAAGCCAACTTAGTGAGGTATTAAACTTAAAGAACTGATTGATTGCCTTAACCTGAGTTAATTATTACCATAACCTTGAATTTGGCTTTAAAACTAATTTGTTCTAGACTGGGGTGGTTGAATCAAGTCAATAAATCTCCATAATAACAGATACATTTTCTTTTCATAAAAATGCAATACTTTGACTGGAAAACAAAACTGAAATGCCTTGAGACAGGCAGGAAAAGATGTGATGTGATGTGACTTACTGACTTTTTGAGTTCTCTCCAGAACAGTGAACTGGTTTGGAGAAAACAAATGCCTTGCTCAAACAGGAAAAACAGCAGCAGTTTGAAAAGGAACACAGATGGGTGGAGCGGGGCTTAGCTAAACTTGAAAATAATAATTATGTCGTCTGCCAAAAATGGTTTACTGATGAGATCTCGCAAACAATAAAAGGTGATTAATCAAAGTACGGAGCCACCCTTGTTGTTCTAGTGATCTGCTGATACACTGTCGCGTGTGTACAATAGACAAACATGATAATAATAAGACGAATGAATGAATGAACGAACTTCTACACCCTTATTATTATCATTATTACTTCCCCCTTTTCTCTCTCTCTCGTTTTGTTTTCTCTTCAGACGCTTTTGAGCCACATTAGCGCAGGTATGCATTTCTTTAGAGAAGGATTCAAGCTTTTTTGTCCTATCTGCTGACTGATGGGTCATAAACCGTTCGTTGTTCATTCCTGTGAACTTATAGTGATTAGAGCAGGTTGGGAATCTAGTTAAAACTTGCCTCATGTTGAGCTTCACTGCACAATAAAAGGCACTTTTCAACATGGCAACTATACGTGTGTTATAAATATACACACCTTAAACCCTGGAACAACCCAGTCTCCTGGATTATATGCAGGAACGTGTGTGTGTGTGTTAGTCAAGAAAGCAGTAGATTACATAAGAGGCCACTTTTCAGGCCAAAATAAATTAAAATAATGAAGGCTGCTGGGTTTCACTGCAAAAATAAGAAGAAAGCTTGACAAAATGTCCAGAAGAACTGGTTCTGGTTCCGGTTCCGGAAGATGCTCAGAAATCCCTACAGCACATTTCCTTATAAAACTGCACTCATTGTACCCAAGACTGCGATTGTTCCAAAGCAAATTGTATTATTTTTGAAGACAGCTTTGCTTTCCAGTATTTCTTTGCAATCAACACCACCACATGTACCACTATTATTGGCACCCCTGGAAATGATAGTGAACCCAGTGTACCTCAAGTCAAGGTCCCTCTCACGCCAGTACCTGATCTTCCCAGGCAGTCTCCTGTCCCAGTATTAAGGCGTATGGGTGCAGTGCCGATCTCCATTTCGTTAGCCCTCGGCATCTTGCCTATACAGCTAGGGTTACAGTGGGGGGGGCGTGTCCTCTGGTAACCACGAGAGTTTGACTTCCCTACTCGCATCTGTATTGTAGCGTGCCTTGCCAGACGGTAGTAGGTATCATTTTTACGATGATCTTTGGTATGACCTGACCCCGAGTAGAACTTGCGATCTCCCAGTCGAGAGGCAGACATGCTCTAGGCCAGCTCACGGTAATGTACCTGAAGCATGTTTGCCATTTAAGTTGAACATGTTTGAATTGATTGGAGTGTGTAGGAACTTTCAAACTGTAACTTTCAATCCGTGACTTCCTGATTAACTGGGGGACAAATATGAGGTGACTCATACAGAGGCCAAATTCCCTCAACATCCACATGGGAAAGATAAGAGAACCCACAACCCCAACGAAGGAGGAGAAGTGTGTTGACAGTCATAAGTCAGGGATTGGATATAAAAAATAGCTACTTGCTTGAAAATGTCCATTTCCTGTGTCCTGTTAGGGCAATGATAAAAAAAAAAAAAAAGTGGACACCAATGGGAACTGGTACAAACTTGCCTGGAAGAGGACCCAAGTTTATTTTTCCCCCATGTACAGAGAGGGAGAGGATAAGAGAAGCAATCAATCAATCAATACCCAATGATCACTGTTGGTGAATTACAAGAAAAAGTGAAATCTTGGGGATCCCAAGTCTCCAAAACCATCATCAGATGCCGCCTCCATGCCAACAGATTATTTGGAAGGTTTTGCTAGAAAAAAAGCTTTTTCTGTCCATTAACCACAAACATAAACACCTGAAATTTGTGAAACGCGACAACAACTTTGACTGGAACTGCATTCTCTGGTCTGATGGAACCAAAAAGGATCTTTTTGGCAATAAACACTCAAGGTGGGTTTGGTGTAAAAAGCAGGACGGCTATAATGAAAAGAACCCAATCCCAACTGTTTTTCCTCCAAAAGCCCTGGAAACCTTGTTAGGGTCCATGGCATCATGGACTCCATGAGACACCAGGACATTTTAAATCAGAATCTGTCTCCTGTGTCAAGAAACTAAAACTGGGTCGTCATTGGATCTTCCAGCAGGACAATGATCTGATATCCAAATCAACACAAAAATGGTTAGCACAGAATCAACCTTCTGCCATGGCCATCTCAGTCCTCTGAGCTGAACCCCAGTGAAAACCTGTGGGCTGAGCTGAAGAGGAGCGAGCACAAGAGAGGGTCGAGGACCCTGGATGATCTGGAGAGATTGTGTAAAGAGGAATGGGCTCAGATGCCCTGCTCTGTATCTCCAACCTTATAAAATGTTATAGGAGCGACTCGGTGCAGTTTTACGGACAGAGGGAAGGTATACAAAGTATTAAATACAGGGGTGCCAATAATAGTGTCATGTATTTTAGTGGAAAATGTTTATTTCTTGGTGAGGACTTTGTTTTTCTCTGAATGCAATTATTTCAGTTAAAGGTTGGATTTTCCTTATTTCTACTTCACAAAAACATGGATTTTTTTCTAATCTTTACAAGGGGTGCCAATAATTGTAGAAGGCTCTAGTGCATTTCAAACAATTAGAATATTGTGAAAAAGTTCAATATTTTTTAAAATAACTGATGCAAAAGGGAAAATTTAATATATTCTAGATTTACATATAAAAAAAATGCTTTAAACATTTTAGCTTATTTTAATAAACTTTTGATAATTAAACTTTTGACTAATACAGTACATTTTAATAAAAACACAAAAACTGGGATATAAATGTGTGTTGACACAAAACCTGAATTCCCTAATCAACCCCAGGACAGGCTCATGAACACAAACGTACCTAGTCGAGTGTCCTGACCTTTATAAATCTGGCAACGGCTAATAAAATGGCACCAAAACCTCAAAGTGAGTTTGGCATAAAAAGTAAGATGGTTATAGAAATAAATAAATAAATAAATAAATAAATAACGTAATCCTGACTGGGGGAGAATCTGTCATGATATGGAGTCGTTTTTCCTCCAAAGACCCTGGGAAACATTTAAGACACATCCAACCCACATCATCATGGACTCCGTGAAGCAGCAGGATAATTCAATACCTACCTATGACAGGAAGTTACAACTTGGAATCTTTCAGCAGGACAGTAATCCAAAGCATGCAGGATTATAAATCCCAGTGCTGTTATATTCCCAAACATTTTAGAGGTTTTACAAAGTATTAAATGCACAGGTGCTATTAATTATGCACACCATACTAAGACTCTCAAGACAGCCTTAATTCTTCTTGACATAGATTCCATAAAGTGGCCCAGTGAGTGCAAAGAAAATTCCCCACAACATTACATCACCCCCACCAGCCTTCACTCCTGACACCAGGTTCGGTCCATGGATTCATATTGCATTTGTGTTGAGATTCATCAGACCAGGCAGCCATCTTGTCCAGTTTGGGCGAGCCTGTGCTCACAATCACCTCAGACTCCTGTTCTTTGGTAAAAGGAGCGTGTTCTTCTGCTGTTCCTCAAGGTTTGGCATATTGAGATGCTTTTCTGCTCACTGAGGCTGTAAAGAGTGGTTATACAAGTAAGTTACCTTAAAAAGCCTTCCTGTCAGCTCGAACCAGTTGGTCATCCTCCTCTGTCCTCTCATCAATCGCTTCTGTCTGTAGAACTGCTTCTCGTTGGAGGTTTTTTGCTTTTCGCACCATTTTGTGCAAACTATGGAGACTGTCGTCCATAAAAATCCCACTCACTCAGTCACTGAGATCACATTTCCCTCACATTCTGATGTTTGATGTGAACATCCTGTGAACTCAAGAGCTTGACCTGCATCTCATCTGCATGATTTCATTCATCGTTCTGCTGCCACATGATTGCCTGATTGGATAATGTCATGTTTCTTATCATCTTAGAATAAACTTACTCCAATAACGAGACAGTCACTGACGGTGTAGCTCGCTCCAGCCCTGTCTCGTCCAGAAGGAACGATCTAAAGCGGGCCACCTTGCGCAATAAATGTTGCAAGCTATATATACAGTAGAAGCGATATCCACCCTAGGAATACCGACCTATTTACCAGAAAGAATCCAAAACGGTGAGGAATTGACCAAGAAGAA